>OY997388.1:6784887-7121115 GCA_963921505.1 Phakellia ventilabrum
CTCGGTGGCTGAATCTTGCGCCTGGAGCCCCGTGTAGGGAATGGTCGAATAACGCCAGACACCAAACAATCAAGGAGGTGGGTTCTCATCTGCCCCTGGTTATAGCTGTTGGTTGCTGGGTCTTGGCCGCTACATAATGATGTAGCAAAGGCCAGAGCAAAAAGCCCACAGTCACTCACCCCACTTTGCCACTGGACATCAATATACTGTACTTTAATTGCATGCTCTCGGGACTGTACTATGTCTGCTACCAACCTCTGTGAACGCGACGAAAGAGTTCCGTGCAGGCTATCATATACATTCACGGTTGAAGACTCCTCACAGCCAATTGTGGATATTGTTATCCAATGGCTGTTGCTAACATTCACCACTTGCACAAACTCTCCTGCCTGTGGCTCCATTGCAAACTTTTCCCCCAGTGATGTCGGCTGGAGACCCCCAACTGCTGGATACTGCTGCTTCAAGAGGTTTTGCGCAGCTATGATGATTTCATCATCTAGCCAAGCATCTGACTGAAGGGTAGATTTGTGATAATCCTTCAGGGAAACGCCACCATGCTTTAGCCAATTGTCAATGGGATTGTGGAGGGTTTGGCTGCACTGTTAAGTCGACCTCTCTAATCAGCTCACATTCGAAGTATGGCCAGGGTGGCAGCCTGGCAGACGAGGCTTACCAAAGGCTTTACATGGACAACTCTTCCTACTGTTGCACCTCATGCGACACTTACACGGCTCTTGTATCTCAGACTGACTCCTGCCACCAGACTCACTGCCACTCCCACCAGACTGACTGCCACTCTCACCAGACTGACTGCCACTCCCACCAGACTGACTGTCGATCCCACCAGACTGACTGCCGATCCCACCAGACTGACTGCCACTCTCACCAGACTGACTGCCACTCTCACCAGACTGACTGCCACTCCCACCAGACTGACTGTCGATCCCACCAGACTGACTGCCACTCCCACCAGACTGACTGCCGGTCCCACCAGACCGACTGCCGATCCAACCAGACCGACTGCCACTCCCACCAGACTGACTGCCGATCCCACCAGACTGACTGCCACTGCCACTCTCACCAGACTGACTGCCACTCTCACCAGACTGACTGCCACTCCCACCAGACTGACTGCCGATCCCACCAGACCGACTGCTCCTGCCACCAGACCGATTGCTCCTGCCACCAGACTGACCATCGCTCCCACCAGACTGACTGTCATACACTTTGTTTGTACAGTCCTCCCCCCTGTGACAGTGGCTACTGCAGTCTATGCCTTTTTTACGACAGTGTCATTTTCGGCTGTCACAGGTGCCTGGACGGCAGTTGCATCTGTTCCCTTGGAACACATTCCATGGTGCCCGCTTCCTGGCTGCCTCCCTAAGGGTGACCCGTGGCTGTTCTCTCCAGTTATGGGGATACTGTATGAACCGGCATATGGTTCCAGATCTGATGCCCGGTAACAAGAATTCAACACCCCAACTTCACACTGTAAACGATACATCACCTGCGCTTTTCCTACGATTTGCACCACAATACATGGCAACCACTGCGGATCAGTACACGCCCGGTCAATCCAAGATATGCACACACTCACGCTCTGTCCAATAGTGAATTCAAGCACTCTGCGCTGCTTAGAGTGCTTGAGGCGCATCTTCTCAGCATTCTTGCGGTATGCTGTGTCAGCCTTTTCACGGACAGCAGAATGCTTTTCGAGAGTTGCCAACGGCCTCTGGATGGGGTCCTCTGTAGTGTCCTGGAACCGTAAAACAGAACTGGGATGAGCAATGCATTGTGAGCGAGCACATGAACATGAACATGGAGCAGCCCATGCAATTACATTGCAATTATATTGCAAAACATATTTCCTGTGGGCGGGGTATTGCTTCCATGCACGTGCAGTGCACTATGCCATTGAGCCAAATGAGAGCACACTCTACAATGGACTCTCCTCTATACTGCAATCATACCTGATCACCACTTTCATCCTCATCGCTGTCCTCCTCATCACCTGGATTCCCATCGTGTCTGTGCTCTGGATTCTTGTCATGGCCATCGTCTTCATTTTGCCCTGGACTCTTGTTGTCAATGGGATCCTCTGTAGTGCCCTGGAACAGTAAAACAGAATTGGGATGAGCAATGCATTGTGGGCGAGCACATGTACACACAACATGGAGCAGCTCACGTGCGTGTGTGATACTGTAAATTATACTGTACTGTAATCATACATGATCACCGCTCTCATCCTCATCGCTGTCCTCACCAGCTGGATTCCCATTATCATGGCTGTTTTCCTCATTTTGCTCCAGACCAGCATGGCCGTCATTATCGTCACCACTGCCCTCTTGTCGCTCTGGACTCTCGTCATGGCCATTATCCTTGTTTTGTTCTGGACTGTTCTCCTCATGGCCAACAAGGTCCTCCTCGTCCAATTTACCACGGAAACTTGGATCTAGAATCACAAGTGACCGGGGAGGTTGCCCAAAGGCAAGTTCATACGGAGTGTGCTTGGTCACCTCGTGCACTTGGGTGTTCAGGGTGTCTAAAAACAAGAACATGTGGGGAATATGAAGTGGATGTGGACGAACTACAAGAATTGGTGGGACTAAGTTATAACAATAATTAATTACATCTGTAAACTGACACTTAGCTTTTTTGCACTAGCCTTGTTAGTGTAGTTTGGTTTTGCTCTTGGTATAGTATAATCCAACTTACAGACAATATGAGGTAGCCAGGCTGTCCAAGTAGGAGACTTTACTCCACTCTCAACACATTTGGTGCTGATCATCCTTTCCAGGGTGTAGTGAGCCTGCTCGATCAGCCCTTGCGACTGGGGATGACGTGGTCGTCCGCTCACCAGCTGCACCTGTCCTGGCGAACTAGCAAGCACCTCCTCAATCAGCTTGTTGACAAATTCTCGACCATTGTCACTGTGGAAGATGCTAGGCAAACCCATCACCGGAAAGACCCACTTTTCCAGTGCATCTGCAACTTCTCTGGCAGTTTTTCGTACCAGCGGAAAGGCAAAGTGGAACTTGGACCAGTGGTCCACTAGGTGCAGGATCCATTTGAATCCCTGGTCTGGAAGATGCCTGATATCAATGAGGTCAATCTACAAACAGAAAACAAGAACATTCGATAGAGTCTTTTTCTGTATTTCCTGGCATTCTCACAAGCTATAAATAATATTATAATGGTATATTACCTGCACTCTTGAAAAGAGGCCATTTGCAACAATAGGCCAAAGTGGTGGCTGTGGTTTCTGAGGCTTCCGCAGGCTACACGTATAAGACACAGCTTTACAAACTGCTCCACCACACTCCTCGGGAGATATGCGTACAAACTCTGGACCTATAGTAGAACAGATGTATTAATGCCTGCACAAATCATGAAGCACTCGTGCATGCATTTGAGGAGAACTTACTCGACTGTAAGTCTTCTTTGAACCTGCATGCAGGCAGTCTTTGTCATGCACTTGGTTCAAAATGTCGTAGAAGTCTTCCACGTATGCAACTCTCCTGTGACCACCCATGACAGTCCGGTCATTTTCATTCTAAAGTGAAATGGTATTCACAATCCCAACATTAAATAAAAGACACTTTTATTATAGCTAGTACATATTATATACAGTTTGTCAGTCAACTACTTACGCGTTTGTCTTCCTTGACTTCAACCACAAGGACATCTCGAACTCCAGCTGCAGGGAGATCGAGCAGCTTAAACTGGTTCTTTTTGACGAAATGGCGGAACAGCTTGCAGGTGCCGTACTATCCTTTCGCCATATTCGCGGTGAATGTTGGCGCTCCTGGTTCTCTTCTCCTCAACAGGAAACTTGGAATCTAAGTAGTCCTTGAACAGACGTTCTGAAGAAGCAGCCATTACCATAGATAGTAGAGTCTACTCTACTGTATCTATGCCATTACCAACAGGCCCGGAGCAAGCAAACTTCGCTTGGTCAGGCCATACAATATCATTCATTGGTGTGTGTGCACGCTCACGATCTAGGGGGGTCTGGGGGTATGCCCCCCCAGGAAATTTTCAAAAGTACACCCTTTAAAACACGTTTTTAATGAGATTTTGTATCAGAATACAGTCATTATTACAGTGCAAAGTGAGAGGAAAAAGCCTTTTAAATAAGGCTTTCCCATACCTTCTCAGGTCTAATAAACTGTGCCTAAAGGTGGAGAATCAATATTCTGGAGCTTCCAACAAGCCGCTTTTTCATTTTTTTTGCTTTCTCTGGCTGAACTGGGTCCATTCCTTCTTCTGTTCGATCGCAATAGTCGGCATCTCGGCGCGCGCACGAGTCGCATTGCAATATTGTAGAAACTAGGGGTGTGTCTGGACACGCCCCTCAGATGGCGAAATATTGGTCCGGCCAAAACCGGACCAGCCGGACCGCTTGCGCCGGCCCTGACCAACACTGACTGTACTCAGCTAGCTAGATAACGTGGCAAAATTAAAATCGCACTTTGCTGATTCAGCCGTCCCGTAGTGCAACCGGATGTCCGGTTACGCTACAGGGCAACCGGTTGCGCAATGCGCCAGTTGCGTATCCGTGCGGAACATATATAAGGGAATTCTTCTAGCACCAGGATCAGTACACCGAACTTGCATCCCACCTTTCGGCTCGTCACCATTCCCACGACCTCCGAACCACGCAATTGCATCGACTAGCTCAGACTTGCAGATCAGCAGCATGGACAGCTACACAATACGTTTTCACAACAACGCCGGGAGCACTGGCTTCACAGTTGTCGTCTTCCTCAAGAATACAGCGACTCCATCACCTAAGGCGGTCGCATGGCAGACAATCAACACACAGGGTTCGTCCCAATTCGATTACTTGGCACTGACGCAAGTAAGTGCCTCGTACACGTCAGGTGGTCAAAAGGTTACAACAGCACAAAAAGCTGCTCCAAAGAGCTCTTCCTGGGTTGTGAAGAAGGATGAAAACGGAACTTACATATTGGTTGCAGGTAAGCCTCATTTCAGTACAGTTGATCCCTCATTTCATTGCCTGTATAGTTGCAACTACACTTACTTTGCAGTGAATCAGTACTGAACTCCATTATTGATCATCCACAGCTGACCCTCCCACAACCAAGACCGGTAATATTCAGGTGGCAAATGATGTTGACCAGTTGCTGGATGTTGGCATGTACAACAATAGCAAACTCATGATGATACTGCCAGGTGTCCACAACGGTAGTGAAGCTGAGTTTTTGTGGGAACCACAAATCTACTTTGGTGTGACAAGCAACGAAGTGCATGAGGGCTCTCTTTTTGCTTGGGAACAAACTCAAGCCCTAACTCCAGTTCCAGTTCTCCAGGACGGATTCACGGGAGTGGACGTGGTACTCACAGAAGAAGGAAAAGGAGGGAAGTACGTGTTTACGCCCACCCCCTTCTAAACTCAATGATGTGCTGAGACTGCAAAACGTGTTTAATTAAACTCTAGGCCAGCAAGAACCAATCAGTAGACACTCATTAGTGTGTTATTATAATGAACATTAATTGATCCATATCATATTAACCTTATAAAAAATTGAACGTGTAAACTCGTAATGACTGAATTTAATTATTGCGAGCATGAGTGAGTCCTATATAGACGAGTAGCATCGATGTCAGTGGTCAATATGTCTACTTGGAATGCAAATAATTGTGTAGCACTAAGTTACACGGGTACGTGACATAACACCTGTCTGACTCGGCTCCAGAAGGAGATGCGAGTACCTGTACCACATGTGGGCTTGTTCCCAGACCACTGCACCGGGAGGGTGGTTTGGAACAAAACCTGTACGTTAGTTGTTGCTGCTGCAAAAATATTGTAGATCGTCAGAATTATTCTTATTATGTAACATGTACATTAGACTATATACCAGAAAGTATAAAAAGATGTAGGGATGGCTATGCCAAAAAGCATTCAAACAATTAAACCAATTTATCACTGCTTCCCCCGATAAAGGAATTGATGGGAGATCCCCACAGACTGTGGCTGGTGGACCCTATTATCACAAGCAAGTAGGAAAATCGAACATGGTTCCGAACCCCACAGAGACGCAACAGAGATATATAAACAGACCCCCAAATCCCACACCTACCTACCAAAACCCCCGAGTGAGTCTGAAAAATCCCCCAGTGAAGAAAATATCGGAAAGAGTCAATACACGTGGTGTGGGAACGAGACCGCCACCTCCACCACGTGGGAATGAGAGAGAGGATGACTGGCCTGCAGACCAGCACACCCATCCTCTCGAAGAGCAGGAGGAGGTGAGAGATTTAAAGTTTGGGGATCAGGTGAGGGGAGAAGACCTCGGTAATTTGGAGGAAGAAAGAGCCAACGTCAACCAAGGAGAGAAATTTGATAATTTAGAGGAAGTAGATGAAGAGGAGGTGGAGGAGGAAGAGGGGGAGGAGGAAGAGGGCGGGGCACAGCAGGCGTTTGATCCCGAGGAGATTGAGGAAGTGCGCAAGAAGGAAGAACTGGAGGTACGTTTAATATAGCTGTCAAATTGGGGAAGGGGGTATGGGGGAGAGGGCAGGGAAAGGGGAGGGGTGGGGCAGGGAAAGGGGGAGGGGTGGGGGGCAGGGAAAGGGGGAGGGGTGGGGGCAGGGAAAGGGGAGGGGTGGGGGTAGGAAAAGGGGGAGAGGTGGGTCTGGGCATGAGACTAGTGTTGCAGCTATTAGACTTAGCCTCGTTCCCAGGCCTGTACCCCAGCTTTTGTCGCTTGCAGTTATACTGCAGTTTTACTGCAAGCGACAAAAGCTGGGGTGGAGGGAGCAAGCGAGGGTGCAGGCCTGGAAATGCGGCTATGTTAGACTAATAGAGACTTTAGATTGGGTTTTGTCCTAGGCTCTTGTCTATCGGACACTAATAGACTGACAGCTATTGCTTTTCAGGACCAAAGATACGATATTCAAAAAGAAGATCAGTACGAAGATGGAGTGGAGGCCAACATCAACATGGAGAACCTTACCAAAGCCAAAGGAGACTCAGGAAGGACGAGTGATAGACATACCTCCGCAGAATGCTAAGGATCCGGTTCCAGTTCCAGGCCTGAACCAGGACCAGAACCTGGATCGGAAGTACGACGACTATGACAAGAAATACGATGCTAAGGATCCGGTTCCAGTTCCAGGCCTGAACCAGGACCAGAACCTGGATCGGAAGTACGACGACTACGACAAGAAGTACGAAGAGGAAGAAGATGAGGAGGACTATGTCTACAAAGACAGCAAGGACAAAGACAAGAACGTCCCTGATGAGTTGCCGCGAGGCTTAGATGAGCAACAGAGGATAATGGTTCGCAGGTAACTGCCTGAGGGTGTTTGCTGTAGTCCCTCACAGGGAGGCAGGGGGAGAGGTTTGGTTCCAGACCAACCTGGGAACAGGAACATGCAGTTCAATAATTATGCATGACTGCTCACAAATTTAACACTTAATTATAGGCTTGTCTCTCTGTGCATCCATGCTTAACATATTAAGAGAATAATTACAGCTGGAATTGGCTAGGTCCTTTTGGCAGGTGCTACTAGTGGGTTTGGTAGCTGTATAAAGCTTTGCCTACTGCTCCTCTGCTCAGGAGCAGTTCAAATCCCCGGCTGGACTTTGATTTTTTGGGAGAGTTTCTTAACTCTCTTTTTGCATCTGACTGAAATGGCCAGGCGTATGTATGCAGCTAAAATACATGGAGATTCAGATGCTATGGTCTAGTACGTAGAGAGCTCCAATCCTAGAAATTGGTGTGGGAGGATGAAAACATTCCCTGCTGTTATATTCCCTGTAAAGTATAATATAATGTTTATACACTTCAAAACATGTGCAGTTGTTTTGACTATTAAGTGGTTACTTGAATTTCAGAAGTCTGAGTATGAAGATAGGAGTTTGGCCTTAAAGTGGATAATTTATTCCAGAAATTGACTATGGTATGTCAAGTTCCATTAGCAAGGAACAAATTACCCACTTTAAGGCCTAACTCGTACCTTCATACTCAGACTTCTGAAATTCATGTAACCACTAAATCATCAAAACAACTACATATTATTTGCAGTGTAGTTACCAACGGACTAACTCTACACTGTAGGGACATTGAGGGTCAGCAGCAGAAGCTGGTCAGTGAACACGATGCCCACAAGAGGGAGGAGCCTGACTTTCCTGAGCTAGTAAATGTGGTGAACAGGTATTAGCCATCTACAATGTAGCAATATACATACATACTATCATTTGTTCCCAGGCCATGCAGTTGGAGAAGCCGACTGCAAGGCCTGGGAACAAGGCTAAGTTGCTGTGTGTCAGGGCTGGAGGGGTCATGTGATAGCTGATAGCTGGTAACTGGGAGTAAGGCTAAAATTGACATTATAATTGTATCATGTATACTGACACACACACGCACACACACACACACACACACACACACATACACTCACACACATGCACACACTCACACATACACACTATTCAGAGTCAACGAACAATTTAACCGCAGAGAAATGAGATAAAACTGCAATTTTTTCCAAATGGACTGTTTTCTTAATGTCTATCTTGTTCTGTTTTATATAATTATTGCTATGCTCAGCTTGATCGTCTCCATGGTTACAGGCATGACCTTTAGCCTATCAGATTGATTATTACCAGTCTCTCCACAGTAGTGTCTCCAATGTCCTCTCTGGATACAGCAAAGCGAGTTAGGCTATGCTGTGAGTGAGGATGCCATATCTCGTCTGCCCTTTTGAGTGTGTGTGGGTGTAGGATAAAAGCTGGAGGTATTAGCTACCAGGGCAAGTGAAGGGTTGACTATTACCTGTGTTTGTTTAAAGAAGGTTCACACAGAACCTCACACACGAAAACTACATCTCTAGGTTAGCTGTAGTATTTGGTAGTAGTGGGCACATGATAACTTGGTTAATATTATATATTCATGATTGTGGTGAATTCCTGATATGACGTATATGGAATGCCATCCAAGACTATAGTAGATAAAGTGATCTCTCTATAGCCAGGCTACTGACCGAATCTAACATTCACAGCTGCTCCAAAGCACCCCTGGAATGTGACTGGAGGCCATTCTACACTGGAGCTATGTTAGTATAGTGAGACTCAATTCAGACATAATTGCTACGTTTATTCAGGACCACACCCACTGTTGTGACCCACATAATGTAGTAGGGCTGTCCTAGGCTAGTGAGTGAATGATCTTCCTAAAGAGTCTTTCTAAACAACTGCATGCCATAAGGGGCAGTGGTGGATCCCCAGGCCCCAGGCAGGCCCGGGTGCACTGCTCATGTAGCCTGGAATGAGGCTAATATTTAATGTAGCATCACTTTTCAGTATAGCAAACAGACATGCTCAGAAATGATAAGATTTAGCACTTGAATAATTATCAAAACTTTTTGGATGAGCTGAGGGGCAAAGGACACAGCTAAGGAGGCCTAAAAAAATTGTAAAGCTGCAAGATAGTAGCTATTCAGGGGGACTCTGAACGACAAAGACATATCATGTCCATTTTTGTACTAGCTAATCTCAACCCCTAATCCTTTTGGGCTAAACTGAACTGAGGACATGCTAAGCCAGTTAAAACAAAATATTATAAATGGAAAGATTTCTCAAGCCCCAAAAAATAACGCTTTTTGTCTTCCTGCAGAAGTGGCACCATGTCGATTGACCCAAGTCAGCTACAGTCGAGACTGTATAGATACAATTCCTATACAAGTACGAATGAATTTTTCATCCTCCGTGTCCCACTAATCATCAATGGGCAGCCTTCTGTGATGGACTGTTCCCAGGGAACGCTCACACTCAATTCCCACCTCCCCAGCTTTGGAATCACATTTGATTCCCTCTTCAACGATGTAAATGCCGTGGTGAAGAAGTACGGCATCAGTGAAATCACCAACAGCTGGTGTGAAGATGTGCCCCTGTTTGAACTTAAACACTCTACTCCAGAAGGAATGGAGGAGTTCATTCGCTCGGCTGAAACGGTCCAAACTGAAATCGCATCAGCAATCTCTGCACAGTTTGCAGAGAAACAAGGTTCCCATTCCCGTCTTCCAGTGGTGGCCCACACGGAAGTCTTTCTGCTAACCCCTGACCCCGCCAAAAAGGATGCAGACCTGGTTCTGGTGACACCAGAGAATCTTTCAAGTTGCCTTGACAAGCAGAAGAAGCGGGAGGTGTTCAACTTTGGAGAGCTTTTCAGAAGATACAGACAAAAGACTACTGGCAGCATTTATGGTAAGACCAGTTTTAAAAGCCGTATATATCATCCGAGATATTCATGGACTGTTTATCATTCTTTTTTTTTATTCAGGACCTCCGACCCTGCATCAGCTGCTTGAAGACCTCAACGAAATTGTCGAGTGGTACCAGATTGGTATTCACTTGGACATTCCCAAAGCAGACTTGGAAGGCATCAAGCGTGAGAGTGACGAAGTGAAAGATTGCAGATCCAAGATGCTATCCACATGGTTTCAAAGGAACCATAACTCCACGTGGGCTACCATCATCACTGCACTCGCTACCATTGGAAGGAGAAACTTGGCATACAAAATGGCCTTGAAATATGGTGAGGAATGTTTCTCTCTTTCTTTTTGGCTGCATACTTATGTTCTCTTTTTGTCTCTTCAGGTGTCCCACTACCCACTTTCAAGGAATCGGAACATGTTCCTACTCTAGAGATGGTAATAATGCATAAGTTATAGGCTAGTTCATTAGTAGCCCATCACTCATTAATACTTAGTTCACTTATTCCATACAGGAGCATGACCCCATTCAGCAAAAGCTGAACAGCAGAGTAGCCCAATTGAAACAAGACATCCACTTAAAGGATACTGAATTGGTTGTCCACAAGCAGACCACAGCCGAAGCACGGAATGCCAGGGACATTGCCAGAGGTAGGGTTGACGATGTCGGAGAGAAAGCAGTGGAAATCCAAACAAACCTAGCACTGCTGATCAAGAAGTCGTGCGACACTGAGAAGGAATTGGAGCGAAAACAAACCGCTCTAAGAGCATTTCAGAAAATTCCAGAAAAGGAGAAGGAAGAGTTCCAAGGTATCATTGATCATACAAACAACGAAATTCAGAAGTTTCAAAAAGGGTTTGAGGCGATTCAGGCTGAGCTAGCATCTGAAAGAGAAAGAGCTCGTTCTCTTCCCGAACAGCTCCAGCAAGCAACCAAAGAGCTAGCTGAAAAGTCTGCAAGAGTTGAGGAGCTGGAGTGGGCACGACAGAAACTGGAGACGTTGCTGGAACACGAGAGGAAGAGTGTCAATCAGCTTCTGATGCAAGCAACTGTTGCCTCAGATTCACAACAACACAGCATGGAAATGAAGGTACAGTAATCATGTAATACAATTCTATATAGCTATATCTGACAAATCTCTTCCTTGTACACATTTTAGAACCAGCTGGATGCTGCCAAGAAGGAGTTGGAGGCTAAAACGGAAGAAATCGACATCCTCAAGCAGACCATCGCTAACCAAAATGAGGAAGTGAAGAGCCTGCGTACTGAGCTCGATGCCAAGGAAGCTCTCCTACAGTTGTTGCTGACACAACTCTCTCAGGCTACCGAACCAGACCCCACCCAACAGCTGAAGTTACAGAAGCTGATAAAGGAGGTCTCAGAGCTGAGGGTCAAGCTGTTCGATGCCGAGGACGCAAAGCAGAAGGCAGAGAGGCAAAAGGAGGCAGCCGAGCTGAAGAGCAGTCTACTGCAAGAGATCGTGAGGGACATTCGCTGTCCACCCCCTGTTCCACCTAAACCACCGCGAAAGTCAACACAGAGATCTAAAGTAATTATTAGTCTTTAACATTAAATTTTGTCAATAGTAATATAATTAATACTCACAGGAAAGCACACACTGGAGTGATCTATTTTGACAGGGGATATCAATACTAAATTCCTTCCCTAATTGCATGCACTGTACAATACTCATCTAATGTTGCTACTCTCTCATACAGATATCTGAAGCAGAGATGGCTAGTGCTACATGGGAGTACAAAGTATTCACCAACAATTCCGCTGAAATTATTGACACGCTAGCTAATGTAAATCTAGCTGGCACGATTGCAGATAAATTGAGTGCTGCCCGCATAATTGGTCAATCTATCCGACGTGATGCAACCACGTATGGTCCCGGTGTAACCGAAGTGCACAGGATTAGACCCATCATCATCGCACTGGAAGACAAGATTCAGCAGAATGCACAAACGTACCATCAGTTTCGTGGCATTCTTCTATCACTCGGTGTTGATGTAGAAACAGCTCTTCACTACATGCCAGAAAAAGGTAAGCTATATTAGAAATGACCTCACCAACAGAACGTACAATGTATTATAGTGTTTTCAGTATTGGTGCTGAAAAATTACAATTTTAAAAGTACTGTTAGCATAGTTACAATTAAAGCCTTCCCTGCGCGAGTGAGCGAAACAAGTTTACTTGGCGATACAAGACTGTGCAGTGAACCCACAGCATGATAGCATGATTTCTGTAGGGAACGGCAGAATATGGTAATGACTAATCCTGGAGGAGTATGTGCTTGGGTGTCCAGTCAACTGCACTATTTAAATTTACTCTGTGAAAGAATAGCACTCACACCCACACATGCACACAAGGCTGATTGTGACAGCACACGTAGCTATTGGGCATTTCCAAACCACATGGGAAGGAGAATACTATTGTTACTGCTGCTGGTGTACTCTCATTGCAGACGTACCACCACCTCCACCAGTCCCCAAGCCAAGAATCAAGAGGGCCGTGAAAGACCAAGGTCAGTCACATCATGTTCAGCTGTATTATCTATGATCACATCCTCAATGTTGATCAGATTGATTGATAATAATAGGTATGCAAAATAATGTTTACTGTCAACATTGCCATTTAGCTACCTTGCATTTAACGCTAAATAAATCACCAGGTCCTGATAAAGTGCTTGCAAAATATGTACAGAATAAAGATTGGTCGCTGTTTTTGCAAAGTCATATCACTGCCAGTCTATTGCTGCTGGTGTACTCTCATTGCAGACGTACCACCAGTCCCCAAGCCAAGAACCATGTCCATGAAAGACCAAGGTCAGTCACACCCCCAATGTTGCATGACCATTAGATTGATTAATATGAAAAATTAATGTTTACAGTCAACATGGCTATTTACATTGTATTTAACATTGAGTGGTTATGATATCCTAACTTAAATTTAAGAAGTCTCTTCAACAATTCAGGGCATAAGTCTGTGCACCTTATTTAGATCCACACAAATATTTTGAGCAAATCACCTGATAAAATGCTTGCAAATTATCTACAGAATAGAACTGTTTTTGCAAAGTCATATCACTGCCAGTCTATTTCTAGCAAACATGTCTACCAGTACAAGTACGAGAAACTTCAACACTGATCTCTGAGCAGTTTACTGGATGCAGAAGAAAAATGTTTCTTGAACTTCAACTGGTGTCTGTGTGTCTGTGTGTGTGTGTGTGTGTGAGTGAGTATATGTGTGTGTGTGTGATTGATAGCACTACATTACTTAATTGGCATAATTATTTGAAGAAAGTCACAAAAAAACATTTTCAAAAAAATGAAAAGACATAGGGATGGCTCGTTTCAGCAGCAGTATGTCGATAAAGCTTCAAGGGGAGGACTGGGTACGAGGCTAGGGTCATAGCTCCTGTAAGCTGGCTGTGTGCTTGATCTCTGCCTGTATTGAGAGAGACAGTATAGAGCTATAGAATGACAGTGCATGACCTTCAATGTAGCGACGCTACGAGAGCATATTCTTGGCAGCTAAAAATAGTTCAGCCTCTGACATCACAACGGATGGCCGCTCCACCCCTTGGGAGCTTCTGACGGCCCTACATACCCATACACAAATTTTCCTTCCTTCACTGATATACATGCATACGGGGGGGGGGCAATGTGGGGGTGTCTGGGTACACACAACTGACCTTTTCACAGGTATCCAGAGGCTTTCTTTTTAACTGCTCCTTGAGGTGAAAACCTATGTCTGTTTGTATGTGTGGGGGGAGAAATGGTTATGGTATCCGCTGATGAACTTTGCACTTGTGTGCATGTGCAGCTGGGTGTAAACATGTATGCATGTGTAGTTGTATTTGCAGCTGTCAGTGTATGGCATTTCCTGTAGCTGTTGTGGCTCCCATACACACATACACTTGCAGTATAAGACTCAGGCAGGCTAGGGCACATGATGTCAGAAGCTGTGAAGCGCACTTACGGAGGTCTTTCGAGCTTTTACTAATGACAGGAAGTGCTGTCGTGCCATTATGGCAGAATTTTCAGCATTTACGAAGTGCTGTCATCTCAATACTGTGTAGTAGGACATAACTCTGTCCTGAAAATCCGGCATAAACATTGGCTCTAAACAAACTGCAAGTCCAGTAGTGCATAAGCTTCAAGCTGTTGTTGGATGCTAGAACAACGTTAGCATGGTTCATTCCAATCTGAAATACTTGTCAATTTTTACAAACATTCAGATTGGAATTGAAGAACTTTGGAATAATTTCTACTGGCCAACTGAGAGATCCAACTCCCATAATATACTGTTTCAGGTTAGGGTCTCAGAAGTCACCAGAAGCAACCTCAGAGTATCAAAATTTCAATAAATAAAAAAAGCGGAGGCCTGCCCCCAGACCCCTAGCAAGCTCTTATCTGTGCCCCCCAATTCACAACCTACACCCACACATGAGCTGCCAAAGGGGGCGATACTGACCTTTGTGCATGTCTCCGAAGAGGCTTCCTCTTCATTTAAACTAGGGAAAGTATGGTGCAACCTATCTGTGTGTGTGTGTGTGTGTGTGTGTGTGTAAGAAGAGAATTGCATAATTCATGTAGTCCCACAATATCGGAGCAGTAGTTAGACTATGCACATGTAGCTATACGGCTGATTTAGAAGGTGTGTATGTTGTCATCGCATAATAAATCTAAGTAAAAGTGTATGTTGAATGAATAAGTCATTCAAGTAGTCAGCAAACTGGGTATAGCTCCGACTCCATAAACTCGGGGTCTGTACAGTATAATTCCGAGCGAAGCGAGGCTATACTCCAGTTTGATTGACTTTTTTTCGTTTGGAGTTTTATAGTGAAGGTAAGTGTTCGCTGTGTGTTTGATAGGCTATACCAGGAGAACCTTCGCTATAACACTCCAAACGGGAGACTTGGAAGCGATCACTATCACAGTAAGCTTGCTTCGGCCTCTGGTCTTCTAGGCACATAAGTATAGGATATACCACGTGTACGAGGAGTATAAACGCAGATAAACTCCGCTAGACGGCTTCACCCGAGGCGCAGCCGAGGGTAAACTGTCTAGCGGAGTTTATCGCGTTTATACTCCGAGTGGGCGTGGTATATCCGGCTTATATCACAGGCGGCCAATCGTTTTTTGCCATTGTCATTACCATGGATACACATAGTTACCATTTGTAGCTGCACAGTAGACTTTCAAGACTGTAAAATGGATAGCGTAGCCGACAGTGAGCTTCAGTTGGAAGACTTTCTCAGTTCGGAGCTATTAGAATTTGTTAATGCGCCGGAAAATGAAGCCACGCCCTTTGGTCCCGCCTTTCGAACCGCCTCTAGGTTGCTCGTTTCCAGCTCCTCCCACTGACGAGCGGTTTGGAAAGGCGCTGTCGAACCACGAGCTAGTGGAACTCAGAACATTTACGTCATTAACCAGTCACAGAATCAGAGCTGAAGTACTCCTATAATATTGACTATGCTGTAATAATTATGTAAACAAAAAACATATGTCAACATACATGAAAACATACATAGAAAACATGAAAACAAAATAGTAGTATAAAGACCTTTATACTCCTCCCTTTGACCAATGAATTACTACAAAAGTGATGTAATGTGATATAATAGCAAGTAGCCATTTTGTTTTGTGGGTGTGTGTGTTAGACTTTTTCTTGGTCCACTGTATTTTGTGGGTGAGTGTTATGGGCGTGCCTCCTGCATGCCATGTGCCACGCCCAGCAATTCTCGCGAAACGAGGACATCCCTGCACATTGTGTATCACTAGTATTATAACACATATCAACCTTGCACTAGTCTCACGGGCCAGCCTCACTTGAGGGCCTTGCACCAGAAGTACATGCAAGAACACAAAACATAGCCTCATACCCAGGGCTTCCTCCTCCAGATTTTATCTTGCTTGCAGCTCTGATTTTTCTATGGCTGTGAGATATAATCTGGGCGAGGAAGCCTTGAGTGTGAGTCTACACATAGCTAATGTACTGCTGTGCAAGGCTGTGTAGAATAGAAAGTTCAGCATACCTCATGCAACAAATTGTTGCATGAGGTATGTAGATCTTGATCAGGCAACCATCTTCCTGCAGCCAATGCTGTAGGCTAGAGCCCTCATGTCTGGGCTGTAACTATTACTTAGAGATAAAGATCGGGTGACTCTCAGATCAATATGGCCCTCAGGGCTATTACATATGGCTAGGTAGAGCCTCGCATGACTGTACTGTAGTCACCCTGCACACGCGATCGCTACAGCCAAGCCACAGACACTCTTCGCTACATACTATAGCGGTAAATACACACAGCGATCGTGGGCTGTCTCAGCTGTACGATCGATACGGTACAGCGATCGCTCACTGACTTCCTGACTTCCTGTAGCTTAAATGGCGTAGACTAAACAAGCCATGATAATTACTGTCTCTCCGGAAGCTACTAACTTCATCAGTTCCACCATTACACACACTATCTCTCACAGGGCATGCTACTGAGCAACAGAAGATGACCATACAATGGCGGAAATGCAGCAAAGCACCAGCGGGAATGGACTACAGAGGATCTGCTGTCACCCACGGCAAGATGGCATACTTCAACAGTAATGGCTCTAGGAAGGTTTACCAATTCGATGCTGAGGAGGACCTCTGGACAACTCTACCCGACTGTCCTTATGAGGCCTCAGCTATGGTGGTCACTACTGCAGGACTCACTACTGTAGGAGGCCATGATGGTGGATGGCCAACCAACCGCCTAGTCAGCCTCACTACTGTGGAGGGCGGGTTCAGGAAGAAACAGAAGTGGGTGGAGCACTTCCCACGGATGCCCACTAGTCGCTACCACCTCGCAGCAGTGTGCAGGGGGAGGACCCTCATAGCAGCCGGGGGACATGATGGTGTGAGGAGACTGAGTACTGTGGAAATTCTGGACATGGAGTCTCTACAGTGGACCCCCGTCTGCTCCTTGCCTCACCCGATGAGCTCGGCGTCCATCGCAGTGGGGCAAGAGAAGGTTTATCTACTTGGAGGCTACGATCAGAATGACGACCGGACTCTTTCTGTCTATGTCTGCCTCCTGTCCGACCTACTGCAGACACAGCCATTGGACGCACAACTAGAAAAAACAGCCAATCAGCTGCCAGTATGGCATGAAGTCACTGACAGTCCTCACTACTTGTCTACAGCTGTTTGTGTCGGAGAAGTCCTTCTAGCTATCGGTGGACAGTCTGCAGCTCGTGATGCGACTTCAGCCATCGCCTCCTACAACCCGACCTCCGACTCCTGGGAAGACATGGGACACATGACTACACCTCGATCCTGGCCACTGGTAGCTCTGTTGCCTAGTAACGAACTGATTATGGCTGGAGGCTACAGTGGAGAAACTGAAATAGGCAAAATTGTTGCCTAGTAACGAACTAATTAGTCGCCGGAGGCAATTTGTTTACTTGTACTTTTCATGTCGAAAACATGTTTTCTTGTTTGTTGTTGTTTTTGTTTGTTGTTTTGTTATTTTTTGCTTAAAAACGCTTGTAAGGATGTTTGTAAAAGATTTTTTCGAAGAAAAACAATTTTTTCCACCACCATGACCTCCGCGCTGCTATCTTACGGTACAATAGAAGTTGGCACGGTCACTTACCCCGCTGTGGCGACTGACCCTGACCTACGCAAAACTTGAAATAGGTAATGGTGACAAACAAAAATAGTTTGAGGGGTCAAGCAGCTATTAGCAGGGTAATTGACAACAAAAACCATTTTCACCAGGCATAAATGAAAAGGCTTTAACATGCCAACTCCATATTTATAGGACTAACCAGCTGTTTTGCCTCCTGCTGTCTGTGCTGGCTTTTGTGCCGCTTATATACTAGCTAGACTACATGTAAAAATGCAAACAGGCCTTTCCTACACAAGCTTGGGCCTACATAACTACTCAGCTTCTAGTTTGAAGCTGCACAGAATGCACGCTAGCTAGCTAGGCTAGAACACCAGTTCAGTAACCTCTCTTCTCTCTCGAGCAGCTGGGAGTTTGGAGGCGCCCGCATCGTGTAGCGCGCACATACTATACTGCACGTGCCTGGATGCCTGCACGAGCCCCACCCTTCATGGCACGCTGCAACGCTGCAAACTTCAGCTGGGCGTGTCTGGATAGGAGATGAGCCGCGCACGAACGAGAGACTGGCCTACCCGAGGCTAAAGCGCCTTAGGCACATTTGTAG
Source organism: Phakellia ventilabrum (assembly GCA_963921505.1). Lineage (NCBI taxonomy): Eukaryota > Metazoa > Porifera > Demospongiae > Axinellida > Axinellidae > Phakellia > Phakellia ventilabrum. Next base: position 6,803,347 of record OY997388.1, read on the forward strand.
CACACTCACTGCATGTAAATGGCAGGCTTCAGGCGGTCTGTAGCACACCATGCGCTTTGCTAGATCAATTCCTGCTATTTTCTTTCCCAATGCAGGGGAGCAAAATGGTGGTATACTTCAACTGCACCAGCGTGATGAGCACTGAATTCAGACAACTCTTATTTGAAAGGAGTGTTACTGCAATGATCTTGCGTTTCTTTGTATTTCTTACGTCTATGGCTTGCACCCGTAAAACATCCTTGAAGACACTTCTACAACTCATCTTTTTTACCTCACCATTTCAACATCTGTTTACTTGGCAGTTCTTTCTGGTCACATAAAATATTACTTCAACTTTAAATCACCGTATATGATGCACTGTGCAAAGCAATGGGCTTTTTGGATCAGTATTCTAGAAGTGTACAACTTATGAGTATAGTTTTGACATTGTTCTGGTGCTGATTTACACAATACGTACTGCAGCTACTGGTACTGCTGATGAAAACCCAATACATAGATACTTTCTTGAGGCATTAGTTCCATTCTTCCCCTACCATTTGCTTTTTCATAGTTTAAAACGTGACTACACTGAAACAACTGAGGGTTTATTATAACCACAATTTGAATACCAGCACAGCCAGCACCTGCAATGCCCCCACAATACTACCTGTGCTCACACATCATGCACGTGACAAAACAGCCTATTAACACGATGTAATGGTAGCAAATAAAATAATGCTCTTGCATTATGTGATTAATATGTGCTAGCCATCGCTAGCTCTCTTCTGCATGTTCGAGCTGTTCCTTCAGCTTTTGAATGGCTTCTCTGCTGACTTTGAGGCGATCACTGAGGTCATGAATCTCTATCTTGATCTTCCGCTGGGCAGTGGTCAGTGAGGCCAGAGTTTTCTCCTCTGAGTCTTTGTCTGGAGGGGAGGGTGCAGGTGTGTGTGTGTGTGTGTGTGTGTGTGTGTGAGTGTTTGAGTGTGAGTGTGTACGTGAGTGAGTGTGAGTGTCTGTCTGGAGGGGAGGGTGAAGGTTTGTGACTCACAGTCGATTCCCGGCTCGTGCCGTATTGCAGGTACCATGACTTTGGGCGTGGTCAGCAGCCGGTACATCGTATTGGTGGGGTCTGTGAACACCTGCAACAAGTGGAAACTCTAACGGGTAGCCTCCTTCCCAGTCACCCCCTCCAGCTTTTGGTCACTTGTACCTCAAGTGACGAAAAGCTGGAGGGAGAGAGGCTGAACTCAGTCTGGTGTGCCCACGACAATATCCAGTAAAGATGGCTAAAGGTGAAGCTGAGTGGATTGGCTCGGGATATATCACCCCATCATGGAATGTGGACCTAGATACTCTACGTATTAACTTGAAGTCTTGAAATATTCACAGCTGTAAGTTTCACAGGCCATGCAGCAACAGCGCAGGAGCCCCTCACAACACTACGATATCTGGGAGGCCTTGAGAGCACCTTCCTCTTCCTTACCAAGCCAGTGAGTGACCCCACAAACTTGGAGTACTACAGTCAGTATTTCAGCTGCCACAATCACACAAATGATGTGTGTTTAGCTACAGTAGTACCTGTACAGTCCCACTAGCAAGTATTCTTATAGCTACAGTGTACCATTTCATCGTAGTGCTCAGAGACGACGTTCCTCTTGCCAGCGATGACTGCCGGATCATTCTGGAACAGCTTCAGCAGATGATAAATTGTCAGCTGCAAAAGGCCATACAGAGACGCTAATATCTCAAAACCTAAATCATTATCCTTACAGTACCAATAATTAACATTTCTATAACACTGAGTTTCAGTCTCAGTCCAGTGGTCTGGGAATGAGACGGTAGGACTTACTGGTTTCTCTGCTGTGTCAACAAAGAAGATCTTGATGACGACCTCAAACTCCCCCCACCCCGTCTCGCTGACCTCGTACGGGGGCTTGGTCAGGACTAGAGGGGAGGTCAAAGATACAAAAATCTTGACCCTAACTTTTGGAAAGTAATGCTTAGTTGCAGTGGGTTGGTGTCCTTGAATAATAAGGACACTACTCGATTTGCAGTGGCTCCTTGAGTAATAAGGACAGTATGCCAGTGTGGAATGCAGCACCTCCCTGATGATGACGACAGTGCCCCTCTCTGAAGGATGCCCTTGGCTTATAACACCATCACCAGTAGGTTTCTGACTTCTGTATATGGCATTGGCAAAGGCAGTCCAAGTGGCTTATGGTACCTAGCTAGCCCCATTCCCAGGCCATGCAGTTGGGGAAAGGTATGCCAACTGTGTGGCCTGGCAAGGACAATGGTGTATTAAAATGGAGGATACCTTGAATAATGAGGACAACAGTACACTAGCCTAATGTTACTATGTCTAACAGTGGTGGTGGGTGGTACATACCAGTGCTCCTAATGCCTCACTTTACCTCTGACGTGGTTGGAGTAGCTCTCGTGTAACTTGAACTGGACCTTCTTCACATACGATGACAGGTCCTAGGAGGGAGGGAGGGAGGGGGCGGAGCTAAGGGGTGGACACACCCTCCCTTTGAGAGTCACTGTTGCCATGTCAGCAAATTATAGTCAGTAATTACGACAGTAGTACTCCTTGCAATGTTCTGATAGTACTTTAATTTGTGGCTCTCTTTATCGGTGGGGGGGGGAGCATTCAGGAATGTGACTGAATGCCTGATGAAGTGACCCAAAGTGCTATTGAAACATTGCAAAGAAAGATGTGCAAACACCACCCTAGTCCAGCGGACTATAAATACACCCTAGCCTTGTCCCCAGGCTCTCCTAACAAACGGGGGAGAGTCCGGTATCTTTTCTCACGTGAATGACGTTCAGGGTAAAAAGGGTCAGAAAGGACTCATTGTGCACAGGCGAGCACAGTTGTAGCTCTCAGTCAACAAGGAAATCTACAGTTCTTTGTAGCTAATCTTCAGGATCCATTGGTACCACAGACCGAGGACTGAAGGAAAGTCTCCGTTCTGTCCCAGCCCACACACAGTTAAATCACACGAGAAAAGATACCACGCTCTCTCCCCATTTTTTGATTTTTCAAGGGGAGAGCCCGGGGACGAGGCAAATCTTTGCATCAGTGACCATCACAGGACTGTGATCTACGCACGAGTTTTGTAAAGACGGAGATAGTTTTTATTTCTTACCTCGTTCTTGAAAGGTCTGAGGTAGCAGGTCCAGGCGTGGGTGTGGCCGTCATCCTCCCTCTTCTTGCCGAAGTACCGTGCCACGTTGCCGTAGACGATGGGCTTCACCAGTGTGATACCCTGTATGGTAGGTGGGGAGATTAGTGTGAATAGCTGTGGTCCCATTCCTGAATCTAGGGAGGATGTAGTCTCATTCCCAAATCCAGGGAGGACATAGTCTCATTCTCAAACCAGAGGACGATGTGTAGATAGTCTATAAGTACACAAATTCCAAAGTGGACAGTGACAACACAACATTGATACACATATACATGCCCCGGTTCCCAGGCCACGTTCCCAGACTGTGTGACCTGGGAATGTGGCTATACGGACATTCCAGGGGGGGGAGCAGTCACTATGAGCACGAGATCTTATTCGATGATGTCATCATAATACCAATTCAGATGGAGGGTCTCCAGTAGTCTCGTGCCCAGACGTTCACGCCCTCCCGGCGAAAGACCGTCTGGTGTTCTAAACGAACTTTCTCGTCACAGACGCCTTTCCCCTTTGGAATTCCAAAGGGTCCAATCAGATTGCAGCTTTCAGACCTTCCGCAAAGTTGCCATGACGTTATTCGATAAATCTTTAATACTATTGGTCAGTTTGATAAATTAGAATGAAAATTTGAAATATACCGTATATACAGTGACCAATCACATTCGAGATTTAGTATCAGCAATCGTGGGGTCTGTGACAAGAAAGTTCGCTTAGAACACCAGACGTTCTTTCGCCGGGAGGGCGTGAACGTCTGGGCACGAGACTAGGTCTCCAGCTGGTTTGATGATAGGAATGGGAATGAGACCAATAACTACAGGCATGGGAGTGAAGGAATGGGCTGGGAGTCACATTCTGAAGCACCCCCGAGCTAAGGAGGCTAATAGGTTGCATGCTATGGTAATTCTAAACACACACAAGCCTCCCACGCAGCTCCCAAACTCGCCTTTCGTCTTGCATTCCCGCCTTCTTCTGCCATTTAATACAATTTGTGCAGGTACAAAGAAATCCGTGCAAACAGAGTTAAACTATTATTTCGAAGGGTTAACTATGTAAATCGCACATGGTGTGCTCTTGAAGATGGACTTCCTGAGGGACACGTGGCTGTATGCAGAAGCTGTTCTCTTGCCAGAACTGGCGACCTATGAGACAGAAGTGTTTGCAGTAACTGCTGTGGTGGGACTTTTGGTGCTGTTGGGTAAATACCAGAAGATAGTGTACTCACGATTGCACTGCTGCACAAATAAGTTGTGATCTGTTGGGCAAGAAATACTGATGTAGAGTTACGGTATATAGTTATTAGCCTTATTCCCAGGCCGTGTGGTAATAATTTAAAAGGGGCTGCAGTCCGAAGATTTAGTTCTTGGGTTAAGTTAGAGCAAGGACTAGGGTAGGGTTATATGGTTTGGGTAGGGGGTAAAAATTAGGAGCTAGCTAACTATTGGTTTTAGAGCTACATTGCATTAGAATTGAGCTACAGGTCAGTCCACATATGTCCGTGCGTGTGCATTCCGTATATGGATGTATGCAGTCCTGCTGGACCAATAGCCACCGCCAATTTAACAATATTCCCTACCCCCTGCAAGACTCTATGAACAAGGCTACAGTGTTATCCGACCAATCGGTTTGCAGGTTTACTACATTTCTCTGTATGTGGTTTACCTGCATAGCAAGTAACTTCTTTGAGTTCAAAGCAGAATCTGATGCATTCAACTAGTTCATTGGTGATGTAGAATACTAGTACTTCCTATTGTGTTCATTGGTGATGTAGAATACTAGTACTTCCTGTTGTGTTCATTGTTTGGGCCTGAAATTTGTCAACAGCAATGTTCCACAATTGTTAAAGCTTCACCTGGTAGCTCTCTGTTCTCTCTGCAGTGCTGTTGAAGTGCTGCTTTAGCAGGAGAAGGAAAGGACGATGCGTCTGTCTTCTCGGGCTCAGCGATGCTGGAAAAACACTGCTCTTTATGAGGGTAATGCTCTGTGGAGCCGGTTTACTTACCTTGAATAATAAGGGCTTACCGTACTCTGTTGAGTAGGAAGGACATTGCATGATGTGGTAATGTCATTGGTAATCATTAAGTAGCCTCATCTAGGCTCCACTCCTTTTCTTTTACCGTTCTTGTTGCGAGAAAAGCTGGGGAGTGGAGCCTGGGAATGAGGCTAATCATTAAGTACTGCTAGATGTCTGACCATGGTGGTCAATTCCTCACACCTCTCTTCCAGCTTACCTATGGCCACTACATGCGAACTCAGAACTCAATAACGGAGAACAAGGCCTCCTACCAGCCGGCTGGAAAGGTAGGTGCACTTTGGTGGTTGCTCCCAATCCCAGCCCCATGCACACAACATCGCACCTTTCTGCATCTTTCTGCATACGTACATTGTATACCATGTTCTTGATAGGTGATCATGGAACCTGGACCCTCGGCCTGAGAATGAGACTACAATGTGTAATCTCATTCCCAGACTCTAGTTCCAGATACTGTATGAGTTAACATCATGGGTACTTTCTATTCCTCCGGGAGCCCAGAAGACGCCAGTTGAGCTGGTTGACATTCCAGGGGACGAGAGGATGAGGGAGAGAGTCCTCAGCAAGTACAAGAATTCACTTCGGTAACGATTACATCAGCACTTCCATACATTTCCTATGCTTCACATCCCACATGACATAATGCTGTGATCTTCCCCTCCTCTTCCCCCCTCCTCCTCCCCCTCCCCCTCCCCCTCCCCCCTCCCCTCCCCTCAGGGCCATAGTTCTGATGATTGATAGTGTGAACTTTCCGCAGGAGGTCCGTAGTGTGGCCGAGCTGACCTTTGACCTCCTGCTGGATGTAGCAGTTCGTAAGGGGCGTGTCCCCATCCTGGTGGCCTGCAACAAGCAGGACCTGGCGCTGGCCAAGGGCTGCGAGGCCATCAGGAAACAACTAGAGAGAGAAATGTAAGTAAGCAATAACAGCCTAGCCCCGTTTTCAGGTCAGCCTTGCTTTCAGGCCAGTCTCGTTTTCAGGTCGGCCTTGTTTCCAGGCCAGCCTCGTTTTCAGGCCAGCCTTATTTCCAGGCCAGCCTCCAACAAACTGAAAGCAGCTGTTTTTGTTTTTTTCAAAGAGAAGTTATGGAGGGTAGAACCTGGAAACGAGGCCATTTTTTCCGCCCTGTTGATATGTTTTCACTAAAATCATTCTTACCTAAATGCAAGAAGAAGGGGATCAGCAATTTGTATAATGTACTGTTTCATAGTTTCCCTGTCTTAGGTCAGGTTGATGTAGTGTAGTGAATTCACTTGCTGCTCTACCATTTCTCATTTCATCTGCAGCACTGCCTTACGGGTGAGTCGATCGGCGAAGCTGGCGGTGACAGATGACCCTGGCAAGAGGGGTCAGACCAAGGCAACCTTCCTCGGCCAAGAGGGAAAGGACTTTGAATTCTCAGACCTGCCCTACAGGCCGGAGTTTGTTGGCTGCAGTGCTCGGGGGAAGGGGGAGGAGGGGTCAAGTGTGCCGGAGATCGAGACACTCCAGAACTGGATCGATGAACACTGCTAGCCGGTCTCATTCCCATGTTAGTTGTTGTGGTCTCATTCCCATGTTAGCTGTTGTGGTCTCAATTCCATGTTAGCTGTTCTGGTCTAGGAATCTTGTTCACTTCTCTGTAAAGTATCGTTGCTATAGTAAGTTCTGTCACTGCACTCTTGTACCTCAGCAATCAAATGGTAGGCACCAGGAGTGCTCTTGTAGGCACTTGCGATGGTTGGGGTGATATTCACCTCCTTCCCATGGCAGTCTCTTCCTCCAGCGTGCTGGTAATGAGGCTAGGATGATACTTGACAGTTGAAGAGGGGTCACATGCAGGTGTACTGCGAATAAACATAATCATGACAATTAATATAACTGGCTGACAATTACAGATCTAGATAAGCAAATTATTTAACTGCTAGCCGCTTCCACGTATGCATCTTGAAGCGCTATACATGCCTGCTCAATCAGCATTTTCAGCAAAATTACTATGTTGAATAATCCTCTCTTCTCTTGATACTTATTCTACTAGACATTTCACAGTATTATGACAGTAGTGCATGCATGGTGCAACTGAGGGCTACAAAAAATATGCAGTAACATGAAACTGGCTGGCTAGCTATCATCAGCAGATTGGTCCAAATAGTCGTCTCTAAAGTTGTCCAAGTCTTGCTGCAAGAGATGGACAGCATTTCTGAGAGGAGAGAAGTGTGTGTGTGTGCGTGTGCATGCGTGTGTTGAATTAACTTGCTGGTAAGCAGAAGCTAAGAAAAAGCAGTCAATATACACTATAAGTACACACACGCAACTAGCCTCATACCCAGCCTTCCCTAACAGTGGGGGAGACATGGCTAACAGGTGCATGACCTTCAGAATCAAAACTGAAATGGTATCAAACATTCCCCCAGATACCAAAATACTGTAACTCTTCAGTTAGTCACATCTTACGATTACACAGCCGTTCCAAATCAGAACTACAAACACACTATATAATATCCATGCGCACGCACACACACACACACACACACACACACACCTAAGTTTCTTGGCCCTATCTTGCAGCTGTGTCAGTTTGGTCTGTTGCTCCGTTAGCTCGGCTATCTTACTGGTCTCCCTCTCCTGGGCAGCTCCCAGAGCCCCCTGGAGCTGGTGGAGCAGCAAGGTGAGGTTGCTGGTCAGCTGGTTGGTGTAGCTGGTGGCAGTGGCGCGGATCTGGTACTGCACCTTGGCTCGGAGATGCTGCACAAACTGTGTGTGCGTGTGTGTGTGTGTGTGTGCATGTATGTGTGTGTGTGTGTGTGTGTGTGTATGTGTGTGTATGTGTGTGTGTGGGTGTATGGTGTGCACAATGATGAACACACTCAACCAGGAACAGTCACCACCTGAGGTTCAGCACGTTCTACCCTACCTGTCTCTTGAGGGCCGTCTCTTTGCTCCTGTCTGTCCAGGACAGCCACTCATAGCTGTAGATTCCACCGTACAGGGCCAGAGAGGGGACAATGTAGCGCCAGTTGAGGAAGCGAGAGAACTGATGCACATGGAAAACGATGAGAGAGACATTAGTAGTTCTGAGGCCTTGTACCTCTCATTTCCCATCCCTTAGCCCTGTACCCACGTCATAGAACAGAATGACGGTGTGGCTATACCATGCCATCTCAGCCACCAGCCCCACCCACTTACCAAGGTCCCAGCAGCCCCACCCACTTACCAAAGCCCCACCCACTCACCAAGGTCCCACCCACCCCAGCAGTCCCACCCACTTACCAAGGCTCCAGCAGCCAGCAGGACGATAGGAAGAGCATAGTCTCCCGGCAGTAGGGACCACAGTCGAACTGCCTGGCCTTGCGCAGTGCCCACCAAGGAACCAACATTCAGGAAACGCTGAGAGAAAGAGGGGGAGAGGTAGGGGTGGGGAGGGGAGGGGAGGGGAGGGGAGGGGAGGGGAGGGGAGGGCAGGGCAGGTGGTAGAATCATAGCTAGTATAATTTATGCAAGGTATACTAAAATGGAAAAACCGTCAAAGCAAGTGGGAGCAGGGACTACCATGTATTTGCTTATGAAAAACATTACGTCAACATGCTTCTGACGAGTGTCACATGCTAAAAGACCATCCACCCACCAGCACTGATGAGAGACCCAGTGAGAAGTGAAAGTTGAGGTCCTCTTGATAATCTTCGCACAAGTCAGCACAGCGTAGCACGAAACTTAACTCCGGCTGCCTGTGTGTGTGTGTGTGTGTGTGTGTACGTGTGTATACCTGTACTTCATACTGTATGTGTGTGGTATGGCTGTCCAGTTTACCTCACAAGTTGTGAATATCTGGCCAGTTCATCCTCTGGCAGCTGCAGCAGGTCCTGGTAGCCATCTGAGGGACCACAGGGCACACAAGCATGAAGCCACAGATCGTGAGGCGGTAAGAGGGAGGACTGACCGATGAGGCTCTTCTGAGTGTCCTGGTGGATCCGGCCCAGCATGGTGGTACTGACCTGGTCCAGTTCCCGGCTCAGGCTGGCGTCCATGAACTGGAACAGGTCCTGCTTGTAGCGCTCCAGGTGGGAGGGGTCAAACAAGTGGTCGTAACTGGCCAACAAGAGCACAGGAAATTTCACTCACACCCAACTACTTTACTGTCTTTTCTAAGTTTCCTGACTAACTGCCTTCCGGCTAACTCACCGGTCTGCAATGGCTGACAGCTGGGATACGATATCCTTCATGGCGACGGAGATCTTCTGCTCCACAGCCTGTGCAGTGGATGCTATGGTGTGCTGGCATGTCTGAGTGACCCGTTCACCATCCGAGTGCAGGGTCTGTTGCCGCTGCCAGCTGGCTTGTAGCTGCTGGGACCCCAACTCACTGGGAGAGAGAGAGAGAGAGAGAGAGAGAGAGGGAGAGGTGCAATGTATCTGCTGTGCTCTACTTGACCAAGAGCGCATAAAAAAATGTTCCCACCCTGGGGGTGGGGAACATTTTTTATGCACTCGACTTGACTCTTACTAAGGACTCCATGAGATTTTGGCCCGAGGCTGTAGCACCAAAGTGAAGCAAGCTAGAGCGGCATTGGCATGCAAGACTGTGGACCCCATTATCTAGTGATATACCAGTCAGACCTGTTAGCCTGGATGTTCTTCTCCTCCTGTTGCAGCAGTTCTTCTAGTTCAGCCACCACTGCTGCCCCCTAAGGGAGGGGGAGGGGGAGGGGGGAGGGGGATGAGAGTATTAGTTGACAGTTTTCTCAGTATCATACCATTCCTCCTTCTCCATACCTGCCTGTAGTGATGCTCAAACTTTGTGCTAATGGCAGAGCTGGAGATGCACTCTTTAAACTGACGTTCGAACTGTTCAAACTCGAGTAGACGACGCTTGAAGCCGTCAGCTAGACCCTCAGCTGTGTGTGTGTGTGTGTGTGTGTGCGTAAGTGTGTGTGTGTGTACATCGTATATATACATGTGTGTGTGTGTGTGTGTGTGTACATTGTATATATACATGTGTATGTGTGTGTGTGCGTGTGTGTGTGTATGTGTGTATGCAGGTGCATGAGAGAGTAGGTTTGGGTGGGTATAAGACAAAGGAGACTTACCAGGATTGGGAACATTCTGTTGCTTGCGTGTACGATACTGTAACACCTGGAAGTGAGGGTGGCCGGAGAGGGAAGTGAGGGTGGGCGGAGAGGGAAGTGAGGGTGGGCGGAGAGTGAGGGTGGGCGGAGAGGGAAGTGAGGGTGGGCGGAGAGGAATAGCATGTGCCACTACTGCTGCACAGATACCCACAACCAATAGTGTTGGTCTATTCTAATTAAGCAATTTAGCTAGGGGCAGCCTCGTTCAGAGATACTGCTCAACTGCTGAAACAAAGGCAGGTTCATTTATAAGAAAAATTGCCAATGGGGGCAAAGCGGAATGTCCATGAAGGTGAAATACAATCATGCTACAGGTCCTGGAGTGCATACCCCCCCAGTCAAATTTCAGACCTTCTGTTGCATTCTCAAGTAAATTTACACACTGTGTTGCATTTGCATTTACTAACTACACTCAGTTAACCATAAAAGTGCAACTTAAGTTCCAGGGAGGGTGGCGGGGGTGAATCCCCCCCCCCCCCTTAATGAATCCCGGAAAGATGGTCAGAAGGAAGAGAGAGCCTACCTCTTTGGCAGATACAAAGAAGACTCTGTTCTTGGCTGTCAGCTCGTCTGTCACCTTCAGCTCCTTCGCCAGGAAACCAATGTCGCAATCCAGGTGCTGTTTTCTTACCTGATGATGTAATGGTCAGCGGTGAGTACGAGTACTTATACTGCAAGCCTGTGGAGACAATGATGTAATGCTTACCTCGTCCAGGAACTCCTCGTTAGCGGAGGCATCCCAGCGGTTGTTGAGAATAAAGATGTTGGGTTTCGAGAGATGCTCGCTCACACGGTGGAAGAAATTCTTTTCCTGAGAGGAGACAAGTGGCCATACTCTCAAACCCGTCCTTAGCAACCAACCCGTCCTTAGCAACCAACCCGTTTTTAGCAACCAACCCGTCCTTAGCAACCAACCCGTCCTTAGCAACCAACCCGTTTTTAGCACACCAAATCCTCGCACTGCTGTTACAATGCTATATTCCTTCACTGGATACCGGAGTGGTACAGTTCTCCATTCTAAAGCTGGTATCGGAATAGGCCCTAGCACGTCTGCAGTGGTACAGAATGTGCCCCCACACGGTACAATTTCCCTATTCCAATGCCCCACTATGCACGGTCAACATGCAGTATCGGGCTGTGACACCAAAATGTAGGAATTGGATCAGGAATGACTTCCACCCACAGGTCATGAACTACGTGAATATCTATGTTGTATTAGTGTGCATAGGATTAGGATGGGGTGGGCTTTAGGGATTAAAGTAATGTAAGAAGGATTACGTCACTTTTTAGTTTTCATGTATGTATGAGGTATGGAGTATTTAATTATGAGAATGTGACTCCCTACCATTTAGTAGAACACCAGTATCTATGATAGTAAAACTAAACTATGAAAATTGGTTACATCACATTGCTGCAACGGAACAATTACTCAGGAAGAATCAATGTTGTTACAGCTACACTACCACACACACATCACTCACAGCTGTCATGAGGGTGGACTCCGCACTACACTACCACACACATCACTCACAGCTGTCATGAGGGTGGACTCCGCATTCGAGACAAGGACGAAGACGTCGGCATCCAGGCAGTGTTTGTTGATCCATTCATCCATATTGGGGTTCATGTCAATACCGGGACTGCAGGGAGGAGGCGTGGCAGTGCTCCAATTATAAGTAAAACAAAAGAATATCGTAGGATGCAGCTGTACACAACACAGGTCAAGTGAATGGATTTTTTTAGGGCGGTTATAAAACTTACCTGTCTACAAACTCCACGTCGTCCTTTAACAGAAGGCACCTGCATTTCATAAACAAAATCAAGCACAAAGTAATGCTAATGGCTCCCTGGCTCACAGGGCAATGATGATGTAATGCTTACTTTGCCTTGGGCCAGAAGACCCTCATGAGACTACTGGGCTCCAGGTGCTCCTTGTGCAGGGAGTGGGCCAGCTGCTTTACGTTCTGGAGAGGTCAAAGGTGAAAGGTCAGGGTTTATAGCAGACTCCATGAATAAAGATGAAGCAATGAAAATTTAAGTACAGAATAGCCATTCATCTCCATGTAAGATGTGCCTTAGGGTACGTGAGGTTGTTTAATTTTGTTGCTAATGTAAAAGCTATCGTATGTACCTTGGTACAATTAGTTCACACTGTCTTACTATGTCATGTGCACTCTTTAGAGGCTGATTGTATCACAGACTGAGCACTGAAATAATGTCATCAGCAAAGGTAGAGAAGCGCAACTGTCGTTCGAGCGGCCCCTGCCCACACACACAATTATGTAAAGTTAAAGTTAAATCACGTTAGAAAAAGTACCAGGCTCTCCAGTGTGAAACGCATGTGAGAGCGTGCGTACGAGGCTACATTAATGTATGTACCCACTTCTACTAATGCAATATGTGCACCGGTTAAGTGCTACCTTAACATTTTGTCTGTCATTGGAGCCTGGAGTGAGCACGAAGCCCTCGTCAGCATCGGAGCCTATCACACTACAGAAACAGTTGGTAGTGTGTCCGATGCCTGCGGGCAGAACTTGGCTCTGCAGGAGGGCATTGATGACACTACTCTTCCCATTGCTGGTCCGACCAAAGAATGCAACCTGGGTGTGTGGTGCGTGTGTGTGTGTGTGTGCGTGTGTGTGTGTGTGTGCGTGTGCGCATGTGTGCATGTGTGTGTGTGTGTGTGTGTGTGTGTATTTTCCTGGTGCATACTCACGCTAGCCTCATTCCCAGGCCTCCGCCCAGCATTTGCTGCTTGCAGGGAGAGCCTGGGAGGGAGGCTACACTCACACATCTATTGACTAATGGGCAGCTATATAATGTACATATGAACTGCTTGTCATTTGCTAGGGGAGCTAAAAGTACACATCTTCCATGTCCCCCACCTTCATGTGGTCACGAGACAGGATATCCTGAATTCCTTGGGTCCGCTCCAGGAGTGCTGCTACCGGCCGAGACTCCACCCCCTTGTGCGCCAATTGGAAGAACGCTTGCGACTCCGTCAACCGTTCTCGAATGAGGCCAAACGCCTTTGAGATGTTTTCCTTGGCCCGAGTGAACCGCTTCAATGGGGAGGTAGGCTCCCGTGTTTGGCGCCCAGCTAGCCCCGTCCCTGGGGTGGTTCTCCGATCCACCATGGTGAGGGAGCGATTGAGAGGTTTCGGGCTGTCCATGTCTGGCCGCCGCCCCGAGAGCCCCGGAGACTCAAGAGAGGCTTGCTTCACAAATGTTTTGCTCATACTGTACACACAGTGTGTCTGTTCTACTTCAGTCACTGCAGCTACTGTCAAGTTCTCGTCATTTCTGAAAGGAAGATGGAAATAAGATGATCAGGGGTAATCATGACCACACCACGTTGTAGCTGCCAGTGTTTGAGGTCATACCGAGTAGCAGGGACTACTACGGTAGCCTGCTACCTGGCAGAATCAGGGTTGCAAATAGCCTCGTACCCAGGCCACACCCCCACTGGGAACGAGGCTAGGTTGCGAACTGATGAGTCCATGCTTTAAAAGCAAGGTACCTCTTGCAGCCCCCTCTCGGTTTGTCTGATCAATGGGTGGTAATGTGAGAAGCTTACCAAATGAAATTAGAGCCACCCAGAACTATACAAGAAATAAGATTGAGCTTCTTTACTTAGGACACTTCGACTTAATTATCTGTTTATTTAGAGCAAGTTTCTTCCACTAGTCAGTCCACACTGGGGCTAGTCAGTCCACAAAAAAAATTAAGTCATTTTCGCTGCATTGCATACAAGAATTTTCCAAAGATCGCTGAATGGTTCATCAATGGTTCATCAATACTTCCACAAAGACTTTACACCCAGCAACGTGGCATGCTTTCAGCTGCTTCACAGCAACGCTGGCTCAGGTACACGCACAAGCCTTCAGACCACCACTGAACTACATGATTTTCGAGTGCACCTAGAAATTCTTGGGGTCAGTCGTGCCTGAGGAAATCAAGCTGCTGTGGCCTATACCAATGTCCTCGGTGCACGCAAGACAGCTCCAAGAATTGCTGACCATGTCTTTGAAGGATCAAATAATTACCAATCTAAGGCCAAGTAAACTTTTTTATCATTCAAATTTTTGATAAAAATGCCGGTGGGAGGCGGCTTTTATTTTTCTTTCTATCTGCAGGTGTGTGCACCTTTACATAATTCGTCCGCTTTTTGCCGTTGTTTGACGACAGTCCAGTGTTATTGGTGGAGGGATATAAGCATTTGGAGGAAGCTGACACGCTCATTGTGGGGAGGACAAAGACTGAAGTTACCGGTGAGCTTGTAGCATGCACTGCGGGCTGGTGGGGATGATAAACAAGGAGAGGGTCTGATTTTAATCATGCACCTCGACTAGCGGGTGCTATTGTGCAGTTCAAAGACTGCTCAACATGTTTCTTACGACACAGCATCAGCCTCAAGTCTATGAGAATTTGGTGATGTGACTGGGCCTCTTACAAATTGAGGCAGATCTTTAATAGGGAAGACACAATGGTCCAGAGGGCTCATCTCCATGCACACTGCTCTTCAAAATAATGCACAGCATAGCAACTCACAGTATAGTTCCGATCTGGTGGCACTGCACTGTACTAGCTTCCAGCTTAGCATCTACATGTGGCCTGACCGTATATCTTGAGGTGTTCCTCTAATTATCTGTAAAATTCTTTCGCCGTCACAAGGTTAATGAATTTTCATAGCATGGCAACGCAACTCACAGTCTGACACAGAACACTAAAATCTACACCTTTCTAAAAAGTTCATAAAGCTAAATCACGAAAGATGGCAACAGAGAGCGACCCCAACTCTCAAGAACTTAGCGCAGAGAAGATACAAGAACTGGTACAGGCCTGCGTCGAGGCGAAGTCGCACGCCTATGCTCCGTACAGCAACTTCAAAGTCGGAGCAGCTCTTTTGACCAAAGAAGGAAAAGTCTTTCTCGGTAAGCGATCAGTATTTGCGCAAACTTCCGCGCATGTGGTTAAGGGTGGGCGTGGTAGGGGTGTGCTCGCTCAGCCCCACCCATAGAGTAGATTGACTGCCAGGGGGTATAATTTAATTACAGCTGATTACTGCTTCACTATTACAAAGCTGTCAGTTCAAATAGGTCCTAAAGGGATAATTATCTCAAACCCTATATCTAGTCTCGCAAGCCAGCCCTAATCAACACAGCCGCCATGAGTACAGGGCATGTGTGGAGGGTCTGGACCATGTCCTGAATCGATAGGGTAAAGTTAGGGCAGGGTGCGGGATTGTTTCTGGAAACGTCTCCAGAAACGCTGCGGCGGCATAACGGGTCAATGTTACTTGTACACTACCTACCACTGTTCACTTGAGACTGTGTCCTATATAAACTAGCATTATGAAGTTGACACAGGTGTCTGGGAAAATGTAATACTCACAGCAAGTTTACTTCAGTTGATAAATATTTTCATCAGGGAATTGTGTACTGCCTATTCCTTTGGACATGAGTTTATTGCCCCCCAAAAAACAACTAGTACCCTATAGTATACAGCTATTTACCCTATAGTATACAGCTAGTATCCTATAGTATACAGCTAGTACCCTATAGTGTACAGCTCTAGTGTCCCTTCTTTGTTACCCCACTGCAGGTTGCAATGTAGAAAACTCCGCCTATCCACTGTGCACGTGTGCTGAACGAACTGCCATAGTCAAGGCCGTGAGTGAGGGCCACCGGCAGTTCATAGCAATGGCGGTGACTACGTGAGTTTGATGCTCTAGAATGGCTTCTTTATTGGGAATTACTTTGGCTCGTTTAGCAATTAATTTAGCCGCGTAGGGCAGTGGCAAACTATGCATTCCAGAAATACCACTAGGTTTGAGAAAATTATGCCAGGTACAAGATTGCATAAGGAATTATGCTAGAGTAAGAGGCAGAGTATTGGGCATAATAGAGTACTAGTACACTGTGCGTCTGCTACCTCGTGGTAACAATGGGATCGAGGCTAACCACGCATAGTTATGTTATGCAGTACTGGAAAAAAATACGAAATGGAAGTTTAATATTACCACAGTCAAATACCAAGCATTGCAGTGGTAAAATCTTGTATCGCAACATACTGAAAATAATGGCAGTCTCGTGATTACCAAAAAATTCTTTCACAATGAAACACACTACTCTTCATCCCGAACTGGGCCTTCATCAGGTGTGTTTCAAGCATGCATGGAGTTGTTCTCTTGTATCACAACAGTTAGAATGCCGAGAGGAAATTGAGTTTACTCTGTTCGTTCGTATTAAGAGCATTAGTGAGTTTGCAATGATCCCATTTTGCATACAGCAATTTGCAATTTGCACAGGAGCCAGACTGTAGTTGTGGTTTCCGGTCATTCAACCTACTGTGTAATTACATCATCAGTAGTTCAGTATAACCTTACTGAAGTTCCACAATGTGGGACAAACACTTGCATATCTCAGATGCTTCTTTCCAGGTAGGTCAGAATATGCTGACGAGACAACCTACATATACATCATAATATCTACTGTTACCAGAGCATGCCTAAACACCCTCTCTCCAAGCACAAATTAAGGCCTCCAAGCGGAGCATAAGCATGCGAGATGATTGGGAATGTTGCAGCCACCACTTGGCAACAAATGTGGCCAACTCAAGTTTTCATGGTGGCAGTATGTCTCATCAGGAGTGCATGAGCGCTGAGGCGCTGCCTTTGGTGGTCATGCGCTCCTGGTTAACAATATGCCAGTTGTGTGTGGGGTCCTTATAAAGACATAAACACTGTTAGCCACATACGCCTCCTCCCAACCCAGTGACACACCCGATGTGTTTGCCTCTCCGTGTGGCTCATGCAGACAGACCATGGCGGAGTTTGGCATCGACTACACCGTGATTCTAACCAAGCCGGACGGCTCCTACAAGACCATGCCTGTCAGAGACCTGCTGCCCCATACCTTCACCAATGAACACCTCAGGGCTGGGCAGGGTAGATCATAAACGTAAATTGTTTGTTACCAGCCAGGCCTTTGCTTGTCTGTTATTGTAATCAGAGTGTGTGTGTATCTTATCAGGAGTCTAGTACTGGTCTTTGTTTGGCCTGTAGCAGCATTTTGTAGTGGCAGCAAAGGCCATAAATGAAATATTCTTTTATACACATCAATCAAGTTTGGGTAGAATTTTAGTCTTTTGTCTATATATGGTCACTACTGTATCACATTATCTGTACACTACAGTGTTATGTGAATAATGGAATTTGAATGAATTAGCTATTAAAATGAGCAATTATACAATTACATGATTTGGGTGGCTGCATTCTTTAGTGTGTGGGCTTTCCTAATGCGTCAGTGTAGGAGATTTTGATTGGGTTTTCCTGAAAGTAAATTACCAAGAGGGTAGCGGTATTCATAAAGGATGTTTATTGCGGTGCGTGAGTATAAAAGACCAGCGCTGGGCGCCAGAGCTGCTAGAACAGCAGCACACTTCAGGTGGTTGGAATGCAGAAGGGAAGTAACCTGACCCCAAATACAATTAGCTGAGGTATGGAGGACACGACAAGAAAACCAGTAGACCCACAACAAAGGAAGCGCTTGGTACGGAAGGCGACCCAGCAGAGACTTGTTAGACAATTGTCGAAGGAAGCTTTGAAGAGTCCAATGGCGCCCGAGCACGTTATTGTCGAGAGCAAGAACGAGGAGACGGGGGAGGTAGTGAGAAAGAAGGTGTATGTTGCTGAAGTGAACGGCACGCGTTCCCTGGACCTCTACTCGGGGTGGAATCCAGAGACGGAGGAACACAAACTGCCTCTAAGAACCCTGCCGCTCAAGGTATGCACTCTGGAGGGCCTCGAGAGGCTGTGGGTCTCGCACAACAAGCTATCCATTCTTCCGGATGACTTCGAGAGGCTGGTTCACCTCAAAGAACTGTATTTGCACAGAAATTGCTTCGAGAACATCCCCCTTCAGATCTGCAAGTTACCCAAACTGGAGATTCTGTGGTTGAACTCCAATAAGATCTCCTGTATTCCTCCGCAAATCACCCAACTGAAGAGCATCAAGAGACTCCACCTAGACCACAATTTCATCGAGGATTTCAGCGACTCACTCTGCCAGCTCACCTCTCTGGAAGTTCTCTATCTGAACAACAATGTCCTTCACAGGATCAGCGAAGAGATCGACAAGCTCTCTGAGCTGCAGAGACTTTACCTTCACAACAACAAAATACCGTCCATCCCGAAGGGTGTCTGCGCACTCCAGAAAATAGTAATCTTGAACTTGGACGATAATGAAATCACTCACGTGAAGCGAGATTTCCAGTACTACCAAGCACAGAAGGAATCGGCCGGAAAAATCGTCTCAACCAAGCACAATCCCTTTGTCACCCCCGGGAGCAAACTGAAGCTCAGTGTCGGGAGCATGCACCCGAGAAGCGGTTCAGTTGGCTCGGCCCAAATGCTGAGGACACGTCGCCACTCCGACCAACACGAGCGAGCGATGCTGGAATACGGCCGCCACAGGGTATCGCTTCCAGAAGGAGAGCTACACATACAGTTGGGTACCTTTCCCAGAAGAAAAGCAACTACACTGCCACGACCATTTTAGACCGGCGGGGACTGTCAAATTTTCCATTACGTGCACTGGTTCACATACAGTACTCACTTCATTGTTGATGGTGTGTTTTTGTCACTATTACCTGCTATTACGTCTTTTTTTCAGTCATAATCATGGATAAAAACATAATGCAGTAACTAATTATAACATTCACAGAAATGATATACAGACAGTCAACTGGGCTTCAGTCAAATTGGCCACTGGAAGAGAGGTTTCCCAAAATGACGTCATTTCAGTTGACAGGAAAACAGTGGGTGGGTGTGGTTCAGAAGGCTACAGTACCTGCAGGTCCCCGTGTGGTGGGTGTGCAGGCACTTTACCTGTGCAAAGAAGAGGTCCCAAGTTCACAACAGTAAACTGTTGATATTAAATAGCCTCGTTCCCCACTTTCCCCCCCCCCCCCGCTTTATTCGGGTGCACTTTACCTTCCGTGCAACACCAAATAAAGCCGTGAGGCTAGGATAAAACTTGATAAAACTGGGGCGACTAGACATGATACTACGTTGTGGGAGGAAGACAGTCAACAAGACTCTTTATTGTGTCTTAGTGGTTCTAATCAGTAATCAGGAAGAGTGACTGCTGCCCAGAGACTGCTGCCTGTGCAGCAAAAGTTTCATAATAGAAGTACTTCATGCGAACTCTTGTCAGCAGTAATCAAGACCCTCTTCCCATCCAGCGAAATATAGATTATTAGTGACATGTACAGCTGTGCTAAAGTGAAACACACACGTGGGCCTAGGAACGAGGCTAAGCTCATGGGCTCCTGATCTTAATAATTGCCTTTTGCTGCAACGTTTGCTCTTATCCATGGACCTTTGTTCTAATATGGATCAAATCATTTCCTAGCACTGAATTCTTGGTACAACTGTACCGTATACGTTTATGAGGGTAGCCTAGTCCTCATATGCACAAATTTCCTCTCACAACGTCTACAAAAGCAATCGAGCAAGTCTGGCATAAGGGAATCGCCGGTGGAAATGCAAACATAATTTGACAATAGCTTCCAATGACAAATTACAGTATTGATGGCCAGTGAAGCTAGCTAACAGAGTATCATGCATGGCAAAGTCTTCGACTAAGTTTCTTAGAAGTAATTTGTACTTTAGCATTACATCATACTTGGTGCAATAGGGTAGTACAACAGGCAAGTTCTATGGAATTTGCTCAAAAACATATTAGGCAAATTTCTGAGCATAAACTGGACAAGCCATCTACCAGTGGAATAATCCATTCAATTCTACCACAAAGCCTAGACACGAGAATATAGGATTACATCATAATTACATCATATTCGCAGGCCCATGGCGCATGGCACACCTACCTTCCTCATCCTCCTCCCATGGGAGGGGGACTGGGGGGCTGTGACCCACCACCCCCGCCCCCTACTCTGCCGAGCCTACGCCCTCTTTCAGCCCTACAACAGTGAGCACACAAGAGAAGTAACCACATGTACCAACCAAGGACTGGAGAAAGATTCGAGCTCCAGCCTACCTCCCTCCAGATCTTCTATAGTCAGTGACTCGCTGATTTCCATCTTTGCTGGCTCCGGGGCTGATCAGGGTCTGCAGGCTGACGTAGGCATGGGGAAAGGAGAGTCAAAGTGAAGAGCCTACAAGAACCACTCCTTGAAAGGGAGGGATGGGCTTTGTACGAGGGTGGTTACGGGTACCAAGAACATAGTAAATGTGTGGTGAAAGGTGAGGCCAATATTATTACATCATTGGTGGTTAACAAGGACTAGCTATCTCTATCTAAGGCCTAGCGAAATTAATATTAGTATCTTATCAACCTAGTTAGCTAGCTAGCTGCACCAAGCGGTCTAACTTCGGATCTCTAGCTGTCCAAAGTAGTCTCGTTCCCAGACCCTCTACACATGCTCCATCGGAAGCGATCGCGGCGCTGGGTTAATTAGGTTTGAGAACGAGACTACTGTCCAAAGTAACTACGGCAAACGATAGTTCTTTGTGGCGAAAGAGAAACCGTACATGGGGGAAACTATGGCTGTTTCAGATACCGGCAGACATTGAGAAACTAATACCGTACTCACGCGTTGTTAAGCGCACTTTGCTTATAAGCGCATATTCGCTGTTAGGCGCTGGTTTGATTCTGTTATTAAAATATTTTTTATTAAGCGCATCTTTATAGACATGGTGCCCTCGAACGATACTCTCGAATCGAAAAGAAAACTCCTGTTCCAGCTGATCTCTGACAAGTACCGTTCCTGTGGAAATACAAGCGCATGCGCTTAACAACGCGTGAGTACGGTATGAGTTGGTCTAATGCATATCCTCATTCCTAACGCTAGAGGGCACTTTAATATAAACAACCAGAACAAGTGCATTAATTAGAACAGTAAACAAATACAATACAATACGCTGTACACAACGTGGAATTACTGTGAAACTCACAAGAGCACACAAAAGTTGATGGCCGCCCAGAACAGGTCAATCACGCCATCCACACTCCACCATGACCTCTCCTGAAGAACCTTACCTGACACACACACGAGAAACACACTTCAGTGAATCAGAGAAATTATACTGACATATTAATGGCAGAGCACTAAACTGCCCACTTACTGTCAGATAGATAGACCATCTTGACGAACGCTTAGCTTCCTATAATTCCCCGCACGTCAAGTACATGTACACGCAGCTGTGTGACGTGTCTTTTTTCGATTGTATGCGCGTCACATGAAATGACGTAACCGTCACTGACCTCAGCTCACGATATGAGCATAGTAGTACATGTAGATCAGTTTGGTATGCAAGATTAAACAAGTGTGGTTTGTCTGAGGTGAAAGTGGTGAAGGTGAGGTCTGCCGCGCTATGGCTTCGGTTAAAAAAGGCGTTCCAGCCGCCAGATCCTTGCCAGTCGACGTGGAGAAGTTTCCGGAGGCTCCGTTCTCCCCCAAAAGCTTCCACTCTCAGCACTCGGAGATGTCAGACTTCACCTCCTCGGGGCAGGTTCCCAGCATTCGCATCCATGGCGACAGCGCTAGCGATTCGGGGGAAGATTTCCACTATGAGACCCTTCAGGCGGAGCAGGCTAGCCTGGTCTCGACTCCGGATCAGCACCGCTCCTACGGAGCCACGAAGAAGTTGTCCTTAGACTTGCCACCGAGACGCAGACCCAAACGGAAGAAGCGCTATAGCACCGCCTCTGTACTCTCCATAGCCAGGGTATGTACCGACTGGGCGGGGCTGGTTGCTGTTTTGTGTATGTAGTGTATGTTAGCGACTGTTTTATCGAGCTGTAGGCGTACAGCAAGCGATATTGCAGACTTTGTAACTGTTACAGAATCTATAATATCTATGGCAGAAACCATTAAACGAGCATGTTTCTATTAAACATGTAATCCTTATACAAACTTTGCACTATAGGCTATTTATTAAAGCAGCTACTGACTCCTGGATGTAGAGTATCGTTGTAAGAAATATTCTCTAGTCTTGCAACCAGCTGTTCACAACTTCTCACTAACTGGAACCAATTAGATATCCCACTTCCTTATATGGCAACATTCTGCAGCAGGTGGCACTGTATCTAGGATACCAAAGTGGCTGGTCAGGCATCCAGCAGTAACTAAGGTTTATTGGGTTTGTAGGAGTGGTTGTAGTAATGATGCATATTGACGCTCTGCAAACCGGATGTTGTAAGAACACTATGAACCTCTCTGCTAGATTATGCTAGTTCATTGGTTAGCTCATGCCTGTTGATGCTCTGCCCAGATTTTAATTCGCAGCGGTGAAGAAATGTTGTTTTTTCTCATAGCTGCAAGATAAAACCTGGGCGAGAAAGGTCTGGGTTCAAGGCTATGTAGAACACGTGGCAGCTTCTTTCCTGCATGCATTCACAAGCACTAAAAATTTTTCCACTACCCTCAAATTAATTCTATGTCTGCACACAATTTACGATTTTGACCTCTGACCTCTTACAGCTGTTTGGTAGTTCCTACAAGAGCCTGGATGAGGAGACAGGAGACCCGAGATACGAAGAGAGTGAGGAGGAGGAGGAGGAGGATCCACCCAACATCGACCTCATCTATCGTCGCAGCCGGAAGGACAAGTGCAAACTCATCTTAATCCCAGTTCTCTATATTATGTTTATGGTTATTGCAGGAGTGTTTGCCTTCTACTCTATCGAGGGTCTTATCCATTCGTACGAGCATAGAGTCCGCTCAGTGCATTTCATTTCTGTGGAGAAGTACCATCCGATTGGCATTGTGTTCTTCCCGGAGGACTTCGCAACCTACGATGGCTGTGATTTTAAATACAACGACGAACTAGCCCCCGGTGGTCGCAACTGGACTAGAATTTTACCAATTGCACCTCAAAACTGTACCTACGTCAACGTCACCTTCCATTCTTCTCTCATTGATGAGGACCGCATGGCCATGGTGTTTAAGGGTCCCACTCTGGTGCACTTGAAGCAGAGCCTGGCCCTGTACTACACTGTAAACACAACCCTGAGAAACTACAGTGCAATAGAGTACATGCTTTTTGAATACTGGGATGACTTTATAGGATTATCACCCGAAGACCAGAGGAATTTCCTCGCACAGGTCGAGAAGACTCAGGCCTTGTACACTGTCCCTAGTGGCTTCCGAACATGGATCAAACTTTCATACATCTTGCGGAATGACGGCAGTGAAAATACCAAGAACCGCTCTGACTTCACCATCTCTGCGGACTTCTCTAAATACAATGACTGGAGAAACATCAGCGAGCGGACGACAGATGTTGTCTACGCTCTGTTTGAATGGAAAACCGACACGTATGAGTACGTCACAGAGATCCTCTCCACAAATGTATGGAACACACTGGGCGGTCTTGCCGGCGTATTCGTCACTCTGATTAAGGCTGGGGAGTACTGCACCACTTGGATCAAGAGAATCCGACGTGAGAGGAAAAAGAAGAAGCTGAAGCTGCAGGAGCTGGAGGAAGAACAGCAGCGAATGTTGGAAGAGTTTGAAAAACAGAAAGAGGAGAAAAAATTGATGAAACAGAACAAGAAAGTAGTTTATTCCAACTCAGGAGTGCAGAGTGAATGGAATAGGGACATGGATTATTGGAAAAAGACTGAGTCTCATTCCTAGTATATACATGTGAGAACTAAAGGTTCGGTATGTGACCTTTTTTATTTATGTCACCTGTAAATCATTGTGAAATGCAGATATTCACCCTAGCTCAGAGTTGTCTGGCCTATGAATGTTATCAGTTCTGCATGTCAGCAGATGAATGTTGTCAATTAATGTCTCGTACGATGTCATACTTTTTACCTCATTCAATGTCGAATTTTGTCTGTACATTTGTCCATATCGTCCGTTACATACCGCGTACCATTTGCACGTGCCTGGGAATGCTTGAGAATCACTGCTGAATGCTATGGTACGGTGTGAGTATGGTTCCCCACAGAAAATTGTCGCTACCTTGTCGTAGAATCTTTACTTTCTTCAGCCATTGTTGGAAAAAGACAGTCCCATCCACACTACATATGGGTACCCACCAGTAGTGACCTTTACTATTACTGTAAGCTGAAGATTATTCACCACAGCATGGACATCCTAGTGAAAAAGCTGGCCTATGAATATCATCAGTTCTGCTGCCTTGGCATGTCCATAGATGAATATTGTCAATGTCTGCTACAACGTCATACAGACAGCACACTAAACAGACATACAAGCACACACTTTCAGAGGGAATAAAGAAATACATGCATGGAGAGTCGCAATAAGGATAAGCAGGGCAAGGGGGAAGTGAACAGTGATACTTGGAGATATACATGACTTGCACACTCGTAATATCAGTTGAGAATTCAGTGTAGTTTTGAGAAAAAGGATGGAAGCTGTGTAGAACATGAAAGAAAAAACACTATTGAACTGCTCTGCAGTTACAGATCCTCATCTGTGATCTGTCTATTGCCCTCGCAGTCTTCCTCGTACTGGAACAGTCTGATGTCAAAGGAGCTGTGATGTTGCCCCAGGCAGCTATCTGTCCGACATGGCTGGTGGTCTTGGTCACAGGGCTGTTATTATGTTATTAGATACAAGCAAATAGAAAGCTTCCTAAAAAATGCAGCAAGGATTCTACAGACCATAACTAGAACTACCTTAGTACATGTATATGACCTAGCCAGACTCCGTTAACTTTGTAATTCTACCTTTGTCTTTAGTTCTGCGGCCTGCTGCTCTAGCACTGCGTTTAGGTCCACCTCCACGTATCCAGAGTCAAAGCTGGTGCTTAAACTCTGGTAGGGACTGTAGTCGTCGCTGCAACTATCGCTGTCTCTTGCCTCTAACTTGGGGACATCGAAGCTCGCGGCGGACTCGACCACCACCCATTCTTCGCCACATCTCCCGTCAACCGAAGCAGTTACAGCCAGTTTAGTCGCCTCTGTGTTCCCCATGACTGCCTCAGCATGTCCGCAGATGACTCCAGTCGAGACCCTCCCAAGACTACGGATGAATATTGTCAAACTAAGTCTTGAATTGTATCATGTGATGTCATATTATTTTATCTGATTGCGAATTGCACTGAGTTTTCAAGTTGCAATTTATTACCATACTAAACGAGTTTCTTTTGACAAACAATTTATTATCAAACAAATACAAACACACTTTTTCTGATGGAATAAAAAATACACACATGAAGAGTTTTAAAAATTAGATAAGCAGGTTAAGGGGAAATGAACAGTGATGCTTACAGCAGTGGAGATAGTGACTTGCACACTCATGATACACTAGTAATGTGAACAGTTGAGAATTGAAGTTTTGAGGAGACGACGGAAGCTGTGAAGAACATGAAAAAAACAAACACTGTCTTTTAAACTGCTCTGCAGTTACAGATCCTCATCTGTGATGTGTCTATTGCCCTCGCAGTCTTCCTCGTACTGGAACAGTCTGACGTCATAGGAGCTGTGGTGTTGCCCCAGGCAGCTATCTGTCCGGCATGGCTGGTGGTCTGGGTCACAGGGCTGTTGAAAAAAAAAAGAGTATGTTATTAGATACAAGCAAATAGAAAGCTTCCAAAAATGCAGCAAGGGTCCGCTATCTAATCTACTGCAACTATTAAAGAGTCTAGTAACTAGAACTGCCTAGCAGCTACTCGAGAGTTCGTCAACTTTTTACCTTTGACGTTAGTTCTGCGGTCGGCTGCTCTAGCGCTGCATTTTGGTCCAGCTCCTCGTATCCAGAGTCAAAGCTGGTGTTTAGATCCTGTTCACTCTGGTGGGGACTGTAGTCGTTGCTGCAACTATCGCTGTCTCTTGCTTCTAACTTGGGGACATCGAAGCTCGCGGCTGATTCGATCACCACCCATTCTTCGCGACATCTCTCGTCGACCGAAGCAGTTACAGCCAGTTTAGTTGCCTCTAGTGTGTTCCCCATGATTTTCTCGCAGCAAATTTAGTGAATCCAACTCGTAAAAGCAGCTAGAATGAATGGTAGCGTGTATATAAAGGCAGCTCCCACCCCTTGTTTTCTCAAACTCCCACGGTTTTCCTACCAAGTTGGCGCGGTTTTGCTGAACTCTGCAAACTGATTGGTAGATTTCGCGCACGTGCGGCCGCGATTTTGCGATAAGATAAAATGATTAGCGGCTGTCCATTAGTGCCTTAACCGCAGGCTGACGTAAACAACTCCCCCAGCTGGCAACAACAATTTTAATTAAAATTTAAAAATTTTGTTATGCCTAAGGGCGGCACGTGGTCAAATTTGAAATTCGAAATGCCTTCCTCTTGCACCAGCGCTGATGACGTGGGAGATATAGAAGATTGCGTACAGCCTGACGACCCCACACCTGCCGACCGCCTCAGGGCTGAAAACAAGGTCTTACCTCGGGCATTACGACGTAAGATTCGGCCCTCGGAGGTTGAAGCCGACCGTCCAGTGACGGAGAGCTTCATCCCCGGCACTCAGTCCATCTACGTCAAGACGTGGGGGTGTTCGCACAACAACAGTGATGGAGAGTACATGGCAGGGCTGTTGGCGGCTGGAGGGTACAGGATCGTGGGTGAGCTAGTGGGCACTAAATGGAATAGCACGCATTTTGTTGCTAAATGCCACCAAAGCGGTAATAAATCACTCACTGACACAAATCTCTATTAGTAGAAGTGATAATAAAATAGCTTGTGGTGTTGAAGGACTGCCAACTTCCATTTTGCTTTGCCCTTATGCAATTTCATTTCCATTAGCAATACTGTTTATGAAAAACGAAGATTGTAATGAAGAGTGTCTTATTAGAGAGGTCTCTATAGTTCAACTACAGTAGAATTTTAATACCACAAGGAGCTACCAGCCCCCAGCTTATAAATATGTGACAAAATACCAACTGGATAGCCTCGAACTCTGTGTACCGTGAGTGGCATAAAAGTTGAACTATCTCTCCAGCTCAAAATCCACTCTCCTGCTCTCCAGACTCCCCTCTCATGGCAGACCTGTGGCTGCTGAACAGCTGCACGGTGAAGGGTCCCTCCGAGGATGGCCTCAAGAACTCCATCCGCAAGGGACGGGAGCTAGGCAAGCCGCTGGTGGTGGCCGGCTGCGTGCCTCAGGGGCAGAAGAACCACCCCGATATCCAGGGGCTCTCAGTTGTGGGGGTAGGTGGAGGGGAGGAGGGGATAGGTGGAGGGATGAAGGGATAGGTGGAGGGGAGAGGTGGGGGTAGGTGGAGGAGGGAGGTGGGAATATGTGGAGGAGGAAAGTGGGGGTAGGTGGAGGAGGGAGGTGGGAGTAGGTATAGGAGGGAGGTTGAGGTGGGTGGGGAGTCTTTTCTGTTTCTTTTTTTAGTTAATGAGGTCTATAGGTTCAAGGTTCACGAGAACCAGAGATAATGGCTGATCCTGGACTGTTGATGTCAATTATTGATAGAAGGAAAGGCTAGGTATAGAGTCATTTTTTGTTTGTGCAGGTGCAGCAGATTGACAGAGTGGTGGAAGTGGTTGAGGAAACACTCAAAGGTATTTCTCTAGTCTAGTAGGTTGTCCTAAACTATGTATGTATGTACATACGTAACACGATAATTATTACCCTTTAGGGCATACGGTGAGGCTGTTTAGGCAGAAACGAGAGAACGGGCACAAGCTGGGTGGAGCCCCCCTGGACCTACCCAAAATCAGGAAGAACCCTCTCGTCGAGATTATCCCAATCAATACAGGGTGAGCTGCACTCGTAGGGTTCAGTTAGTAGGCTTCCAAGGCACACACCCCTGCAATAATAGTCTGTGCATAGCCTTATTGCTGAGCTCCTTAGCATGCAATGCGGGGATTGAATCTGAGCTAGTGTGTATATGAGCAATGGATTCCCACGAGGCCCTTTGCATGGAATACCATGTATGCACTAGTATGTGTTGGGGGAAGATGTTTATATTGAAGTTGATTGGGCCAGGAGAATATAGAATAAATTTCCTTTGTTCTTACCAAAACATTGTAGCACGACCTGTGTGGTTCATTTGCTGCAGCTGCCTAAACCAGTGCACATATTGCAAGACCAAGCATGCCAGAGGTGACCTGGGCAGCTACCCCCCAGAGGAGATAGTCAGCAGAGCCAAACAGGCCTTTCAAGGTCAGTAGCGAAGGCGAAAACCTTTTCCCAGATCTGATCAGGTATGTTTAGTATATGGGGTATTGGCATTGGCTGTTCTAGTCTCATGCCCACCCACTGCTGAAAATTGGTCTGGTAACAATAGGACACTCTTGGAAGGGTATGTCTAAACTCAAAGCTACCACGTAGATAGCTATTGTGGCCTGGGCATGAGACTACGGTCAGCTAGGAGCTGGAAGAAGCATTCAACAGACCACACCCCTGCTGTTCCTTCCCTGCAGAGGGAGTGGTAGAGATATGGCTGACCAGTGAGGACCTCGGAGCGTACGGCCATGACATTGGGGTCACCCTCCCTGGATTGCTATGGCAACTGGTGGCCGTGATTCCCGAGGGCTGCATGCTGCGGCTCGGCATGACCAACCCACCTTACATCATGGAACACTTAGAGGTAGGTTGGGAAGAGTGTAGAGCTGCTAGACTAAAGTATTATGATGGAAATGGAGTGCTAACACTACCAGTGGACTAAATTGCGTAGATCACCAGCTGGGCATAGCTAAGTTATAATTGTGAGCAGCCTATCGGTATTTTACATCCTAAATCCTGATATGAATCATCCTCTCACTCCTTGTGGAGGAGAATTTTCCAAGATATTCTTCACAGCTGTTCTGTCTCTTCATTCGTCCAGGAAATTGCTGGGGTCCTGTCCCATCCTCGGGTCTACTCCTTTCTCCACGTGCCTGTGCAATGCGGCTCCGACCCCGTCCTTGCCGACATGAAGCGAGAGTACACCGTGGCTGACTTTAGGCACGTAGCGGACTTCTTGAAAGAGCGGTAGGTGTGCAGTGCTAAGATGATGTCCGTAGTCACCTTGTTACAATGTTGCTGTGGTGTCGTTATTCAATGTCAGACTCATAAGTTACTAACTCTTGCGTTGCTTAGTCTGGTTCAGGTGCACACTTTCATTCTTGCTTCCTTCAGTGTGCCGGCAATCACCATAGCAACAGACATCATCTGTGGCTTTCCGACTGAAACAGCAGAGGTGAGCATCAGAATATTATTTACATCACAAAATCAATTCCAGTCTCATTAGTCTGCAAGCAGTATCATAAATCACTCTCACGCATCTAGGACTTTGAAGGTACCCTTCGTCTGGTAGATGATTATCGATTCCCCAGTCTGTTCATCAATCAATTCTACCCTCGGCCCGGGACCCCAGCGGCCAGAATGAAGAGGGTGCCTACCCACGAGGTCAGTCGGGTACTTAGCAATTTTGGAAATCAGGCTGAAGAACTGTACCATGAGAAGCTATTATACTGACATTAAAGCGTTTGATTTTTATTGTCTGGCCTGCGAAAGGGAATAGAAATCCTAACTTGCTATGTTATTGTGAGGTGTAAGTGTTATGGGCCTGGAGCATGCCCAAGCCGGCTATCCAAAAGCAGAGGATATCTGCTGACTATAAATATAGGCAAATTACACAAGAGTATATGAATCTGCATCTTTTTTAGGTCATGCTGCAAGAGCAGCAGGCCAAGCCTGGCCTATGAGACACAACACATTACAGTAACTATTACACGATTATTTGAGACTTAAAGCAGCTGCATAAATAACGCAAGTAACACCATGAGGCCTCTGGGAACGAGGACGTCTAAAATAGAAGCTATGTTACAAAGTCTGCACTGCTGTTGACTAGCCTCCTCTGTTCCCCAGGTGAAACGTCGCAGCCGAAAGCTGACTCAGCTGTTCCAGTCCTACCGTCCCTACGATCACAAGGTTGGCGAGAGACAGCGCGTACTGGTCACTGAGGAGTCACATGACGGGGTACACCTCGTGGCTCACAACAAGTGCTATGACCAGGTAGGGTCATTATTGCATGTGGTACTACTCATGTGACCCTTTACAAGCCAGAAACCTCAAGATTAATTACATAGCAGTATTTTAAAGCATACTTTAGTGTGTGCACTAAATGACACATACCCGCAGGACTGTCAGTGGGAGCACTAAATAGAGCCTTTGGGTACCAGTTGGCAGTGCATTGCATGGCTGGTTTGTGCACTTGAGCAGTATAGTAATCATCGGTAGCTGTCTGGACGAAGTATCCACATTAGCTGTGTGATTACGCACAATCGTGGTTATTTCATAGTGCGCAAAATTATGACCATAGATTTGGCATTGACGTGCGTCCATTCTTCCATTTCTTACCTTCCAGGTTCTGGTACCCAAGGAGCCAGGATTGATGGGGAAAATGTTCGAAGTGGTGGTCACCTCCACTGGCAAGCACTACCTCATT
This sequence comes from Phakellia ventilabrum, assembly GCA_963921505.1. Taxonomy (NCBI): domain Eukaryota; kingdom Metazoa; phylum Porifera; class Demospongiae; order Axinellida; family Axinellidae; genus Phakellia; species Phakellia ventilabrum. Next base: position 6,834,043 of record OY997388.1, read on the forward strand.
GGTGAGGTCGTGAGGGAGACCCTGGTGAGAGTGCCGCCTCGACCTTGTCCCCTGCCTCACGGCTGCGTCAGCGGAGCTCCCAAGAAGAAAGAGGAAGTGAATGATCGTGCTCCTGCTGGCACCATTGCTTGGGACTTGAGACAAAGGACACTTTGGCTGTCACTAGGCGATTGCATTTTGCTTCTCATGGCCGTGGGCATTGTGTGTGTTGCTGTAGTAGTTCATTATAGGCAGCTATCTTCCGTATTCAGATAGTACATGTAGTTTGCGTGAATTTCCACTATTTTTCTCTCGAATAAGATGCTTGAAACCAAGTGCACATTTTCATGTTGGCAATAAGCTCAGGGGCAGGTTCACGCTGAGGACAATGCGATATCTGACACGAGATTGTAAAGTACAATGTAGGTGTGGCCGTCTATGATGAGTATCCGGAGAATTACTGTGAGTAAAACGGAAACCTCGTGTAAACAGACCACGTGTTGTAAAAGAATGGATGGAGATCAGGGAGAGTCGAGTTTTTTGCAGCTGTTCTGGGACCTGGCCTCCGTGGAGGAAGCGGAACAACTTTGCGCGGCAAAAAAGGTTATCTTGGCGCTCAAACAGCAGCAGGTGAGAGCGGTAAACTGCTGCACAGCATTCAAAAGAGCAGTTGCAGAAATTATACGTAGCTACTCTGGTATTGAAGACTGTAGTTAGGCAGGAGAAAGCAAGCTATCAACTGCTACGCTATCCTTCCTCCCTTGGCCAGGCTGAGACGGAGCAGGGTGTGTGTTCTGAGCTGGAGTACAGTCTGCAGCGCCTGGTCAAGGGCCTGGCCTCACACAGGAAGGGAGCCAGGCAGGGATACTTCATTGCACTCACTGAGGTAGGTAGGGAGGGAGCAGCAGAAACCCTCTAAAAATGCTTTCCTTATTACTACACCCACTGGTTGTGTGTTGTGGCAATAATTTATGCAGCACCATTCAGGGGGGATTGTGCTCCACCATTCAGGGGGGATTGTGCTCAAATTCATTTGTAGCAGTATGAAGTGCCTTACAGCATAGGCTCATAGCCGTGATGAAAGCAATAAAGTGACTCTTCGAAAATACGTGTATAAGATGTCTTGTGTAAAGCATGCAACATTTAATTTTCATTTGCTCACTATCTTTGCTGTACTGTCTGAGGTTAGGCTCACCCAGCCACTGTTGTTCCTCCCTGTAGTTAGGCTCACCCAGCCACTGTTGTTCCTCCCTGTAGATACTCTCCTCGTTCCCTGCCATCCCCCTCTCTCGGGTCTATGAGTTGATCCACACCCACCTGGAGAATGTTGGCAAGTCACAAGTAAGAAGCATGAGGGAGAGGGTTGTTTGAACAGAGGTACACGTTTATCATCACTTTCTTTTGTAGGAGGATAAGGGTGCATACTTTGGGCGAGTGTTTGCTCTGATGGCTCTCATCCAGTCAGGCAGGCTTACTGAAACAGTATGAGAGTACAGGCTCTGTCCCTGTTCCATTCTAGCTATATCATACGCACTTCCCTGGTCTTGATTCCAGGCCGACATAGTGTCTGTCGTCAAGCAGCTGCAAGTGTGTGCGGAACGGAAGTTCTACCTGCAGGAGTTTGTTGCGGTGGCAGTGTGCCGTGTGCTGGGGAGTGTGCCAAAGGGAGTGGTGAGGGAGGAGTTGGTGCCAGTGCTGGGGCTGGGAGGAGGGTGGAAGAACTGTACGCCTGAGACCCTTTATGTCTTGTTGGAGCTCAACAGGGGATATGAAAAGGTACTGGGTATCTATGATACTGTGCGCTGTTCGCATTCGAGCAACCTTTTTCGGACTTTTTGTGAGATAAATTCCTCTCCTTCCCTCCCTCCCTCCCTGTCTGAAGCGTGGCTGGTTTAAGCAGTTGTTGCGAGAGAGTTGGGGGTGTGAGCACATCGTTAGCAGAGAGAACTTTAAAAAAATGGTAGCACCACTTTTGGTGAGTTAACGTATCAATCACTGTACAAGATCTGTTATGACATCATCATTATGTCATTCAGGACTCCTCCTCCGCCCACCCCCGCCTCCACTCTGTGTGGCCCCTGGTACTGGAAGCCGTGAGAGCTAAGGCTGAACTCGAAGCCTTCTGGAACACAGTGGTTGATTGTAAGCCGTGCTTGTTTTTCAGTACCGCTTGTTGCCATGGATATATTCCTTGAATAATGAGGACATGTACTGGGCTTATTATTCCTTGAATAGTAAGGACACTACCATCTCAATTGCTTTCTTCCCCCTCCCACCCCTCACCCCTCCCACCATCATCCCTCTCCATCATATCCTCAGGCTCTCTGTGCGTATCCAGCCATGAGAGAAAGTACCTGGGACTTCAGTTACTGGAGTTTCTCCTGCCGTCACTGACACCATCCGAGGTTCGCTGCTCCCCACACCGTATCTTGCCTTCCTAGCCCCACTAAACATGCACATTCCCAGCATCTTCCCTTGATCTCTGGAGCTAAAATAGTTAACTGGTGTATAGATATACTGCGTGTTAACTTGCACAGTCTGTAAGACCTACATGTAGGTGTAATTATTCTTTGAATGGGGGACATTATAGGAAAAGATATCAATTGAGTAACTTTCTGACCTTTGTGTTTGATAGGCAGAGTAATTTGGTACTAGCCTTTCATGGTCACTTGTACACATATATTTAGGCCGTAGCCTTTGAGCGTTGACCTAATCACAGCTGCTGTACTATGGCGAATTCCTTGAATTGTGAGGACACTACACCCTTAACCTTTCTGCCGTTTCCTATGTTGTATTGCTTGTGGAGATGCAGGTGACTGACTCTGTCACTGTCACTGTCACTCTATCGCTGTCACTCCGTCACTGTCACTCTGTCACTGTCCCTCTGTCACTATCACTGTCACTGTCACTCTGTCACTGTCCCTCTGTCACTATCACTGTCACTGTCCCTCTGTCACTGTCCCTCTGTCACTCTGTCACTGTCACTCTGTCCCTCTGTCACTGCTGCAGGTGGCTGTCGTCTTCAGCCCTACTCTGCTGCGCTGCCTGGTGAACCACGCCTCCTCACAGAAGAACTACCTCCACGCCGCAGCCACTCACCTGGTGAGTTGGTTGATTTCCTGTTACAGTTCTGTTTGAAGAATTGTGTGTTCCGTACGTGTTATGCATGATCTGCCGGTGAAACTGACTGCCTGTGAGCTATTTGCTTAAACATTTACGGAATACACAATTTTCGAACGGACCTGAAATCCACTGTATAAAACTCTCTCTGTACCACTTCAGGCGAAAACTGCATTTTTGATGTTTTTTGCCGTGAGAAAATTTTCTATTGTATAAAGTGTTAAAATCCATCTAAATGCATTCCTGTTGCTATGGTAACAGTGGACCTGCTTACGTTCCCTTTAGCTTTCACAAGTGGTGTCCTGTGCTAAAGCTGCGTCTGACCCCGGCTTGCCAGTCGCAGTCCTGCTACACTTGCAAGCGAGGTAAGCTGCTGCATGGTTGGTTATCAAGTCAGCTGCCAGAGCTCACGTCTCAGTTCCTTGAATACATGGATTGTTGTGTGGAATCCTTGAATAATTAGGACAGTTCTGTCAAGGCAATTGGTTGCAGATGTAAAATACCATGGCATCAGCTAGTTACCATGGCATCAGCTAGTTACCATGGTATCAGCTAGTTACCGTGGTATCAGCTAGTTACCATGGTATCAGCTAGTTACCGTGGTATCAGCTAGTTACCATGGTATCAGCTGGATCCTGTTGGCACTTGTCTCATGTGTTCCCAGTTTCACACAATCTATTCTCACCAGGACTGCGTCACGGTTCGATCAACTCTCCGGAACCAAGACGGCTGAGAACATCCTGAAGAACGTATGCTTTGGAATGCTAAGTTTTGCAAGTGTATATTATGTGCACTATTGTTTGTTAGCTGCTACATATGCATAGCTAATTTGCAGAAAAATATGCACTACATATGCCCTGTTGTCTAGCCTCGTCCTCCGGACCTTCTGGATCTGACTGAGCAGGTCTGGAGGACTAGGCTACTGGCTCACAGTTGTACGCTCAGTAGCGTGAACTGATGTTGGCCCTCGGTACCTTTTCCCTCACAGCTCGATGCCTCAGGTATTCAGCAGCTACTGGAGAGGCTGCAGCAGCTGTTCTGTGATCCTTCTCCCATCAGCAGCGATAAAACAAGGTCAAAATTTGTATGTAATTGAGGGTATACATCCTAAGTCCTGACTACCCTTCTGTGCATTATTGTGACTGCTTTCAAACCTATTCAAGGCACCGTCATGTGGTGATGAATGCAGTCGTTGTTTCTTGTCTCTCTTGCAGTGCTGACACACTCAGTGATGCCCATTCTGTGCAGCTGTGGGCGGTAGACCAGGTGAGAGCATTACAGCTTGAATCTCTGCCTGAGGGCAGATTTGATGTCTCCATTTCTGTTTCAGATCCAAGGGTTGGTACGGAATGGGAAATTGGCCAGGGCCAACTCCTGGCTTCTGAGTGCTGCGAAGTTTCTCTTTGTGCATGCCTTCTTCACTGTGAAGAAACCTTGTTCCGAAATACAGGAGGTATGCTATGGCACATTATATCACCTGACATTATATCGTAGCTCACATGATCTCCCACATGATTCCAGCTTGTGCAGATACCTTCAGCCTCGGTGGAAAAAGCAGTCCAAGAAAGCTGTGTGCTGCGGTTCAGTAGCGTCCTCATTGATTTAAGCAAGGTGGAAAAAGGTTTGAAATTGTCTGTCTGTCTGTTTGCCTGCCTGTCTGCTTTGTTCGTCTCTCTCAGTTTGTGTATCTCTGATGTCTTGTTTGCCACTCCCAGAGGGAGGTACAGCGAGGCGAGGCCGCTCGGGGACCGTGCAGCAAAGGGGGCTCCTGGCTGAGTTGGCCCTTTTTGCTGGACAGCTGCTCTCAGTGAGGGGGGCTGTGGCAGTCCGGGAGCCCTTCTCTGACGAGGTAGGGTGTGTAAGGAGAGCATGGTGAGAGTGTAGTCTGAGCACTGTTGTCTTCCCTAAGGACCGCCATGCCTGGGAGTCTGCCTCGACACTCGTGGCAACCCTCCAGGACCAGGTACGTTATTTCCATCTTGCCTGTCTGTCTGTCTGTCTGTATATGTGTCTGTTGCATTAATTATGCATTGTCTGTCCCAGGAGAAACTGTCGCCCGAGGGAACAGCGTTCTTGCTCCTCCTCTCCGTCCTGATCCTGCAGCTGTTCCTGGAGAGGGCCAGGTCCAGAGAAGCCATTGAGGTGTGGTGTGTGTTTGTTGAGTGATCATGCAGTGGGAGTGACACCACCATACAGTTATAGACATGGGGCACAGTTTGGGGCTCACCCCAATAATCCGCCCCCCCCCCCCCCACCTCTCAATGATTAATTGGGAGTGTGGCCTACCACTTTGCAGGAGCTTTGTGTGTGCTATGAGGAAATGCAGCTGTCCTGTTCCCGTACCCCAGGCCGGAAGAAGCGCCGGGCTGAGACTTCAGGACCAGGGTGGGTAGAGGTCTTTACCGATACCCTCTTGGGCTTCCTCTCCCAACCCTCACAGGTCTGTCTGTCTGTCTGTCTGTATGTCAGTTTATATGTATGTCTAGCTGTCTGTCTGTTTGTCTGTATGTCTGTGGAATAAGCATATAAGAGGTGGTATCTCTCCTGCAGTTGTGGAGGAATGTTGTGGACCAGGCCTTCAGACTTGTCACTCATTGCATTACACCAGCCGCTCTGGAGTTGGTGTTGAAGGTAAATGATGATTATGTGATAGTTATCTGAATCTTGACTCGTGTCTTGTTATCACGTTACATGGCTATTTTGAATATCATGTGATTGTCATGTGACTATAGGTATTGGAGCCCCAAAGTAAGGATGATTTGATGGAGGCTGACACAGAGGAAGTGGGCGGGGCTTTGGAGGAGGACAAGGTAGAGGGTGTGATTACTGTTTGTATCGAACACTGTTTACGTCGATTTTATCTTCTAGTCCAGTGACGGCGAGAGTGAGGAAGGCAGTGACGAGGAAGAGGGGGCAGAGGTGGAGGGGGTGGGGGAGGTGGATGCCGCCCTCAGGGCTGCCGTGAAGCAAGCTCTAGGAACAGCTGCTGTTGACAGTGATGATGAGGTATGTAATACTGACATCAAGAGCTCATGAACTTTTGATAAGCACCCTATAGAACGATTCAACTCTAGGGCCAAAATATTCTGTACTGTGTTTATCATGTACTATTTTGATGCTCAGGTATCTAATTTAACAACCGACTGATGTGATGATCTCACACACGCACACACGCACACATACACACATACAAACACACACACACTCTCAGGACAGCAAGAGTGTCAGTTCTCTGGACGATGATGCAATGATGGCGATAGACGAGGCACTAGCCGCCGCCTTCCGCAGCCGACGGGCCGGGAGGACCAGCAAGAAGCAGAAGAAAGGTCAGCCGTGGGTGGGAGAACTCTAGGAGCTGGTAGGCAGTGAGATGTTTGTTATGCCTCTCCGCAGATGAAAAGAAATCGGTGGTACATTTCAAACTGAGGTAGGTCATTGCTTGGCCAACTCTTTAACTGAAGCGTGACCTTTTAGTGTTTTCTCTCTTATACTACACACACACATACATACATACACACATACATACACACACACATACGTACACACACACATACACGCGTACACACATATACACACACACAGAGTGCTAGATCTCATTGAGACCTTTATATGGAAGGAACCATCCAATTCCCTTGTGTTGGTCAGTTGGGCCATGTATAGAATACCATATCTGACTGTTCCAGCTGCTGCTTTTGGGATTGCTACAACTCACATGTGAACCTGACAGTCCAGTCTATCCCCTTACAGAACCTGTTTGTCCCGCTATACCAGTTGATCCACTCTGCCCATGGCATGCGAGACTCCGTCCCCCTCGCTACTAGGGCAACGGGAATCTACAGAAACAAACTCTGCCATCTCAAGAAGTGCCCCAAGGCGGGTGTGGATGGAGACCACACCCACTCCCAACTCCAACAGCTGCTGCAGTGCCAGTACAAAGGTGAGCACGTTTGGTGATATTTTGAACCATTTTGCGATTGCCTGAGAGATCACAATTCTGTTTACCTACAACTAAGTTTGCTTGATTGTGAACTCTTATTCCCAAAAAGGAAGCTCACATGAGAGCAGAAACTACTATAATCTACCCATAGTTTCACTAACAGCATTACTGCAAGAAAATCTTTAGACTCCAGATGTCTCTTCTCACTGCTGCATGTGTTAGCAGAGCTGCATGACATTGAAGCTTACTGATCTAAAGTTTGTGGTAGGGGACAGCTGGCCAAATTTTATTGTCCTTGTTCGTTCCACATGCTCTTCGCCCAGCCACCCCTCAGACCGCTGCCTTGGCAACTGATGGTTGCATGCTACTGGTGAGCAGTTTGTGTAGCCTCTGTCCCAGTCTGCACCCCTGTTCCCTCTGTCATTCTGTCCCTCTGTCACTCTATCACTGTTGCACTGTCACCGTCACTCTGTCCCTTTGTCACTGTCACTGTCACCGTCACCGTCACTCTGGCCCTCTGTCACTGTCACTGTCACTGTCACTGTCACTGTCACTCTGTCACTGGCCCTCTGTCAATGTCCCCCAGCTTCAAGTCCTGCGTGGGTGTGGCCCTCCCCCAGGCCCCTCCCCCATCACTACCCGAGCAGGCAAGAAGAGAAAGCTTCAGGAGGACCAGCAGCCAACACCGGCTGAGGTGGGCATAAGTTCCTTGTCTCTCATAGTAGGGTCGTACGTTTATATTGTTAATGGGGAAACACCTGCTCCTAATATATATGCACAATAGTAGAGATTATGTAGTTAACCTTATTGCTAGTACTCCAGGAATTGTAATGCACAAACAAGACAAGAAAACATCAATGATATAATGAACGCTCTCGAGTGGCTACAACTTCTAGCCACCCGAGAGCGTTCATTATATCATTGATCTTTCTGGTCTTATTTTATGCATTACAAGTCGAGTACAAGAGTGGATGAGCTGACCTGTACATGTATAAACCTGTGCTTTTATTCGAAGGACTAGTGTGTGTGTGTGTGTGTGTGTGCAAGGTCTTGCATGACATTCGTGTACTCTTTTCATTCCAGCATGGCCTGCTCAATGTTGCTATGGTAACAGAGTGGTTTTCAGATGCCCTACACGACTTCATCACAAAAAAGTGAGTGTTGATAATATGAGTTGGTATCGTACAGACAGACATACACACACACGCATAACGGATACCCTCCCACGTGCAGGAACTCAAACGTACCCCACATGCTCTTCACAACCTACACAAAGAAGTATCCGGTCAGTGCCACGTCTAAATCCACACACCTCTCCAACACCCCTCCCAACCCTTCCCTCCTCCCCCTCCACTAGGCCCTGGCCTGGCTGCTAGCTCCCAGGATGGTGGAGGACATACCGTCAGCTGGGAACAACTTCAGAAAGGTGTGGTGTGTGCATGGTTTGTGGTTTGCTGACAAGCATAGTGACATGCGAGGCTATAAAATAGCAGGTGGTTTACACTAACTTCAGTTTTTTGCCCTGAAGGAGACTAGAGCATCTAGTCAGCAAAGTTTCTAAATTTGGCATTTATAGTATTTCTTTATTAAGTCATGGCTGCATGCATCACTTATTGCTACATCCCATCTTTCAAGACAAGTCATTACAGTATTGTCTGGTATATGGTTAAACTTAACGCAACATTAACTTTATGTTTTGCATGAGTTATCTAATTAACTGTCTTGTGTTCTTAATGAGCGTCTGCAATGCGATTGGCTGCTTCACACCCCAGGTACAGGTGTACGAGATGTTGTCTCTCTTGCTCTCACAGCACACCGAAGAGAAGGTTTGTCGTTTGCTCACACCAACTGCTGTTGCTTTTCTGTACATACATAAGATATAAACCAGAGATCCATCTATGGAGAGTGATAGTTGTATATGCGCCATATGTGGCAGTAAGTCATGTCTGGGGGCTATCTACATGTAAACGTATTACATACTATCACATTTTGCACAGCTGTATGTTTGTATAATTTACAGACAATTAATTTTATGCAGTTTATGCAGTAACATATATGGCTAAAATGAGGAGCAATTGTTATTGAAGTTGCCACTTGTACATGTCATGGGTGTAGTTATATGCATGGCAACATCAAACTCTAAAAGTGAGATAGGCCACTACTTATGAGCTTGAAATACGTAATTTATTTGTGCTACCAGAAACCATCAATATTAATCACTATGAATTTGATCCCCGCGACGTTCCCTCCCTCCTCAAGGTCCTGCTCTCCCAGCTCCCCCCAGTGGCCCCCCAGCTGCAGGCACACTGCCTCACAGAGCTGGCAGCTGCCCACCAGTGGCCAGCCAAGACCGCCAAGCCTCTCCTCCGACTGGTCGGCAAGCTGGTCGCATTACTCAAGAGCCACCAGGAGGTGTGTGTGTATGTGTGTGTGTATGGTAATACCCACCAGATATTTTCACACAGCCGTAGAGAAAATTGGCTGCAAAGAGAAACTCTGTGTGAAAGGTCTGACATAAATTGTAGCCTATGATTCTTAGGGAATAGACTAGCTCAGCATCTAGCCAGACCATGGTCGGGCTTGTGTTTGTCTGTCTGTCTGTCTGTCCATTTGTGTGTCTGTTAAGATCCCATGCCCGTAATTTAGTCGCAGTTGCCATGCAACACCAGCCAAAGCAGTGGTCAGTAATAAGTGTAGTCACATAATACCGTATACGTACTTATTTTACAAGACAAATTTTTGCTATAGAGCGTATGACAGCGAAATTTCAATACTTGCAAATTATGGAGGCGCATATTATAGCACGTGACCATGAACTGTGAAGCGGAAACATTTTTGCTAAGTGGATAACTAGGATTTTGTGAAATTTAGTTCCACAACATTGAGTACGTATATGGTATGTTATAGTGATGACTACTACTGGAGATGCACTGCATCATAACGTTTGCTGTAAGTACTCTTAGAGCTAATTAAGACCTCTCGCTCACACCCACATGTACAATGTTATAGCTATTGCCGCTGTTGGACGCTGACGCGCTGGTAGAAGCCATACAACAGCTTACCGGCAGCCCCACACTGAGTGCCGATGTGAGGAGGGAGGGGGAGAGGGTGGTGGAAGCCATACAGAATGAAGACGGTGTTGCCATGCCGGTATCCAAGCGGAGAAAAAGGGCCAAACACAGGAAAAAGATCATCCAATCAGATAACTGAATTTTTAATAATGCAAAAAGGTCTTAATCAAGTTTGTTGCCATGGTGTTTCTATGAGTATGTAACGTGAGTAACAATGCCAGAGGCAACATACACGTTTGATGAAACACTGTGCTACGGTGGCTCTATATATAGCTAGCTAGCTATGGTGTTCCAAACCTTTTCTCTAATTAACAGTTCTGCATGGTACTCTCGACTAGTCTCGTGCCCAGACCTATGTTCGCCCCCCGCCGAACGGTCTGGTTACGTGAGTTCAAATCCTGGGGCTAGCATCAAGATCTTGATGCGGCCAATCAGATTGCAGGATGGCGTTAATTGGCGTTAGTGCAGAGTTGTGGAATTTCTCACCAAGGCGATGGCGTGAGCATGAGCCTGAGTGTAAGAATGTGATGGCCTCGCGAGACTTTCCCGTGGATGTGGTGAAAGCGGCAGTTTCTCATGGGGTGAGAATACAGAGCTGTGAAATTTCTCACACAGAGGATGACGTTGACTGAGTGTGAGAATGTGATTGTCTCGCGTCTGAAGCGAGTGGATGCAGCAGTTCATGGAGACGATGGCGTCGACTGAGGTCATGATCTCGAGGCTAAAGCGAGAGTATCCTGTCGATGTGATTGACGAAGTCGCCATAGAACCGTCGAGCTTCTTCATTAACTCCAGGGCACGGTGGATTCAGCTTCCTTCGCTGCTTTGTTTGTTCGATGATACTTTTGCAGATATTGCAAGTAGGCAAGTTAGCAGCCATCGCCCGAGACTTCTCGCACTTTTACATTTACATTCTTGCACCTACAATTACCTGGATTCCGTACATCCGGTAGCCCCAGGATTTGAACTCACGTAACCAGACCGTTCGGCGGGGGGCGAACATAGGTCTGGGCACGAGACTACTCTCGACATGCATGACAAGATTTCAATATTTTTTAAATTGTGTAGCTTCTTAACATAAACCCAAATGTGATGTCGGAGTACAAGATTGGCATAAAGCATCATGATAAATTAAAAAAGCAAACAATATTGATATTCTACAGAGTACGGGATGATAAAACCGACTTAAAAATTGAACTCAAATAGGTTCACTTTCACTTTTGTCTCATTCCCAGGGGACAGTCTGGGAATGAGACAGCTTCACTTGCGTGCACTCTCGACCTCTGACCCCGCCACAGCTAGCACCTTATCACTGGCTCCGCCCTGAGGGGATACCTGCTCAAATTGGCTCAGGGCGGCACTTGAGTGTGAGGCCAAGAAGTCCATCTCCATTGGTGATAGCTGCAGGGGGTGAGATTGTAGCAAAAGATGGCTCGCGAAGAGAATACAATAGTTTTACTATGCATGAAGATGATGGTGACGTGCAAGATTTATTGTTTGAGGAAGCCAACCCGTCCTCCTTCCCAGCCTCTCCCTCCCTTTTTTTTTGTCACTTGTGCTTCTGAAAGGCATGACTGCAAGTGACAGATGGTTAGCCTCGTTCCCAGTCTCCACTCCCGGCTTTTTTTCGCGGTAAACTTTCTTTCCTAGGGTCACCACTGCCTGACCTCTCCTAGCTACTGCCTGACCTTCTCTCCTAGCTTTCTGAGGGCAGCCAGGATCTCCACGGCCTGCTGGGTGTAAGCGTCTTGAGACATCTTCCCGATCTTGACGTCTCTCTGCATCTGAGGTGGGATAATGAACAATACACACTTTAGTGGAAGAGCATGACAGGTTGACAGTATTGGAAACTGCTTCAGCCTTCGAACATGTATAGTGCCTGCAGCCTAATTAGCTCTTGTATTCCTACCTCATTCTTGTACATACATCCTGGTCTTATTCCTACGTTTTTCTCCACTCACTTCCAGCCTCATTCCCAGGTTTCCCTCCACCCACCACCTAGCCTCATTCCCAGATTACAATCCAGTCTCATTCCCAGGTTTCCCTCTACCCACTCTCATTCCCAGATTACAATCCACTAGTCTCATTCCCAACAATATTTGCAACCACACAATATCGTTGGAGAACAGAGACTAGTGTGCATTTCCATGGTACTCACATCTGTGAGCCTCTGCCGGAGTTGCCCCGGCTGCTTCTTGGCAAACAGTCTGATGACCTCAGGGGTGTGGAAGGCCTCGCTGATGGCTGCTTGGATGGCCTGTGGGAGGGAGCAGTGAATTACCAGTGGTAAGTCTTAGGAGATACTGTCTGGTCTCAAATCTGTTCTCACAAAGTTTAAATAAGAATCAGGGACGAGGCTAGGTAGAAGGGTGAATCTGCACAGTGAGGACAGTTGCAGTTCTTAGGGAGCAAAGGAGAGTAGCGAATCTACACTTCTTGTAGCTACTCTTCAGAGCCTGTGTGTACCATAGACTGAGCGAGAAACAATGTCTCCATAGGACCCTGAGGACGAGGCCAAGGTGGACGGAGCACCCTAGCCTGCAGGAGGGACGTAACCTAGCAACCCTCACCAGCTGCATCCTGTTGAGCTCGTCCACCAGCGTCATGTTCCCTCCCTTCATGTTGGAGAGGGACGTGTTGAACTCTCGCAGCTGCTCTATGGTCTCACGTTTTGTCTCCTCATACTCCTCTGGCTCCAGGTCGTCTCTGACGAGTGAAGGAAAGGAGGTTTGAGTATGGGTTTCGATAACGGTGCTCATTCAGAATACCCACCTATTGCTGCACGGAGCAAGCCTCAAGTAGACCACGCTTGGTGAGCTAGTCCATCCTGGATGATTATTTGAGGACTTACGAGTGCCATGCACTCATTAGCTCCTATTCCCCAGTATAAAATGATGTTCCAGCGTGGACTAGCTCTGAGCGTGGTGTGGTGATAGTCTCGCGGGCCAGACTCACGCGCGCAGTGTGTGAGTCTGGCCCGCGAGACTAGTGTGGTGAGGCTTACACTCACATGTTCATTCTTGGCAGTTTAATATTCATAGTTGAAACTTGATATGATGAGACGATGCCCAAATTATATTTAGACAAAATGTTGGCAGTGCTAACCCAAACACTACGTCTCCAAGACTACACAACACGCCTTACTTGCACTCTTCTAGGTCCGAGAGCTGCGCCATTAGCCGGTCCAGCTGCTCCTCCAGGTTTTGCTGCAGCTTTTGAGTCTCCGAACGTCCGCGAGAGGCCGCCATCGTAGCCTTCTGCTCCTGGGTCTGACTGGGCTCTAATTAGAGGTCAGCGGACGATGCCAGTGATGAGCGATTGATACAAGGATACTAATTACCTAATTATTCATAGTACACCGCTGGTGACCGCACGCGCGTTACGCACTGCTTCTCTCCTTTCAAAGGGCACCCGGTACTGATGCAACTTCCCCATCCGTGTGGCCTTTTATGGCTACAATAGTCAGTCTCTGCAAAGACAGTTTGAAGTTTGCGTTCCTGGTACTCTTCTGGCCGCTGTGGTTGCCCTGCTAAGTAGCATTTGAATTCGTTACTCAGTGTTGGGACTTGCTGCAAGCAGCTGCTACTCTCTGCAAGTGGGTGTTGTTCCCGCTACTGTGGCCGTTGTGGCTTCCTTGCTATATCCTCAGGCGTTGCTGGAGGCTGGTGCAGGCGGCATACGGAGCCTACCAGAGACTGGCTGTCACTGTGAGAACGCTAGGAAACTTACAACTGGCGCTGCAGTCCTGCACAAGGCAAGCAACACATATATGGATAGCAAGCACTTGAGTTTGGAAGTATAAGCCAATGGCATGGGCTCTTATATGAAGCATATTAAATACAGTGGCATGGGCTCTTATGGGGTATATAAGCCCATGGGCTCTTATCTGTGGTCCTGACTGCAAGCCAACAGTTAGCATTAATGTGACCAGCTGAGCTCATTCTGAGGTCCTCCCCCAGTTATATCAGTGTTAGTGGCTACACAGCATCTAGCTGTATATTACATGTACTGAAGCCAAAGGTATTACGATAGGGGAGTACAGTAGCTCTGAAAGATGCTAGCCTCGTACCCAGCTGTCCCCAGCTCTTTTTTTCACTTGCAGTAAGAGAAAAAAGCTGGGATGGCTCGGTACAAGGCTAGAAAGTCACAGTGCAGAGGTTATTGGTAGACTAGTTATTGGGTACACGTTTGAGCAGAAATGTGTAATTATTTTAGCCTCAAACCCAGGCCTTCCTCGGCCAAATTTTATCTGTCTGCGAGATAAAATATAGGCTAGGAAGGCCTGGGTTCGAGGCTATAATTATTTATGTTATCGTAGTTCAGTTTCTGGTACTGAATTTCTTCTATTGGGATCTGCTAATGACGAACTGAGGGACTTACTGTGTCTCTCTCTCCCGTGCACAGAGTACTGCAGTCCAGTATCATCGCTAGCGCTGTAACCACTCCCCTCCGAGTGTGGTGGGCCAAGTACCATCCCACCTTGGTAGCGAAGGCGGTGCAAGCCAGGATGGCCGGCACCATCGACACCATGTCCATCGTCTACACCACGCCCCACGGGCAGGGTGGAACGACTGGTGGGACGCAGCTGATCGACGTTTGCAAGGTCGCACAATGTCAGATTCAGAACGTTCGCACAAAGGAGGTTAGTTGGTAGTTCTGTTGTGATTTCATTAATCTGTTATTGGCTTGCTTAATGTATAAGCACATGTACCTGTGGAGCCAAAATGGCAAAATGCCAAATTCAGGAAAGAGTGAAAAGCTGCTATAATAATTTTAGCATGTACATTTGTTCATGGGTCTCATTCCCAGGCCTTATAGCGTTTCATACCGCATGGGAGTCAGTGGTCTGGGAATGAGGCTAATCATTAATTTTTTAGTCTCATTCCTAGACCATAGCCTCATTCGTATACAAGTGCTTTAAAGTATTTGCATACAAAGCTGAGTGTGTGTGTGTGTGTGTGTATGTATGTTGAAAATGGATGAGAGAAGTCGTGAAATTGGAGAAGACGTATATCTGAAGTTGTATCTAGCTCCATTAGTATGTGTAATCGTCTCCATATGGCCACAGCCCAGTTTGTATGAGAGGTCACGCAGCCCATAAAGAAAGTAATGTTTGTTTGTTTGCAGTGCGAAGGCAGCGGCTTACAATGGCTTGGGACGCCTGCTGTAGCGGCTTACAATGGCTTGGGACGCCTGCTGTACATACCCTACTACAATACCAAAGTAAACCAAAATTAATGTGTTGCCAATTCTGGCACACACCTTTGATTTGATGTGCGGCCAGCCCTCATTGCACAGGACTGGCCCCAGCCCTCATTGCACAGGACTGGCCCCAGCCCTCACTGCACAGGACTGGCCCCAGCCCTCATTGCACAGGACTGGCCTTAGGAATTGGGTGTGATGGTGGAGTTGACTAAACCTTTGGCTTTGGCTGGAGACGTTGTTTGTTTGGGTTGTGAGACAGTCTCGGACAGGAGGAAGTCAGACCGGGTGGCTAG
Source organism: Phakellia ventilabrum (assembly GCA_963921505.1). Taxonomy (NCBI): domain Eukaryota; kingdom Metazoa; phylum Porifera; class Demospongiae; order Axinellida; family Axinellidae; genus Phakellia; species Phakellia ventilabrum. The sequence continues at coordinate 6,849,648 of OY997388.1, forward strand.
ACAGGCGGACATTTCCTTAAACTGTGTGCACCAACAGAACAGCCCATTATCGTATCATGTGTGTGTGTGTGTGTGTGTGTAGTTGTTGATGATCGAGTACAGCAAGTGTGTAAAGCAGTTATCATCTACATTCAACATGCTCTGACCATACCCTGCCATGAGTACACACAATGTACATATACAGTCTCTCCCCAAGCCCACTGTTTCACTGTGGGCCTGGTGTAGCCTCGTTCCCAGGCTCTCCTGAGGTCCTCTTGTGGCCTTTCCCCATGGAGCACGTGTGTTGGCTTCTGCTGTGCTCAGTTGTGAACAAACGTGTAGGTACAACTACGTCTGTGAACTCTTCTGACATAGCAAATCTGTGTAAAAGTGAGCCAAAAAGCAGGATTGAAAACAGATTTTTAATAGAACAAGGATTAAAAATTTGGGACAGAGTCTAATCCACTTTTGGTAAACAGTTGCCAATTGATATCAAGGGTGTGTTAATATTATACAAACCAAAGTTCACAGGTCACTGGACAGGTGTGCATTTGAGGTCAGGTGGCCATGAAGGTCTCAGTCTCGTGCCCAGACTTTGGCTGCAAGGGGGAGAAGCTAAGGTCTGGGCATAAGACTGAAGGCCTATCGAGCCTCGTTCTAGAGTAGGATTGTTTCCGAAATATTTCCGATACACGTACAAAGATTTAAGTAATGGTCCCAAGTACACGTTTCTCATAATCTATTGCTGGAACAAGGTAGCCATGTACCCGGGCTTTCCTCGCCCAGATTTTCTTCCTGATTTTTCTCCATGGCTGCAAGGTAAAATCTGGGTGAGGAAAGCCTGGCTAGCAACTAACCTGAAGTGTGCCTAACCCTGGTCCCTGTCGCTCCTCTACTGGCCTCCATGGAGCATCTGGGAGGCAAAGGACTGGCTATGCTTCTTATCAAGTACTTGTAGATGCAGTAACTGTGTAGACAGCTGCAACATCACTATAAGCATCCATCTCCTCCCTCTATCCTCTATCCTCTCCCTTCTCCTCCCCCTCCCCCCTCCCCTTTCTCCTTTTTCTCCCTCCTTCCCTTCCCTCCTCCGCCATACACCCACATTACCAGGTTGTCTCGGTAGAGTCTCTCTGGTCAGAGAAGACGACAGTACTCATGTTCCTACGACGGTTTGGATGACCATTGTGTCGGCTGGTGGCAGTCAAGCTTAGCCTCCTCCAGCCGACACTGAAAGCCGGCAACATCAACTTGGTTGCCATTGGACTGGAGAAGCGGGGAGCGGAGGACTTTTTAGACGGCGGTTTTTTCAGTGGAGGTAGGTGTGTCATGTGACTTCAGCCATATATGTCATTTGCTTATCATGTGCTTGTCATGTGCATACTTAGGGTAAAATTTGACACTTGGGCTTCTATTTATGAATTGCTATACAGAGGTTTGCAGGTTGCTTGAGAATGAGTCTGTACTGCATAGCATATCAAAGAATCTATTTCCTGTCTAGCTGACCTTTAATGTGGACACAGTTCACTGCGTTTGCATTTGCAGAGAACCTTTAACCAACCTGCGAATCTCTGTGCTAGTGCAGAGGGCCTCGCGGGAATATGTACACACTGTGCTCAGCTGACCGTTCAGTCAGCCCGAGGCTTTGAGAAGGCAGTCATTGCTTTCCTGCTGCCAAATTAGCCTTACCCGCTGTCGATGAACCTCCGGACTATGTTCCCTCCTTTCCTCGCTACTACTTTTTCCGTGTTCCTACGCACATAGCCTCCGCTTTCCTCTCTACAGGCATCGCCATCACAGTGCATGCCCTTAGGCTCCACTGCACAGTGCACTGCATGCACGCAATGCCACACCCACAGGAAATATATGTGCAATAATTGCATTCCTGTATTGTTACTTGCTTTAACTGTTTTGTGGTCACCTTTCATGCTTCTTCATCACTTTATACACCACCTGTCACATGATCCTTGCTCTCCCACATGATTATCATGTGATTCTTCTGCTTTATCACATGACAGAGTTGTATGTTGATGAAAAGAAGCAGACGTACCAGTCACTGGGCTTCAGGCGGTTCAATTGGGTCTCTATATGGAAGGCTCTACTCAACCGTATATCTAGATCGGCTGCTAGTGAGGTAAGGGTCAAAGGTCACTTACAAGCCCCCTCCATGCTGCTGGGTTTGGTACGGAGACCCCTGCAGACTGGGTTTGGTATAGAGACCTCTGCAGACTGGGTTTGGTATAGAGACCCCAGATTTTGTTGGTGTAGAGACTCCTACAGACTGGGTTTGGTATAGAGACCTCTGGAGACTGGGTTTGGTATAGAGACCCCAGACTAGGTTTGTCGGTACAGAGACCCCTGTACTAGCACTCTGGGTTTGGTGCTGCAGACCGGGTTTGTCGGTACAGAGACCCCTGTACTAGCACTCTGGGTTTGGTGCTGCAGACCGGGTTTGTCGGTACAGAGACCCCTCCGCTAGCACTCTGGGTTTGGTGCTGCAGACCGGGTTTGTCAGTACAGAGACCCCTGTACTAGCACTCTGGGTTTGGTGCTGCAGACCGGGTTTGTCGGTACAGAGACCCCTCCGCTAGCACTCTGGGTTTGGTGCTGCAGACCGGGTTTGTCGGTACAGAGACCCCTGTACTAGCACTCTGGGTTTGGTGCTGCAGACCGGGTTTGTCGGTACAGAGACCCCTCTGCTAGTGCTCTGGGTTTGGTGCACCATTTTGGATGGTTTGGGCGGTGGTCATACCTGCTGCAGGGTTGGCCTTTATTAGAATAAAGTGGGCACTAATTAGAATATTCTGCCCCTCTAGGCCCGTGCCCAAAACATCTCTGGCAATCTCCGTGGCGATGCACTTCAGAATGGAGGGTTGGTGATTGTGGGAGCAGGGGGTGGGCGTGTCCTCCTATACCACCGTGAGGAGACCCCTGGTGATCATGTCTCTAACGATATCATCCTCCGGTCTCTTGGCCTCTCTCAGATGGTTGCAAGGTGTGTGTGTGTGTGTGTGTGTGTGTGTGAGTGAGGGGGGAGGGTGTGTAGAATGGGAGCTGGGTGAGGTGAGGTGAAAGCTGGGGGGGGGGGGGGAGGGGAATATTACTGTAGAGGATGTTAAAAACTGAGTGGGCAGTGTGGAGTGCCGTGGGTGGGAGAGACACAATAGTCCAAAAGACCTTCCATACAAAGAGTACAGTATTAGGCACTGTAGTGCACCAGCTGCTGACCACTGCTGTTTGTTCTAATTAAATGAAGGTACAAAAAACACCCCAAAACAAAGAAATATTTCGCTGCTAATTGGCTGAAAAACACTCATTGCTGGCCCAACAGTGACTAGGGCACCAGTAAGCCAACTGGGTAGGGTTCACTCGCCATATACCTCTCCAACTCTAGTGACTACCTGAAGAGAGGATGGCCGAAGGTCCCCAGTCTTCCGACCACGCCAGAGGAGGCAGAGAGCTCCGGGGAGCAGTAGGTTGACCTCTGAACCCAGAGAGCATCATTTCAATGAATCAAGTCATCCAACGTAACTTATAAATAATTGTCCAATTTATCTCACCTAAAATTTCTTTCTCAACTCTCCACTTGGACATGCGTGTAAAATTTTTATATTCCATTGCCAATCACTTGTATGAGCATAGCACCTGCTTTTTCCCACGTGAAGCCATGACGTTGCACCAATAACTTCCATATTCGGAAATTGGTGCGACTGATGTCACTTTTCTTCACTTGAGAAACTCTTGGCTACTGTTGTGTATGCAACATCTTTATTTTTATGATGTGAAGCAGTTTTTATGGTTCGGCCACTTTTAACTTGTTTGGTTTCTTGGCACCAACTCATCGACCCAAAAATTTCCCGGCATCGTGAAAATAAACATTACATAATTGATCGTGCTGCAGTTCATAATCAGTAGCCTTCTACCTGTATAAGCTAGTTTTGGAGTGCGACGGCAGAATGAATGCATGCAACTTCTTGCAGAACCACTGGGTACTGATCCTGTAAAGATTGCGGAAGTGTAGACAGACGGATATGTCTTGAGCCATGGTATAAAACAGTACTTTTGCCAAAGGGTTAAATGTATTCACGTGAGAGCGTAGCATTGTTAATCGTTGCCGAGGCGAGAAATCACGGCCACGCCTACTCAACATATTCACCAAACTGTAGACATTGATCCTCGGATATTTCTTGTAAGCGATGCAGTGGTAATGACGTGTTTTTTTGGTTTTTTTTTTTTTGCCAACCGACTGACTCCAGCGTGGAGGAAAATGGCCCGAGAACCAGAAAATCAGGCTGAAACTGCTACATTAATGGCAGATAAATTTCGAATAAAGTGGATACGAGCATTACACATTTTGTACCATAATTTATTGCAAACAGATTAAGTGTTACCAAGGCTACTGTTATAAAGTGGTGTAGATTCACTGGCCCTACTGGCCTAGGGCTAGAATACCAGCTAATCTGCCAAAAACCTCTCACAACAGTTCCCATGGCAACAATATAGAAATGGTTCTCATTTGGGCATGTTCTTGACGGCAATAGCAGCCTCGTCCTTCATAGCAGAGATGATAGTCACCATTAGCTGTTCACCTTTATCAAACTTCTCCTGGATCTGTAAGGAGAGAGAGGGAACGACGGTATTATTACATGCACACAGAAAACTTTGTTGCATGGCAATAATCGCCATCAGCTTCTGAGCTAGATTTGTAGATACAAGCAGCTGCGTTTGCATCAGTCCTCACTTTGCTCGTTTTACATAATAGTGTTACCATAGTATTACATAATCTTCTATGATGTTACATAATACTCCATAGTATTACATAATCTTCTATGATGTTACATAATATTGCATGGTGTTTACATAGTATTTCGTGGTGTTACATAATATTCCAGGCAGTAATGGTTACAGCTGGTCTAGCTGTGTGCAATACCTCTTTGCCTATGTCTCCCTCTGGCACTTTAATATCTTCACGAGTTTCCCCAGTGTCGTCCATCAGATTCAGGAATCCACCATCAATGTCAATCAGCTGGAAGAGGGGAGAAATACAGTCGTCAACAGGCACTGGCCGGCAATACCAGACTAAGGTTTTTAGCTGGCAATACCAGACAACACTGGTGCAATATCTTTGCAACACTTCATGTTCACATGCATCTCTTTTGCAGCCTGGCCATCAGCCTCACACCCAAGGCCTGGCCATCTACAAGTTGCTATCCGCGATCACAGTTTATCACAGTTGCTATCCATGGTGTCAATCTCACAGTGGGCGGTGCCAATCTGACTATCAGCATTACGTAACCGAAAGTGTCCTTTTTGGTCACCATAGATACCAAGTTAAGGGCCAAGGTTTTCACTTCATGTACTTCCGATAACTCCACCCTCGGTTCCATTTTGTTATTTCCGATATGGGTCTAAGCTTGATGAAAGGACCTTTTGGTTGACTCCTACCTGACAGTGGGACGCATGGCTGTCAGATGAAGGAGAGTGATCCCAGGGTTAAGAGCTAGTGGTTGTTAAAAGACCATTTTCTGCTGATGCCATCAGCATATGTCATTCTCTCAAAATATTATAGACACATTGCAAGGGGCGTGTCCAATTACGTAATGTCACTTCCGGAGGGCAAGTGAATGCGGCGACAGCGCGTTTTCATTGCAGCCGAAACAGAGAGAATTACAGGACATGACCTACCGAGATTACAGGACATCCGAGGGTGTCTTTTACAGTTGCTGGTGAGACTCAGAGCGCCAGTGAAGAACAAAGAAATCACTTGATGTTCATTGTGTATCAGGAGCATTTACTTCACAATTCATCACTGTCTCACCACAGTCCCACTACCTAACACCTGCTAAACTAGAAATACCTGTACTACTGCCGGTCTCACGCCATACATGTGTGTCATAGCAATGCTACAGCTGCAATTTAAATGCAGAGAGACTGTGCAAGTCTGGGTGTGGAACTACAGCAATCCATTCGGAGTAAAAAGTAGCGCTGTAGCGGCTTACTGTGCGTTTTGTTATTCTCTGGCAAAAGCACGGTCAGTCTGCAAGTCTACTGTCGCTGTATAAAATTTCATACCATATTATTATTCTAATTATCCGTACTTCCAGCGCCACCTTAAAGTTGGTATTCAGAGAGCCTTTCTTCATAAGGTAGTATGATGCTGCAACTTGCAGTGGTAACTTACACTACTGGTACAGACGTTCACTGTGAGCAGCAAACTGCCACTTCGGATGTTACTAAAAATAGTAATCTAATTGCCATGTTTGAAAATTACTCTATATCACTTATATGCTCCTTCACCAGTTTTACCAGTTCAATGCATAGCAATGGATAATGCCACTTTCTCTGTGGCTATATACTGGTTGAGGTGCACACACGCAGGCAGACACAACAGCACCTTTCTTTTATATTATCACCAAGCAAACTCCACCCACCTGAAAATCATTCCTCTTCACATTTGGAACATTCATATTATGCGTGGAGGGACATATGTCCTCGTACTTCTTGCCCGTAAAAATGTCTATTGCCACGAGGTGAACCTTAGCGTGACCGTGCTTGCCGGTTTTGGAAGTGGACATTTCAACAATCTTGCAGGGACGCCCCTTAACCACTACGTGTCCACCCTTTCGCAGAGAAGAGCACTGAGCAGGATAGGTGTTGGAGGCACCTGCATCAGCACCGCCTGAATAGTCCTCCTCATCAGCCATCTGTGGGGGGGGGGAGAGAAGGAATACAAATTTTATTCAATTCCATATTCTATCAGAGAATTTCCTAGTCTGGTGTGGCCCAGTGCCTTTCTGCAGCGAAAATCGTTGAAAGTGAAAAGGGGGAGGCGGAATGGAAAAAGGGTCTGGTGAATCTGACCAGGATATTGTAACCCGGCAACATCCTGGCAGAACCAATCAGATTTGCAGCAGTCATATGACTATCACATGATATTCAGCAGGAAAACAGACGCCCTACTTCATGCAAGACTGGGACATATTTCGTCACTTCTTTACTTGCGCAGTACTCTTTGGCACTTCTCTGAGGCAGTCGATGCAGCGGTCTTCCTTGCAAGCTCACATGCATCATTAGGCAATACGTAACAGCAGTCTAATAATTGTACTCCATTGCAAAACAGCATCCTCTTCAGTCACCAGACCCTTCTTCCTTTCCCCCTCCTCCGTTTGCTAGTCCACATTTCTTACTCTGGAAGGGTCTGGGCTACACGAGACTAAGAATATCCTACATGCACTAAAAGAAGGTTGCAGTTCTGCCATTGAAACTACTACCTGAGCCAGGTTCAGTCTTAACGGAGTTCATTGATCTTCGGATATTTATTGTGGCACAAATTAAATTTACATTGCTTACCTTTTTTTTTTGCCAACCTACTGACCCGAACGTGGAGGCAAATTGGCCCAAGAAACAAAACATCCAGCTGAAGTGGCCTGGTTATAAAAGCTAAAGGCTACATCGTCCAATTGTAATCGCACCAGACTGTTGAACAGGGATGATTCTAAGTACATTTACTTGCAAACTAACAAACACTCCAAGAGTCGGGTTCCCTCTAACCCTTACCCAACAGAGAAGCCCTATCCGGCCAATCTACCCCAACATCCGATCAGCCATGTGACTGATCGTCAACCTGCAGACCTAACCACACCCTTCCCTCTAAAACCCCTGTCTCCCCTGGCTTTATCTCCCGAGGCAACTCTGAGGTTTAGTTTACCGGGATCTTACCGAAGAGAGTGATGCAGCTGCAATAGTACAGGTCCCTACAGTTCCTTTCTCCACCCGAGAGCCTCCTCGCAAGCGTGATCTGGCTCCCTAGTACGCATGCGCAGAATCCGCAGCTCACTCTTGGGGGTGGGGCCCCTGGACTAGCTTCGGGGTCCTGATCAGGGTCCCTGAAATTATCCTACTGCTGCCAGTGCTGGGCTTTGGATAGAAATAGCAGCATGCTGTGGGCTGCGTGGCCGCTAAACGGGGCTCTGGTAGCTGCAAAGTCTATGTGCTATAGCACCGTACCCGCCAGCCGTGTCACTGCTTGCAGCTACCTCTCATGGAGTCTTTGCCGTGGGCAGCCAGTGGCCCTCATCACAGGCTGCCAGAACCCCTCGACCCCCCGAAGAGTTGCTGCGCGTGCTGTGGAGAGAGAAAGCGTCTTGTTTGGAAACTGTAGCAGCATTTCTGTCGAAAATGACAGATCAGCTGCCATGCAGGGTGTTTGGATTAAACTGTACCCATCAAAGCAAAGCTGTTCCCAAAAGAGCAACCCCCTAAACCCATACTTTCACAGCCTAGCATTGCAGCCTTTTGTATCCAAGGCTGCATTTGCAGGCAATGGACTGTCTGTGACATCACGTGCAATCTTTCCTCAACACCAACATCAACGATGGACAATTCCAAAGCTACCACCGGAGTCCATTCACAAACTGGAATTGTCCGCAGGAAAATTCAAGGACACACAAGACCAGTATCGCAGTGACCAGGTCCCAGGGGGTGGAGTAGATGGGGGTGTGGCCTGCAGCAGCGTCGTCAAGAAGAGGAAGCAGAAGATGAACAGACATAAATACAAGAAACGTCGCAAGAAGATGCGGTTCCTCCGAAGAAGACTGGGGAAGTAGCTAATAGGGTGCAATCGTGCAATATTGTGTTGCTCCAAAACAAAATTTCAAGAGATGGGAATGTGTGCAGTGATATGTTCTCTCAGCTACAGTAATGTAACTTGACTGTAAGGGCTGGGTCTAACTCATAATACTTAAGTACTCAAGCTAGTTGGAAGTCTGCATGTTAGCATGAGCGAGCTAGCTACATTCTACATTAATATTGCAACTGCATTCAGAAACATAGTTCAAAACACAAGTTCCATGTACTAATAAAAACATCACGTTAAAGAGTTCTGAAGTACGCAGACTAGTGGTGGTCAGCTTAATCAATACTGAACTAATGGATGTTCCAAGGTCCTGAATCACGTGCACCTGTGGCCTATCTGCAGAGCATCCCTCATCTCATTCAGTTTTACCAGCCAGAGTCCTGAGGGAAACTGATGCAGAAGGAATTTGAAATATTAATGATAATAACACTAATTACTTGGGTACGTTCACAATTTGACATTAAGGGAGAGGGGTCAGACCAGTAACATTACTATAAAGAGGACTCAGGACTATCTTGTTTTTTTCAGATGCCGATCTCCCTGTTGCAGTTGAACACGACATTATATGCAGAATAGGAGCCACTTGGAAGTGTACAAAAATATTGTGCTGGAGGGGGGGTCTGAACTTAAGTGTCATGGTGACAAACCGACTAACAGTGGCAAACTAGAACTGGCCCTATGCATTTTTTATGGAAGCAATGCAACCACAGTACAGTCTTCGTGCCTTATTGTCACGGGCTGTCGTCACTATAAATGAATCATGCATAACATTAGTACATAGACCAGGCATGTACATGATAATCCCTACCCTCTTAGCACTCTTCTCTTAACATCTTTCCCCACCTGCATGAAGCAATGGCTAGGAGGCCCTGGCCTCAATGCTGTCTGCAATGCTGTTCTCGTCCATGCTCCTCAAAGCAGATGCCAGGCTCTGCCAGGATGGCTGCGGGGTGCTGGCCAGCCAACACCTGAGCACCTCCAGTTTGCAGCGGCTGGCATTCCTGGGATGGTTGTGCTCTATCTCATCCAGTCTGTGGTCTGGGACCTCCAACTGGACCCCCAGAGTGTACCAGTCCCTCACTGGGGCCACTGCTGCTGAGAGGGCCTTCAGACTGGGGACTGGAGCTGAGGATAAGTGAACATACCATAAAATACCAAATACCCCTTCCACTAGCAAAGTGCCAGAGAGGACAGTCAGGGTAATGACATGGGATTCGATTGAGAGTAGAACAACCAAGCAAGGTCATTACCTTAGTTAGTGACGCAATAATTGTAGGTAGTAACGTTATTTAACCAACCTATGGTTAGCTCAGTTGCAGCTTCACTATCATACAAGTATAGTCTAGTTCAGTACATAGATAAAGGGACCAGGAGAGCTGGCTCCCCATCCCCTATTTTTTTGAAGCAGAATCATCAGTTTGGGGACAGGACCATGTAGCAATCACTGAAATATATTTTGAGCCTAGATCTAGCATTGTAGGCCATTCACGCCCATTCACACCTTTCTATGTGTGATAATCAATAAAATGGCTAAAAATTGGTCATTTTTGGTATAATTCTTTTCATTACACTTAAACTATAAGAGATATTAAAAGTCCTAAGTCTGCATCTATTTCCTCTATCTCTGTAGATTCATCTGATGTCAGACACAAACCCATACAGGACAATTTACCACCGTCATATTTAGGAAAACCATGCCACGTGCAGTACTAGTGTATGTATAGTCAATATGGGGCGCTCCTGTTACTATGCACTTTGATTAAGTTTTCTAAATGTACGTACGCGATATGAAATATCCGAACGCACATTCTGAAAGCGTAACGCATGAAGATTCTAAAAAGCTATACTTGTCCGTACTTATTTTGTAGTCTACCACCGTCATTTTGAGGTTGAAAGTTGGTTGTTGAAGTTTGCTGTCATATAGAGCTTACAGCTGTTGCTGATGGCCACACTTGGGTGTTTTGCAGTAGTGTTAGCTTTATTGTCTTTGGTCCCCGCAAGTTTATCCGGTCCAGGAGAAGACGAAGCAATACGCTCTTCTAAGTTACTCATCAATGGAGTTGCGGGTGGTTCTCTCAAAGCAACAGTTAGCTAACATAGTAATTTATAGTATCAACTATAACTTTAATAATAAACCAGCATAGACGGACGGCTGGAATTGTCTTCTTGATCGAAATGCACAGTTTATCCTCTTCATTGTCTTTTGTAGGTACTCAGTAATCAGCTGCTGTCAAACTCAAGCTCTAGCTCTAGCTCTAGCTAGCTCTGCTGGGATGCAATGACGTAATCCCAATCCAAATTATATAGTATGCGAAAGTATACGGAAGTCTACAAATCCGATATGCGTTCGCACTAATTAGCACCTTAAACTTAGAATGTCCGAACTAGGCCAATATTTCTCCATATGAGCCTAGATCTAGCACTGAGCCAAGTTGTGTAATTTGTTTCATAGACTATCAGAGTAATTTCAAATTACTATCAACTTGCCTTCCTCCACAGTGGCATCCTCTTGCTGTCTCCTGCTACCCCCTAGATCCCCTGGGGTACGAGCTATGGCCAGACAGATAGTGCATGGGCAGTGGCAGTATAAGGCTGGAAATAATATATGGAGCAGAAGTGTGTATGATGTCTCACCTTGCTCGATCGAAACACTGGCGGCTTTACTTCTCAGCACATTCTCAGGGTCTGTGAAAAGCAGTGTCATGGAACGTCGTATGCATATAGAAATGAATATCATTCTCACCTGATGGAAGAGGATCGGACTGGATAGTGATGTAGTTGAAAGGTTTCTTTGCTCCGTGAAGGTTTACTTTTTGTCGGAAAACAACTGGTGGCTGCTCATCAGTCCACACAATTTGGAGTTGACAGGAGGGAATCCAACGACCACTCTCATAGTTGTCCACAAGCTTCTTAGTGATCTGACCCCCAGGCCAGAGAAGGAGGACAGGGATGACACTCCCATAGCAGTGGTGAGCAGAGAACACTGAGGGGCTCTTCTTGACTTCAGTTTGGCTTAAACTGATAAGGTAGATCCCTTTGCAGTACACTTGGCTCGGACAAAAGCTGGATAGGTTATATATCTACTCTTTATGAATACCCACGTTGCATATACATGCATGCATGTCAAAGGCTTTTTGAACTTCACTGGACAATACAACCAGAACACATGCACTGACGAGTGTGGTGTTGCTGGGGGTTTATGGACCACAACAGCTGCTGCTAATGATAATAACATTACACAAAAATATACTTGGCCATGTACATGTAGCTATAGTAAGGGATAGTAGGAATAGTTGTAGTAATGATTTCAAATGCAACCTCACTACACAAGACTAGTCAACTGTACAGAATAATGAGTCTGGTGTTAACCAAACAAATTCTTACGCAATGAATCACATGTTTCAGCCCGAGCAGGTGATGACCTGATGAAGGCACAGCTTAGGCTAAAAAGTATGTTTCACCGAGTAACAGTATTTTGATTAAAACGAGACTGCTATAATTTTGACCATGTAATTAGCCACACTAAGTTAAACACTTGTTATTAGCATACCGTAGGTGGTGTGAGTGCTATGATGGTCCACCCGCCAATTGTAATGGAGTCTCCCTCAGGGATATCCATAGTGATCTCATCTCCTTCAAATTCAATGTGCTGGTCTGGGCCTTCTATTGCTCCCTTCACTATATACTTCTGATTTACCAGCTGCAGGAACAAAATATCATTAACAGGTTGTCAAATATCTGGTATACACACTCACTCACCATGTTGGAAGCCTCCAAGTCCTTGGTGACCACAAAGTGGACTCTCCAGTCAATCTTGCTCCCAAAGTAGTACAGCCGGGCACAATAGTACTGCTGCTCCTCACTGCCCTCTTGGATGACCCCCAGGCCAGAGAAGGAGGACAGGGTGACACTCCCATAGCAGTGGTGAGCAGAGAACACACCTCTTCGGGTCAGTGGCTTGAACTGATAAGGTAGATCTTTTTGAGTACACTTAGCGTGGACAAAACTCAGAGCACCAGAACGCTTCCCACAATGCTGGATCTCCAGAGTCAAGGGCTTTGCAAACTTAAGTATACAATACAACCAGAACACTGCACTCACGAGTGTGATGTTTTCAGGGAACTGGAACTGCCCTGCTAGGCTAGCCTTGATGACAATGCTGCTCTGCCCTACCCCGGCTGGCAGGGAGGCTGGGGGGATGTGGAGCTTCAGCCCATAGCCTGCCCAGTGGAAGGTCTGTGCCTCATTGGTCACTGAGAGGGTGGTCTCCCCAATGACATCCACCCCACGGAGGTAGCCTGCAGGGAACCGTTAGCAGAAGCCAGCAATGTTAGTCCTCTGGCAAGAAGATAAGTTTGCAAGTATGCAACTGGGCCCTGTGATAACACCATAGCAACTTGCAATGCCACTACAGTGATTATTGGGGTTGAAGGTCTAATAGTAGCTATCCATGCAGCATCCACTTACGGATTACTTCAATAACATGGGGTTCCCTCTGTTCAACTGCTAATCTTTGAGAGTTGCATATATGTGGCATATACAACAAATAGTATTCATGGAGCCATGCACATGCAGATGACACACTCACCATCACTGATGCCTTCTTCATTTCTGAGGTTCTGAACAGCTGTGTGACCATCATCACTACCCACATCATAACCTTGATGTAAAGGATTAACCTGCTTCTCAGCATTAGTCAGCCACCTCACAATGTCCAAATGATGATTCTGAGAAGCCACACGAAGTGGAGTCAATCCCTCCTTATTCTGACACAAAGGATCAACCTGCTTCTCATCCACCAGCCACTTTACCAAGTCCAAATGACCATGTAAGGAAGCCACATGAAGTGGAGTCAATCCCTCATCGTCCCGACACAAAGGATCAATCTTCTTGTCATCAACCAGCCACCTCACAATGTGCAAATGACCATTCTCAGAAGTCACATGAAGTGCAGTTTGTCCATCTTCATCCCGACACAAAGGGTCAGCTTGCTTGTCATCAACCAGCCACTTCACAATGCCTAAATGACCATTCTCAGAAGCCGCATGTAGTGGAGTCCAACCATCTTCACTCTGACATGAAGGATCGACCAGTTTGTCGTCAACCAGCCACCTCACAATATCCAAATGACCATGTAAGGAAGCCCAATGAAGTGAAGTCCATCCATCCTCATCCTGACACAGAGGATCAACCCGCTTCTCATCAACCAGCCACTTTACAATGCCCAAATGACCACTCTCAGAAGCCACATGAAGTGCAGTCCATCCGTCCTGGTCTGTACACAAAGGGTCAGCCTGCTTCTCATCAACCAACCACTTCACAATATCCAAATGTCCATTCTGGGAAGCCACATGAAGTGGAGTCCACACATCCTCCTCAGGATCAGCCTGTTTCTCATCAACCAAACGCTTTATTGTAGCAAAATTACCAGCGACACAAGCTAAGTAAAGCTCTCTTTCCATACTTATGCAGTATAAATAATAAACCCAAGTCACCAACTTTACGGCCAGCCCTCGTCCCGGCCCGCCCGCGCCCGAGATATACATCACGTGCACCTGCAGTGGCAATGAGCCCCTCCTACCTGTAAGGCGAAGTCCGAATTTAATAGGCTCAGCCACCAAACCGTTTACAAAGAAGTCTCTCTGCTGTTGAAGTACATTCCCCAGGCCAGGAGTGTAATTACGCCAGGGTCTGCCCAATTGGCATTGAGGTGTTTTGTGAGGTCAACTATAAACTAATGTACATGACAGGATGACATGTATTATGATGACAGTATTAGCTACATGAGTATGACAGCAGATTCAAAGGTCAGGTCACTTTCTATCATGGAGCAGTTGTGTATGCTGTTGCGTCTCAACGTTGGCTTGGACTTCCTTCCCTGCTGGGTGTGTCTCTGTCCCCCATGTCACTGGGGGAGGACGAGCGTGATGTCAAAATCTGTGGTGGCATTAAATTTGCTAAATACATAGCTACCGGATGAAATCGCTCTTCAGCACCTAAATACAAAGATTTATTCTCAGCTGTGGAGATAAGCACAATATCTCCCTATAGGAAATCTGGCTTGGATGGTTGAAGCTGATTTATGTATTAAAATACTGAGACTTCACTAGTCTTGAATACCTCAATTCTGCTTAGTCACTCTGGTAATAGCAATAGCCGTAGTGCTAGGAGGCCCTGGCCTCAATGCTGTCTGCAATGCTGCTGTGGTCCATGCTCCTCAGAGCAGATGCCAGGCTCTGCCAGGATGGTTGCGGGGTGCTGGCCAGCCAACACCTGAGCACCTCCACCTTACAGCGGCTGGCATTCCTGGGATGGTTGTGCTCTATCTCATCCAGTCTGTGGTCTGGGACCTCCAGTAGGACCCCCAGAATGTACCAGTCCCTCACTGGGGCCACTGCTGCCACAAGAGCCTTCAGACTGGGGACTGGAGCTGAGGACAAATATTCCCTTATTATTATCATGCACATGTTCAATTGCAAATGAAATTACATAAGCAGAAAGTGTTCAAATGAAGGGAGTGCAATCGTTTCAATATGGCACAAGAGCTAGGTGATGCCAGCATAAATTCCTAGCTATGCCCGTCTTTTGCTGAACTACAAAACTATATAAGTTGTGATCATATATGATCACATTATTTTTATAGTACAAGGTAGCCTCGTCCCCAGGCCACTCCCCCCCCGAAGAGTGGGGGGAGTGGCCTGGGGACGAGGCTAAGTACAAGGTTATAGATCTAGAGTGCAATGCATGTAAAACGTATGGAGTAAGTAGGGTATAGGTGTATTATATGTATGTAGCTATAGCTCTTGTGCTACAACTTTACAAGTCACTGTCTAGGTACTTACCTTCCTCCTTAGTGGCTTCCTCTTGCTGTCTCCTGCTAGCCCCTAGGCCTGAGGTATGAGATACGGCTATAGACAGATGGGAGGATAAGACAATCATAAAACTATACATGAGTCAGGAGTGTGCATGATGTCTCACCTTGCTGGGATGAAACTGGAGGTTTACTCTTCAGGACATTTTCAGGGTCTGTGAAAAAGTGTCATGGAATGTCATTACACAAAATAATCATTATTCATAATTTCTTATCATTATTCTTACCTAACGGAAGAGGATCAGATTGAATAGTGATGTAGTTGAATGGTTCCTTTGCCCCGTGAAGATTTACTTTTTGTCGAAAGACAATCGGTGGCTGCTCCTTGGTCCATACAATTTGTAGTTGGCAAGAGGGAACCCGACGACCTTTCTCATACGTATCCACGAGCTTTCTAGCGATCTGAGGGAAGATATTATACTTCATTTTTGAAAAAGGTGCAAATAATAATGCAATTAACATACAGTAGGTGGTGTGATTGCAAAGATGGTCCACCCGCCAATTCCTCCTTCTGGGATCTCCATGGTGATTTTGTCTTCCTCAAATTCAATGTTCTGATCTGGCCCTTCTATTGCTCCCTTCACTGTGTACTTCTGATTTACCAGCTGCAGGAACAAAATATCATTAACAGGTTGTCAAATATCTGGTATACACACTCACTCACCATGTTGGAAGCCTCCAAGTCTTTGGTGACCACAAAGTCGACTCTCCAGTCAATCCTGCTCCCAAAGTAGTACAGCCGGGCACAATAGTACTGCTGCTCCTCACTGCCCTCTTGGATGACCCCCAGGCCAGAGAAGGAGGACAGGGTGACACTCCCATAGCAGTGGTGGGAGGAGAACACACCTCTTCGGGTCAGTGGTTTGAACTGATAAGGTAGCTCCGTTTGTGTACACTTGGTTCGGACAAAGCTAAGATGACCAGAATGCTTCCCACAATGCTGGATCTCAAGAGTCAAGGGCTTTTCGAACTTAACTTTACAGTATAACCAGAATACTGCACTCACAAGTGTAGTGTTCTCCGGAAAATGGAACTGCCCTGCTAGGCTAGCCTTAATCTCAATGCTGCTCTGCCCCACCCCAGCTGGCAGGGAGGCTGGGGGGATGTGGAGCTTCAGCCCATAGCCTGCCCAGTGGAAGGTCTGTGCCTCATTGGTCACTGAGAGGGTGGTCTCCCCAATGACATCCACCCCACGGAGGTAGCCTGCAGGGAACCGTTAGCAGAAGCCAGCAATGTTAGTCCTCTGGCAAGAAGATAAGTTTGCAAGTATGCAACTGGGCCCTGTGATAACACCATAGCAACTTGCAATGCCACTACAGTGGATTATTGGGGTTGAAGGTCTAATAGTAGCTATCCATGCAGCATCCACTTACGGATTTACTTCAATAACATGGGGTTCCCTCTGTTCAACTGCTAATCTTTGAGAGTTGCATATATGTGGCATATACAACAAATAGTACTTCATGGAGCCATGCACATGCAGATGACACACTCACCATCACTGATGCCTTCTTCATTTCTGAGGTTCTGAACAGCTGTGTGACCATCATCACTACCCACATCATAACCTTGATGTAAAGGATTAACCTGCTTCTCAGCATTAGTCAGCCACCTCACAATGTCCAAATGATGATTCTGAGAAGCCACACGAAGTGGAGTCAATCCCTCCTTATTCTGACACAAAGGATCAACCTGCTTCTCATCCACCAGCCACTTTACCAAGTCCAAATGACCATGTAAGGAAGCCACATGAAGTGGAGTCAATCCCTCATCGTCCCGACACAAAGGATCAATCTTCTTGTCATCAACCAGCCACCTCACAATGTGCAAATGACCATTCTCAGAAGCCACATGAAGTGCAGTTTGTCCATCTTCATCCCGACACAAAGGGTCAGCTTGCTTGTCATCAACCAGCCACTTCACAATGCCTAAATGACCATTCTCAGAAGCCGCATGTAGTGGAGTCCAACCATCTTCACTCTGACATGAAGGATCGACCAGTTTGTCGTCAACCAGCCACCTCACAATATCGAAATGACCATGTAAGGAAGCCCAATGAAGTGAAGCCCATCCATCCTCATCCCGACACAGAGGATCAACCCGCTTCTCATCAACCAGCCACTTTACAATGTCCCAATGACCATTCTCAGAAGCCACATGAAGTGCAGTCCATCCGTCCTGGTCTGTACACAAAGGGTCAGCCTGCTTCTCATCAACCAACCACTTCACAATATCCAAATGTCCATTCTGGGAAGCCACATGAAGTGGAGTCCACACATTCTCCTCAGGATCAGCCTGTTTCTAAACGTTTTATTGTAGCAAAATCACCAGCGACACAAGCTAAGTAAAGCTCTCTTTCCATACTTATGCAGTATAAATAATAAACCCAAGTCACCAACTTTACGGCCAGCCCTCGTCCCGGCCCGCCCGCGCCCGAGATATACATCACGTGCACCTGCAGTGGAAATGAGCCCCTCCTACCTGTAAGGCGGAGTCCGAATTTAATAGGCTCAGCCACCAAACCGTTTACAAAGAAGTCTCTCTGCTGTTGAAGTACATTCCCCAGGCCAGGAGTGTAATTACGCCAGGGTCTGCCCAATTGGCATTGAGGTGTTTTGTGAGGTCAACTATAAACTAATGTACATGACAGGATGACATGTATTATCGATGACAGTATTAGCTACATGAGTATGACAGCAGATTCAAGGGTCAGGTCACTTTCTATCATGGAGCAGTTGTGTACGCTGTTGCGTCTCAACGTTGGCTTGGACTTCCTTCCCTGCTGGGTGTGTCTCTGTCCCCCATGTCACTGGGGGAGGACGAGCGTGATGTCAAAATCTGTGGTGGCATTAAATTTGCTAAATACATAGCTACCGGATGAAATCGCTCTTCAGCACCTAAATACAAAGATTTATTCTCAGCTGTGGAGATAAGCACAATATCTCCCTATAGGAAATCTGGCTTGGATGGTTGAAGCTGATTTATGTATTAAAATACTGAGACTTCACTAGTCTTGAATACCTCAATTCTGCTTAGTCACTCTGGTAATAGCAATAGCCGTAGTGCTAGGAGGCCCTGGCCTCAATGCTGTCTGCAATGCTGCTGTGGTCCATGCTCCTCAGAGCAGATGCCAGGCTCTGCCAGGATGGTTGCGGGGTGCTGGCCAGCCAACACCTGAGCACCTCCACCTTACAGCGGCTGGCATTCCTGGGATGGTTGTGCTCTATCTCATCCAGTCTGTGGTCTGGGACCTCCAGTAGGACCCCCAGAATGTACCAGTCCCTCACTGGGGCCACTGCTGCCACAAGAGCCTTCAGACTGGGGACTGGAGCTGAGGACAAATATTATTATCATGCACATGTTCAATTGCAAATGAAATTACATAAGCAGAAAGTGTTCAAATGAAGGGAGTGCAATCGTTTCAATATGGCACAAGAGCTAGGTGATGCCAGCATAAATTCCTAGCTATGCCCGTCTTTGCTGAACTACAAAACTATATAAGTTGTGATCATATATGATCACATTATTTTTATAGTACAAGGTAGCCTCGTCCCCAGGCCACTCCCCCCCCCTCCCCCCCCCGAAGAGTGGGGGGAGTGGCCTGGGGACGAGGCTAAGTACAAGGTTATAGATCTAGAGTGCAATGCATGTAAAACGTATGGAGTAAGTAGGGTATAGGTGTATTATATGTATGTAGCTATAGCTCTTGTGCTACAACTTTACAAGTCACTGTCTAGCTACTTACCTTCCTCCTTAGTGGCTTCCTCTTGCTGTCTCCTGCTAGCCCCTAGGCCTGAGGTATGAGATACGGCTATAGACAGATGGGAGGATAAGACAATCATAAAACTATACATGAGTCAGGAGTGTGCATGATGTCTCACCTTGCTGGGATGAAACTGGAGGCTTACTCTTCAGGACATTTTCAGGGTCTGTGAAAAAGTGTCATGGAATGTCATTACACAAAATAATCATTATTCATAATTTCTTATCATTATTCTTACCTAACGGAAGAGGATCAGATTGAATAGTGATGTAGTTGAATGGTTCCTTTGCCCCGTGAAGATTTACTTTTTGTCGAAAGACAATCGGTGGCTGCTCCTTGGTCCATACAATTTGGAGTTGGCAAGAGGGAACCCGACGACCTTTCTCATACGTATCCACGAGCTTTCTAGCGATCTGAGAGAAGATATTATACTTCATTTTTGAAAAAGGTGCAAATAATAATGCAATTAACATACAGTAGGTGGTGTGATTGCAAAGATGGTCCACCCGCCAATTCCTCCTTCTGGGATCTCCATGGTGATCTTGTCTTCCTCAAATTCAATGTTCTGATCTGGCCCTTCTATTGCTCCCTTCACTGTGTACTTCTGATTTACCAGCTGCAGGAACAAAATATCATTAACAGGCTGTCAAATATCTGGTATACACACTCACTCACCATGTTGGAAGCCTCCAAGTCCTTGGTGACCACAAAGTGGACTCTCCAGTCGATCCTGCTCCCAAAGTAGTACAGCCGGGCACAATAGTACTGCTGCTGCTCACTGCCCTCTTGGATGACCCCCAGGCCAGAGAAGGAGGACAGGGTGACACTCCCATAGCAGTGGTGGGGGGAGAACACACCTCTTCGGGTCAGGGGCTTGAATTGATAAGGTAGCTCCGCTTGTGTACACTTGGCTCGGACAAAGCTAAGATCACCAGAATGCTTCCCACAATGCTGGATCTCCAGAGTCAAGGGCTTTTTGAACTTCACTGGACAATACAACCAGAACACTGCACTCACGAGTGTGGTGTTCTCAGGCAACTGGAACTGTCCTGCTAGGCTAGCCTTGATCTCAATGCTGCTCTGCTCCACCCCGGCTGGCAGGGAGGCTGGGGGGATGTGGAGCTTCAGCCCACAGCCTGCCCAGTGGAAGGTCTGTGCCTCATTGGCCACTGAGAGGGTTGTCTCCCCAATGACATCCACCCCACGGAGGTAGCCTGCAGGGAACCAATAGTGCTATAGCATGCAGAAGCAGATAATACCATTATTACCCGTGATAAACACCATAGCAACTGTCCACATGGGCAATATACCATACATGATACTGTATCCACTTACAATGCATTACTTAACAGTGTACTAGCAACACACAGTACAGACACCAGCATGGAATTGTTTTGAGCTATGTGGTAATAGATATGCATTTGCATGCTGATAACACTCACCATCACTGATGGCGTCTTTAATTTTGAGGTTTTTGCGATCATTACTACCCACATCATACTGATTGATTATACCACTATTATCTCGGTGTAAAGGTTTCACAGCATTTACCAGCCAGCTCACAATGTTCAAATGACGATTCTGGGAAGCCACATATAGCGGGGTCCATCCCTCTTCACTCTGACACGAAGGGTCAACCTGCCTCTCATCAACCAGCCACCTCACAATATCCAAATGACCACGCAAAGAAGCCCAGTGCAGTGAAGTCCATCCATCTTCATCCCGACACAAAGGGTCAACCTGCTTCTCATCAACCAGCCACTTCACAATGTCCAAATGACCATTCTCAGAAGCTACATGAAGTGGAGTCCATCCATCCCCATCCCGACACAAAGGATCAACCTGCTTCTCATCTACTAGCCACTTCACAATGGCTAAGTTACCATTCTCTGAAGCCACATGAACTGGAGTCCATCCATCCTCATTCCGACATGAAGGATCAACCTGCTTCTTATCAACCAAATGCTTTACCCTGGCAAAATTACCTGCCACGCAAGCAAAATAAAAATCCAAGTAAAGACCTCTTTCCAGATCCATCGCAGACAGCGAGTGCACAGCCCGCGGTTAAGTATAAGATAGACTACACCCAAGAGTGCGCCTATGTAACCTAGTCTCGGGTACCCAGACCCGTCGAAAATTGTCCGAGACTATATGTAAACCCACGAGTTTGCGGTTATCCCGAGGCGAAGCCGCATACCCCACGAGTGGGTGGTCTATCTGACTTATACCACATTGCGCATGCGCACAATCAGCGCCGCGTAGCAACGCCTTGCCTCAAGCTGCAAGTGGCAAGAATAAAAGTGTGGGTTATGAGCCTATGTAACCAATACTTTTCAGCCAATCACGTTTATTATAGATGATGTAATGTGGTATAAGTAAGGTTACAGTTGCGCCGGACATCCTGCCACATTACGTCATTCCTAATTGGACGAGAAGACGGCGCAGTCGCTTAGCCAGAATCAAAATCAGGCCATATACAGAAAGAGAATGTAATTAAATTTCCCAGCGTTTCGGCTTTACCTTCATGCAATCGAACAAAGTGGGGACAAGGTATCTGGCTATGTACAATATTATGGTCCGTCATTACATAATCGTACAATTTGCATTAAAGGACAGTTGGTCACATGACATCCACATAATGATTATTAAGTATTGTTGTAGGAGGTTCAAAGGTCATTTTCTCTCACGAAGCAGTCGTGTACTGCGTCGCGTCCCAACGGCAGACTTCACAGGCTTGGGCTTCCTTCGGTGGTGGGCGTGTCTCTGCCCCTCCCCCTTGTCCTCTGCCACTGGGGGAGAAGTGGGTGGAGTCACTAAGGACACTTGCTCGTACGAGGGCTGAGCATGAGCTGTAGCCTGAGGGTGGGCACTCCGATGAGACCTGCAGTGGAGTTAGCAGTACACGATAATTTTTCAGCAAAAAGACAATGAAACACTTTTAAGACATTGGCGGATCCGGGTGGAGGGGGGGGAGGGGGAGTTCCGAGGTTTCTGGAAACTAGTCTGACTGATAACTAACTGATAACTACATAATACTCCGCTACGGTGCTGTTAGTCTCATGAGCTAGGCCCTGTTCCATAACTACAATATTTAAGGTTGGACCACAGGGTCTGGCTAGCTATATGTAAACGGTGTGTGTGGAATATATAATCAGCTGCTTTGCAGCCTCTATGGAGTATTTTTCCTGAATCTGCCACTGTAAGATACTGAACCCCTTAATCGCACACACATTTATTCTGCTGTATGACCGTGATAGCCATGCTATCAGCTCACACACGTTTCATTTTCATAGGAAGTGACTCGCCTTGATCCTCCCTTGGTCTGTCTTGTGGCAGCAGTAGCTCTAGCTCCACTCGTGGTTGTCATGGTAGCAGTACTAGAATCCGGCTCTCCCTCCGCACTCTTCTCTCTCTGGTGACGCCTTGTGGCTGATCGGGTCAACGGTGGGGAAAACACAAAGCTTTCGGCGGCTGTCTGATCCATTGTCATCTCCTGTAGGCTCTGTACGGGGGGAGGGGAGGAGACAAGCCTTGCGGGCGGAGAGAAACCAAACTGGGTTCCTTTTAGCGTTTGCGTGACGGTAGCAGAAGATGTAACTACACTTTCTCGAACTACTTCCGGCCTTGCGTTGCTTTCCCTCAGGGGGGTCACCATCGTGGAAGAGAGCTGGTCCCTTACCACGGTAACTTTGGTTACCGATGGCTGAGCCCTTGTTGCACTGCTGCTGCTGCCAGCACTGGGAGGTGAGGTCTTCAGCAGGGAGACGTCTCGCTGTCTTGCCTCCTCAAACATCGAGTGAAGCTTCTTCTTCTTTGCTTCCATGAGATCGGACACCAAGACGGGAGTGCCCAGTCGAGGCCTGGAACTTACAGCAAGGGTCCTGGGTGTGGTGGACCCAGTGAGAGAAAAGGGGAAGGCGGCCTGGACGTGAGTGACGAGGGGACTGGGTCTAGCGTGGGTGCTGGTGGGAGGGGGCTGGGTGTGGGGAGAGGGTGCCGGGCTCCATCCACTGGCCAACGAGCCGATGTTCGGTCTTGTCAGCGTGACAGAGATCATTTTGAGAGCTCTTTTTTGACTGAGAGAGGACTTTGGCGTGTCTGCTAGCACCGTGGAAGACACATGAGGGGGCTCGGGACGATCATCGTCTGCTGGCTCCCTGTAAAAACAAGACAGAAAGTGGCATTACACATGGTTGGAAACTAAGCAGAAAATTTCATTTTCTCAGAAGCACTTAGTCAGCCCTCTACTGCATACTGCATGCTTAAGGTAAAAGCTGACATTTGCTCTGAGTGTACAGATAAATAAGCATACGTAACCAGCATGCAGAACTCACTCCATCTCAGTGTCCCTGCCGACTCCCTCCCCTGTCTCCTCACCCTCAGACATGGCTTCTGGTTCGGCCACAGCCATAGCCTCTATAAAAATGGGAATGAGACTGTAAATATTGGAATGAGCCAAACTGTCAACATGGGAATGAGATTATTGATGTACCACAAGCAGTGGACAGCGAAGGTATAGGTAAGGAGATTGTTTTCATGCTGATCTCAGGTGTGCTTTTAATGGGAATACCTTCTTCCGGTTGAGGATCATCTTCAGCACCAATGAAAAGCTTTGCTTTGGGGTCAGCGTGTGGAGGTGTGGGGCTGTGCTGTGTGGGTGGTGAGAGCTGTGAGGGTTGTGCCGGTGTGAGTTGGGGTGAGATGTGGAGCTGTGAGGGTGACTCGACGGGGGATTCCCAGACGTCTGAGTCGTCACTAGAGGGGAGGGGCGTGGTGAGGGCTACCTGTGTGCTACTTGTGAGGGATGAGGGCACAGCCGGGACGTGAGGAGTCAGCACTCGACCGGCAATCCTACAAGGTGGGCAATATTTAGATCAAGCATGAGTATACATAGCATACTAATGTCCTTACTATTCAAGGAATCAGATATACATGTAGCTATATAACATGTCAGTATTCAAGCTTCCTGCTCTACAGTTAATATACGTATACATACACTTTGTATAGGCTCACATAAGCCACGCCCACCTACCTGCGGCTTCGATGCTCAGAGGTGAGACTGGCCCCGGGCGACGTCAACGGGGTACCTTCAACTGCAAACCTGTATATAGGAGTATATCGCACCACACCCACATTTAAACTAGCACATTGTACAATGAGATATCACATGTGTTGCCAGTAGTGAAGCATCCATGAATGACTCCCTACTGGCAACACATGTGATATCACTATGTGATCATCATTGCTATAAGCTGTCAAAGGCGGTCTGATAGCTTCCCCTTACCAATATCTGATAGCTTCCCCTTACCAATATCTGATAGCTTCCCCTTACCAATATCTGATAGCTTCCCCTTACCAATATCTTGGTCTGATAGCTTCCCCTTACCAATATCTTGGTCTGATAGCTTCCCCTTACCAATATCTTGGTCTGATAGCTTCCCCTTACCAATATCTTGGTCTGATAGCTTCCCCTTACCAATATCTTGGTCTGATAGCTTCCCCTTACCAATATCTTGGTCTGATAGCTTCCCCTTACCAATATCTTGGTCTGATAGCTTCCCCTTACCAATATCTTGGTCTGATAGCTTCCCCTTACCAATATCTTGGTCTGATAGCTTCCCCTTACCAATATCTTGGTCTGATAGCTTCCCCTTACCAATATCTTGGTCTGATAGCTTCCCCTTACCAATATCTTGGTCTGATAGCTTCCCCTTACCAATATCTTGGTCTGATAGCTTCCCCTTACCAATATCTTGGTCTGATAGCTTCCCCTTACCAATATCTTGGTCTGATAGCTTCCCCTTACCAATATCTTGGTCTGATAGCTTCCCCTTACCAATATCTGATAGCTTCCCCTTACCAATATCTTGGTCTGATAGCTTCCCCTTACCAATATCTTGGTCTGATAGCTTCCCCTTACCAATATCTGGAATAGGAACACACACAACAATACCAGAATGTACTCATTTACCGAATCCTCCTCGGGGCCGCGTCAGCCCCTCCCCCCTCGGTTGGTTGGGTGGGGGCTGTCTCATTCCCTTCCTCTTCAGATGTGGCTGCCATTGGCCGCCGCACTTTCAGGATGGAGGGGGGTGTGGCTACTGATCGAGGGTTGAGAGAAACAGCAGGCTTTCGGAAGGTGGGAGGGGTCTGGTATGTGTGGGGGGGGGGGGGGGGGCATGTGCATATGAGGCTTGGTGCAGAGAAGTGAACAGGTTATCTGTCTGACAAACCTTTGCAAATGGAGTTCGGACAAAGGAAGTGTCTAGTGGACTGGTGTTACCGGATTGCCTGAAGGGAGGAAGTAGTACACTGGTGTAATTGGTACGGAACTGTGACCAACCAGAACGGAAGACATATACGGTATGGAATGCAAACTCACGTAATCTGGGTCATGAAGTTTTGCATGACAGTTTTGAAGTCTGAGATCATAGAATTCTCTGGAACGGGAATGAGACCGGGGCTGGGCGGCTGGTGAATGGGTGTGGCTATCACCACAGGGGACTGTCGCCTGCAAAGGACACATTAATCAGAGTCATATTTGGGGCTGACTACTCCACACACCTTTAACTCTGAGGTGCTACATGGACAACCTGCAGAGGTCCATGGGTGCTACCGGAGGATCTGCCTAGGGGGGCACTGACCTCACTGCCCGGGTCTTTTTGACGGATATCGGAGTGGAGAGGAAGGGGGTGTGTCTCAGTCCAGAGATGCCACCAGTTTTATCAACACTGAATCAGTTGAAAAAATATACGGTATTTTTTTTTACTCTGCAGAAATAGACTTGTATGGATTACCTCTTCCTAAATGGAGTCACTGGCTCGGCAGGGATAGTCCTGTAATAAACACATTACACAAGTATGACATCACACTTATGACATCATGGCAAAGGGTATTGTGTCATCGTGACATCATCTGACCTGGCAGCCACAATGCTCTCTATGATGGTGTGGAACAAGGTCGCCTGAGACGTGGGACCCTTTGCTGCCTCTCTAGCCAACACCTTGGAGAGGGGGGCGGGGTGCTCCACTGCACATGCATGGGTGGGGAGGGGTTGGGATTGGTGATAAATCTCTCAGGTCCCATATCATATACAGAAATGCATATGTGGTAGTCCCGCGTAGAGAACGAACATTATTATGCCGTGTATTTCAATTGCATCATTGTACTGTATCTCTGAACGTCTGTTAAGGGTGGGGCTCATCTGCAAAAAAAGTGAGGCTTCTACGCAGCACATATGAGCCCTGCCCTTAACAAAAGTTACAGCGTTTCGAACGCAGTGACACGATCAAAATATGCGACGGAATAATGTTTGTTTTCTACCTGAGACTGCCACATATCGAACACAGAATGGTATCAGGGTATTAAGTGAGCGAGGCGGCAAACTCTAGTGTGTCTTCTCACCTGCCACACAGTGGTATGCCTCCCTGATCTAACCTTGTCTCCAGGCTCTGCTACTGGAAAGCCTGGTACATTATTTCACATGATTTAATTGCACATGGGCGGGGACTGATTGCTAGATGGCTGTGCATCTCTGCCTTCTACTAGAGAGATTGTTTCAGTGGTCAAGCTGTGATACCCCGGGGAGGGGGGGCTCCAAAGAGTAAGTAGCTATAAGAAGTATAGATTTGCTGTCTTCCTTCGTTGCCTGAGAGCTGTAGCTGACCCTTGCCCAACCAAGCAATCCCACTGACTCACCCACAGATCTCTGGGTCATGGATCCGAAACCAGCCTGCAGAGACTGTGGGGGCAGGTCCCGCAGTATGGAAGGGAGACATCGCATGTAGCCGGCCAAGAGGTTGTCACGGAACTGGGACCGCTCCTTCACCCTTGGGTCCGGATCAGCCTAGAATAGGAAACTTGTTTAGAATCAGACACAGACAACTACATGTGCATACCCAGCGAGGCCCTCACCATAGCAACCGGTTTGATTTTCTCGTTCATCTGTCTTGCCTCAATGAAGCGGCTACGCTGGAGGTAGAAAGCCACCAGCAGCTCCTGTGCCTTCAGACAGGGGTGGTCCTCCAGGTACCCACAGAGGAAATCCTGAGAGGAGAGAGAGGGAGGTACGTACCAGCACTGTGTATGTGTACTGCACTAACATGCTTGGCTACACTGCTTGCTCTATACCTCTTCATAGCTGTCCAAAGGCAGAGCGACCAGCTTGCTGAGTTGCTTGGCTGGTGTGTGTGTGTGTGTATGTGTGTATCATTATCGTATACTCTAAGCTCTAAATAAAGCCCAGTAGACACTCACTCTGGAAGCAGCAGTCAAGAAAGTGAGTGTACACTTCCACCGAAGCCTCAGAGGTCTGGAATGGCCTCTGAGTGTGTGTGTGTGTGTGTGAGCAGAGAGTGAGGGAGGATTCAACTTCAGACAGTCATACTGATCACCATATACACGTGCACTCTGGGTCCTCCCACTCACCGAGATGTCCAGGGCCGATGAGATGCACTCGGCAGCCACCAGCACGCTGATCCTCAGCTTGGTATCCGGGAGGGAGCCCATATACTGGCCATATAGGTGGCTGTAGCGTAGGGCCAACTTGGGATCGTTCCCCTGCAGCATGGCTGCCATGACAACACTGTGTTGCCATGGAAACCACTGCATGCTGCCAGGATTGTGACCCGTCATTAGATTGAGAGCTTCCTATACATGTGTGCGTGTGTATGTGTGTGTGTGTGTGTGTGTGTGTGTGTGCGTGTGTATGTGGGTGTGTGTATGTACAATACAAATACATGTATGAGTCACAAACACCCACTGCTATAATTAAGATTGTATCTCACTCACATGAAGCCAATGAGAGCAACAAAGCCATGCTGGCATGTTTGCTGGCTCCTACTCACACTCACGCACGCACATGAAGACACAAGTAGCTTGGCACACACACACGCCACAGCAATCAGAGAGCCGGTCTACAGACCTCAAACTTGTGGTGGTCGAGGGCCCACAGCCCTCGGGCCAGAGATGTCAGGGGAGGAGGCACTCGGAACACAGCAGAATAGTCATGGACCAGCTGTGGAGACGAACACGAGGGGGGGAGGATTAATTAGAACATGTACACAGGACTATACGCGACAGCTACTGCGCATGTGGGTACCTTCTGGAAGCGACCTTTGCCCTCTTCCAGTGCTGCAATGTCGCACAAGAAGTATATCATCTGCACAATAGCCAGTCAAGGCAGCAAATCTTGGTAACGTCAGACTAGTCAGACCTGTAATATACGCTTATTTGTATATTAACTGGAAACTAGCAAATACATATGAATGTTTGAAACACTCCATTTCTTTCCGTTCATAATTTTATAACCACACCCATTAGTAATGCAACTCTTTTAGGATACAAGACAGTGTTGGGCCTGGGTGTTGGGGCTGGTGAACACAGCCAAAAATTCCTGCAGAAAACAAATTATCTATCGAAACAGAACATGTACAATACAAGCACCTACTGCTGCCGAGAGCTGATGGTGGCTAGCACTGGTTAGCCTTGTAGCCTTTAGCTACCACTTGGTGACTTGCCTCAAATGCAAACGTTGGGTAGAGGAAGTCGTCTGCTCCTTGGAGCTCTTCCACAACATGGTCTACCACCAGCTTGTGCCTGTGTGTGTGTGTGTGTGTGTGAGTGTGAGTGTGTGTATATATGTGGTGCATAATTCAATTATACTCACATGACCTTCAGACATCAGTGCATAAAAGGTTTCCATTACATTATTTGATTGGTTGAAGGTCATGTGACCAGATACACAACTGCAGACTACAAAGGAAAGTCTCCAGACTACAAAAATTGTGATGGGAAATAACACGACAACCAGTAGCCCTTACGATTGTTGTCGACTCCTGAGCATGTCGTAGAGACGCCCCAGGGCAGCCGAGGGGTAGGTAAAGCCAGCTGCAGGGGATGAGACACGTCAGCATCAGTAGGTCAAAGTCCAACTCCACTACAGATCAGCACAGCTGCACTCACCACTAGACAGTGGCAGGAGCCCACTCTTCATACACCACTCAATGACCTCCAGCAGCTGAGAGGAGGACATGAGCAATACAGCAACTATCACCTTCCTCATTCCTTCCTGCCTACCTACCATTGCCTACCACCTGCCTATCACCCTGCCTATTTACCACCAGCCTACCATCCAGCATAATTTGTGTAAAACTTCTGCCAAAACTTCGCACATTGTACTAAATCCCCCCCGCCCACCAGACTGGACTAAACCGACCAACTGAGGGGGAAGTCCCTCAGTCCCTCTCCGGTACACTCACCCTCCAACTCATCACAGCGGTGTGGTAGTGAGCCAGCAGTTCTTGCAGTGTTGCACCCATCGCTACAAAGAAAGGAAAGCTAATGTACTACCATAGCGCTACACGTAGTCTGGCAGTGGAGTACACTTTAGCATGACTTCTGACCTTGTTCGGTCTCCAGCTGGCTAAGAGGTGAGAGAATGGAATGCAGCAGGTTGCCAAGGTGATGGAGGAGGGCAATCGTGCGTCGAAAGTAGACAAGAGTGGGTGTGTCCAGGTGGGCGGAGCCTGTGAACAGCGGCTGACCTGTGGCAGTGGGAATCAGATGAACGATACACTCAAGTAATTAAGATTTTGACAATAGCATGCCAAAAACAGTTACAGTTAACCTCGCACCCAGGTCTCCCATTTCTCAACTCGCCTGTCTCTAAGATACTAAAACTAGACCATTTAAAAAAGGGTTCCCCAATGGTCTGTCTAATTAGTCCTAAACATAACATGGTCACCTTGTACTCAGAGCTTAGCTATCACTACAAATTTGCCAACTCCACCCACTGACTCCACCCACTTGACTCACAGAGACGATGCTTCTCGTCCATCAGTTCTCCCATTTTCTGCCCCACCCACTCAGCCAGCAGGGCGAGGTCATCATCAGAGCCTGCAGGACATAAACGGTAAGGGCAAGTGGTCATAAACTAAATTTTATTTACCCCCGTCCACCAGGCTTACCCCCGTCCACCCCAACTACCTCTTACCCCCGTCCACCCCAACTACCTCTTACCCCCGTCCACCCAACTACCTCTTACCCCCGTCCACCCAGGCTTACCCCCGTCCATCCAGGCTTACCCCCGTCCACCCAGGCTTACCCCCGTCCACCCAGGCTTACCCCCGTCCACCCAGGCTTACCCCCGTCCATCCAGGCTTACCCCCGTCCACCCAGGCTTACCCCCGTCCACCCAGGCTTACCCCCGTCCACCCAGGCTTACCCCCGTCCACCCAGGCTTACCCCCGTCCACCCAGGCTTACCCCCGTCCACCCCCAGGCTTACCCCCGTCCACCCAGGCTTACCCCCGTCCACCCAGGCTTACCCCCGTCCACCCAGGCTTACCCCCGTCCACCCAGGCTTACCCCCGTCCACCCAGGCTTACCCCCGTCCACCCAGGCTTACCCCCGTCCACCCAGGCTTACCCCCGTCCACCCAGGCTTACCCCCGTCCACCCAGGCTTACCCCCGTCCACCCAGGCTTACCCCCGTCCACCCAGGCTTACCCCCGTCCACCCAGGCTTACCCCCGTCCACCCAGGCTTACCCCCGTCCACCCAGGCTTACCCCCGTCCACCCAGGCTTACCCCCGTCCACCCAGGCTTACCCCCGTCCACCCAGGCTTACCCCCGTCCACCCAGGCTTACCCCCGTCCACCCAGGCTTACCCCCGTCCACCCAGGCTTACCCCCGTCCACCCAGGCTTACCCCCGTCCACCCCAACTACCTCTTACCCCCGTCCATCCAGGCTCTGCTGCAGCCAAGCAGCAGTGGCATGAGGTCATGCTCTAAAGCCACCGACAGGAGAGTCTTGCACTGGAACTAGGCAAGATGAGGAAAGAGAAGAGCAGGGAAAGAGACAGCGAGGGAGGGAGAGAGTTGGGAGAAAGGAGGAAGGGAGGGAGGGAGGGAAGGAGGGAGGGAGGGAGGGAGGGAGGGAGGGAAGGTTGAGCTACCCATACACAAGACCTTACTGTATTTGTGTCCTCACTAGGTAGCTACCCAAACAGGTTCATTATGCTCAAACAGTATACTGAATCCATACATCGTACGTGCATGGTGTACCCGCTGGCTCACCCTGGTGTCAGACTGCTCGGAGCCGTGGTCCCAGGCTGATAACAGCAGGTCTGCGGACTCACAGAGGGAAAACAGACGCTGTGGCACCACCAGTCCAGCCGGGCCGGCACCACACAGCTCATGGATCGCCTGAAAGAGCAAGAAAGAGAAGTTATGAAATAGAAGATGTGCACACAAGTCCTGCACCTTTGAAGTTTGAGCCTACAGCTAGCATGAAATCCGACTGCGTCGTTAGATAACCTCATCCGCAGGCTCTCGAGTGTGTTTCACTTTGCGACTGGTGAAACTGAACTACAGCTGTCCTTGCCCTCACAACTGAACTACAGCTGTCCTTGCCCTCACAAAAATCATGTCACTCACAGTTCTCTGTAGTCCATAGAAGGAGCATTGCACAATACTGTCTTCAGTGACACCACAAAGTTCTGCAGTGAGGGGTAAAAGGGTTAAGTCAGAATCAGTTAATGGGTCAATCAAGGGGTTAAATACATGCATGGTAGCTATCAAGGGGTTAAAGTCTGTAGTAATGTCGGTGACTGACCAACGCTGAGAGAGGAGGGCCACATGTGAGTCTCAGGGACGGGAGGGAGGGAGGGGAAGGGCGTGGCTCCCCCCACCACGGTATCCTGCATGTGTATGAGCATGTGCATGTGAGTGCAAGAGCATGTGACATGTGAGTGCAAGAGCATGTGACATGTGAGTGCAAGAGCATGTGACATGTAAGTGTATGCATCCCTCACCAGCAGCGACTTGCCGGCACCGCCAGGCTCAAGGCAGCGGTCGAGAGAGAAGAAGGCAAAGTAGGAACACCCCAGGACACTAGAGGTGGAAATTAGCAATGTCCTTACTATTCAAGGAATCCAGGGACACTGTCCTTATAAGGCAATCAAACATGCTTACTACTCTGGAAGAATGTTGTAAATGTCCCAGAACACAATGTCCTTATTATTCAAGGAATCCAGGTACACTGGCTTACCCAGTGTGTCTGCCGGACATCTTCCACTGTAGCCCTCGGGGCATCTGGGCCTGGTACCACTGGTCGATATCAAACACTCCCAGGAAGTAGCGGGGGCCGTTGCGACCGAGACCCGACCAGATGAATGCTGCCAGAGTTTGGTCCAAATTGGAGGCTGGAGGGAGGGAGGGAGGGAGGGAGGGAGGGAGGTGCTGAGTCACCAGTAACACAGCATCAGAGACCTGACTAGCCAGCCCATCTCTATTGCATACTGTGGCACCATGGCTATGAGCTAGGTTGACTGTTTAACTTACCAGGTTCATCATGTGATCCGTCATGTGACTCATCAAGGCCCTGCCCACTGCGTTTCCGCTCCAGGGTGAAGCAGCGCAGCAGCCGTGACGACGTTGAAGTCCGAGGATTGGGGAGGGAGGGGGTGGCGGTGAGGGCGTACTCAAACCTTGGTCCACACCCCTGGAGGTTCTGGATAAAAGAAGTATTAGGAAAATGTTATGGAGTTTGTCCAGAGACACATCTGGTGCTTGGTCAAATATAAGATGCTGGCTTCATCATGCCACCTGAAACAGTCCACAGACTATTCCCTGCAAACAGCCTACCCCTTAGCAATGGCCCACCCCTTAGCAACAGTCCACCCCTTAGCAACGGCCCATCTCCTAGCTACAGCCACCAATATCTCCTACCTGGTACAGCACCCCGTATCGTCCAGAGCCGTGGGCCTTGCTGCCAAAGCTGAGCTGGTAGAACGTCACCTTCACCTCGCGATTTGGACTGACAAAGAAAGAGGGTTAAACGATACTTTACATTCTGGCTCCATGCAGCATACATGTATGTAAACAACACAACCTTGACACACTAATAGATACCACAATAATTTACAGCTAAAGGATCTAGAAAGACCTTTCTAACAAACAATTTGCAACAATAGTTGCTCTGTAAGTGCAGCATGTTCACAATTTACAAGTGAAAGACAACTGCAGCTGGTGGTCTCACTTGTCGGCAGGTGGGCGTGGTCCCCGGGCCACCCACAGGTAGCAGTAGCACTGAGGATCGTTGTTGGCCTCCTGAAGAGAGAAGTGGGTGACGGGAGGGAGGGTGGGGAGGACGGGGGAGGAGTGCAGGGGGGAGAGGTGAGGGAGGCTGTGCAGCTGGAAGCTGCCAAAGCTGAAGCCAACCAGCAGGCAACACAGCTGAGGAGCGTAGTGCAACGCTGGGGGAGGAGGGCGGAACGGAATATTTGTCATATTTATATACATACTATCAAGCTGCTTCCAGTACTCAAAATGAGACTAGAAGTATGCCAGAAAGAAGAGCACTGAAGTGTGACAGAAACATTTGCTATCACCATGACCAGTTTGGCTAGTCTCACAAGCCAGCCCACAGCATTGATCGCTTTCAGTATCAGTTCTGTGGAACGGAAGGGGGGTGGCTTGCGAGACTAGCTGTTTGGCATGAGCACATGCAGAGATTACATGATTGTGTTTAAACTGCTGTTTCAGTCATTTACATGTAATTGTTGGGTATTATCCCTATGACCGAGATGCTAGTCTATCCCTCCAGCATTGGAGCAGAGAAACATTACAAAGAAGACCTTAGCTCTTGCCACCCTAGAGAACAGCTGCTGGGTGACATACCTGTGACAGCCACAGACTCTGGAGGGAGGGTGGCGGGGCGAGGGACGTCCATGGAGGGATAGGCAAACTTGCGGCCGTGGTAGCAATTGGCTGGTGAAGGAATGGAACGGGATTGAGAACGGAAATGGAACAGTGAACACACACAAAGGTGCCGGATTAGGAAATGACTTGAAGGTCATTTCGGAAGATGTCCTTACTATTCAAGCACTTCATTCAGAAATTGGACCACCAATATGACTACTTTTGCAGGCACTAGCAATCTTTAGCCTCATTCCTAGGCCTTCACCCCGGCTTGTGTTGCTGGGAACGAGGCTAAGCGATCTTAGCTGCTGCACAAGCAACCCCCACATGCTGAAGACTTCTGCCCGACATACCTGAGAGCTCAATGCAGATGTGTGCCCCAGACTCCATAGCCTCTGCCGCTCGGGCAAGAGACTGCCCCCCAGCCCCCCGGGGGTCCAGAAGACAGAGGGGGGCGGGGTGGGTGAGGCTGGAGTGATGGGTACCCTCGTCACTAAGACGTAGATCAACCAGATAGGTATGACCTCCTTGACAACCCACGGCAACTATTCCTGAGAAACGACTGGAAAAGAGGGGAGACTCAGTCAGACAGACATGCAGACAGACAGACTGACAGACACCCAGCACCTCAGGATAGAGCGTGCGAAGAGTCCCGGAGTGTTGAGACGGGAAGCAGAGACGGCACGCAGGCAGGTGACCTCGTGGGGAATGGTGATCGCCTGAACAACAACGCCAGTGAAAGGCGGGAGCATCACAAGGGTGGACTGCCGGTCGCTCTTGACGCTGAGGAGGAGGTAGAACCGGCCGGAGTCCAGGACAAGCTCACAGACGTGGACTATCCTGGCTCCCTTCGGCCTGGCCCTCCACGACGACACACACTCGCCCGTCCTTCGCTTGAACACCTGCAATAGAGAGCCTCGAACGACCCACAGGTAATCTTTATCCTGCAGACAGACAGACAGATAGACAGACAGACAGCTATGTCAAAAGAAGCCCTCAGGCATTACATGGCAGAAGGCCGTGAGCTACCTGCATCATCCGTGCCTCCGCCCCCTCAGTGCCATCGTACGTGTCATCAGTCAGCTGCAGGGGAGTGGGTGTGGCCACTTCATTTGGCTCCTGGTATGCTGGGGGCCTCCCTGCCATCGCTAGCTGGAGGAAGCCAAGAGGTTTCAGGTTAACCCTTGAAATATTTGCAGTAGAGCAAGACAGAGCTAGACACCGTGGCCTGTTATTTTAATGCAGGAGGCCAAAAAGGACAATTATTAAGCTGTGCACAGTGTCTAGACCCTCGTCTCCGAACGAGTCTGGTGAGACGTGGTCGGAGTCACGAGACTACCCAAACGGGTTGGCCAGCAAGTCAGACTACAGCTAGGTAGTGTTGGGTGGGTGTGGCTTCTGCTACATGCTGCAGTCTTCAGCAACTAGCTACCTCCTCTCTCCCCTCCCACCGAAACTACCTCCGACACTATTTAACCCCCTTGCTGGCCCTGCCGCTAATTACAGGGGCTACAGCAGTATGCAAATTATGTACAACATAGCTGAATATTACGCTAATGAACTAACCTTCTTCACATTAGCAGAACGCAGGTAACTGTTACGTGCAGCAGCGCAGATTGCCTTTAATTCCCAAACCCGCGACTGTAGCGCCACTTTGCAGCAATTTTAAATAATTGCACGTGTGCAGAAATGTAATATTGAAACAATATTAATTAGATCAGAACGGCTTGTACAACTGTGGTATATAAAAACAAAACTATGCCGCTATTCCCACGGGGTCATGTCAGTATCTATGGCAACACAGTTATAGGCGGCATATCTGAGCCTGTCGATGGCCTCCTCTACACTGCTATAGCGGGGCAGGTAGAGCGTGTTCGAGCAGGTGGCTGAGGTTGGTAGCTTGCTGTCTTGCTCTGCTGAATCAATGAAGATGGTACACGGCAATCTTCTGCGACCGGTAATGAATCGAAGAAACCGACTTCGATCATCGTTGCTAAACTTCTCCAGTGCCTCCCACATGGTCTTGACTTCGGAGCTGCTCTCTGAGAGCCCGCTTTCGTATCGCGACGACTTCTTCAAGGCCTCGACTGATATCTCCGGGTTGCCGCAAATCTTGAGCTCGAGTTCCTGCCAGGTCAGAAGGTTCAAGACCTCGACTGGAATGACGTGGGTGATCCCTTGTCGAATGGCGTCTATCTGTGCGCAGTTTTCTTCCATGCGTTTCTCCTTCACCAAGTGGCAGTACTCGAACCGATCATCGTAAGTGACCAGTTTCTCGCTGTCGCTGATGAGAGGTTTCGTCTCACCGTTACTGAGAACCATGGTGTAATTCAGGGCTCCTGCAAAGGCCGCCTCGAATTTCTCATGGCTCATGGTCTCGATCGACTCAATCAGTTTCACCTCTGCCGAATCCACGGTGATGAAATCCCTCGTCCAAGTGACCGGCTCTCCGATCAGCTTTTTCCAAATGAACTGAGGCAGCGACAGCACCAGGCTCTCTTGGCTGCGAAAGCACGCCCCCATCAGCTGACCCATAAACTGATACTTTGCGAATTGCTTGCAGCCTGGATTCGGAATGTAAGCATCTCGATACGCATTGGAGGAGTCTTGGCTCTGGTTTGGGCTTCGGACCAGGAGGGGAAGAGCGACGGCGGAATCGGGATCCCCTGGACACAGCTCCTCGGAGACATCCGATATGGAATCCCGGAATCCGCCCCCCTGATCAATGATCCCCTCCTGCATGAACTTGCACTCCCACCACTGACTCCAGTGCCCCGCCCACCGAAAGTTGAAGTTGGAGGGCTTCGTGTGTTTCTTCAGCTCACGCAGTAGCTGGCAGAAGACGGTCTTTTTACACTCGGGATCCTACAAGGAGAGTGTGTGGGTGTGCGGGTGCGGAAATACGTCACTTAGAGGGAACATTAAAAGCCATGACAAAATGGTGTTCAATCACGCACAAATATATTCAGCAACATGCATGGTTTAAGGTCAAAGTCTAGGAATTCAATTCTTACTTGCAAGTGCCTGCATGAACACAGGTACTGGTTATTATCACAAAATAATTTGGTCTTGAGACGGAGGAGATCTTGTTAAAAGCTAAAGGTAGAGCGGGGCTATTCCGACAGTATTTTAACCCCTGGAGTAATTCCAATACCGGAGGATAGATCGAGTTGCATAAAAGGTACAAAGCTAACAACCGCTATGCATATCAGTGAGCTCAAAGTACCTGGCTAGGGTCCTCCCTGTGTAAAGTACCTGGCTAGGGTCCTCCCTGTGTAAAGTACCTGGCTAGGGTCCTCCTTGTGCAGCTTGGCTGCTATGCGGTTGATGTAGAAGACCGGTCTGCTGGGAGCACTGGTGGTCGTGTCGCTGAGGATCTGCTGAACAATGGCGTTCCTCTTTCGACTGAGGGGCCACAGCTGGCGGATGGCAGACACTGCGTCTAGGGTGACACTGTTGGTCACTGGATGGACGGCAGAGGAGATTGGTAGTAAGATATTGTTACTCCTGTGCCCAGGTTCCACTCCAATCCTCAGGCACGGTTACTCCTGTGCCCAGGTTCCACTCCAATCCTCAGGCACGGTTTCATACAGGATTTTTTGGTGGGACGGAAAAAAAAGGGGTATAGGTATGCTCCCCCAGGAAATTTACAAAAATGTACATGCTATGAGTTTTCTGGGGCCCCAAAAAGGCTAGAAATTAGCTACAAATAAACTACTAAGTATCAAACAATTATCAACTGTAAAATTCTTGGGGGGGGGGGGGGGGGGAGATCCCAGCCCCTCATGAAACCACATTGGGACTTTGTGTGTGGACCTTTCACAAAAAAAAATGCCAGGGAGTGGAGCCTGGATCTGAGGCTAACATGCAAAAGTAAATTTTGAAAGGAGGAGGGGAGCTGGTTAGGGCACATTTACGGAAAGGTAGAGAGTGTGGAAGAAGGATATATTACAGGTGAGAAGAAAAAATGCTTACGCAGGTTGCAGTGGGGGAGGAGGTAGTTGAGGTCCTCGTCCAGTAGGTAGGCCAGTCGCTTCAACACCAAGCCACGAAAAAACAGCTGCTTTGGCTGGAACGGCTGCAGCTTGGGATAGCGGGAGATTTTCTCCGGGGAGAATATTTCTTCCGATAGCGACTCGGAATCGCAGAATAGGGACTTGGCAGTGCGTACAGATACCACCACCCCCCTGATGCGAGTATCGATGCCGCCTTGGTAGCAAGACTTGATGTGCACCTCGATCACTTCCTTGAACACCTCCAGGGGATAGGGGAAGAGGTTCAGCTCCTTGGTTTCGTAGTCCGACATCCCGAAGTTTCGTGTCTGCAGGATGCTCATGTCGCCGGTAGAGCCTGCCTTGACCAGAACCCTCCGTGGGAGGTAACTGCCGTCGTCTTGATCAACGAGGAGCGCAAATTTCTCGATGATGACACCTGGCTTCATGTGGAAGCGCAGCCAGTGCTGTCCCTGGTTGCCGTCCGACTCCCAGTACTCGTCCAGGCTAGATTTGAGCATCTGAGGGATTCCGTCTTCCTCAGAAGATGCCTCGATTCGTTGGAAGTACTCCGACCCCTGCACACCAGCGCTGGTCAGATCAATACTGCTTGCCGTCTTTACGATGAACTGTCCCAGTTCTTCGTCAGCCTCTAGACTCCACCCAGGAGGCGGAGTCTGCAATCGCTGCATCTCCTCCTTGTCGAAGTTGTTCAGTGGGGGTGGCTTCACAATCTGCAGAGAGCAGCTCTGCTCCACTGCCTTTAGCCAGTCTGTCGGCCAGCCATCGCCCTTCTTCTTTCCTCCCTCCTGCAGTTTCAGCTTCCCTTTCAGCGGCTTCTTCTGTGGCTGAAGGAGGACCCAACCCTTGTGAGGTGACGTCATCCGCATCCAGCCGCCTTGAGCGTTGAACAGTGGCAGTCCAGCGCACGTAAACTTCTTAGTGGAAAGTTTCTCCGACACCTTAGCACCGTCCTTCGGCTCCTCCACGACGTTTAAGCTGTCTTCACCCTCATATTCGAATAAAAGCTCCCTGGGTACAAAGCAGATGGCTTCCCCCAGCGGTTCTCCCCGCTTCATACACTCCACGGTGTCCACCAGACATCGGATACGACCTAGCCGCAGTCGAGCGGTGTCCACGGTAGCCATTTATACGCTCTAGCCTCAATGCAATCCAGGCTCTCAGGCCGAGAGGGCGTGTACCCAGCGATAATGTCTTTAGTCCCGTTCCCAACCCCCATTTCCACTAGTCTCGTGCCCAGACGCCCGCCTCCTTCGACAGAGGTGGGCGTGGCCTGAGACTACATTTCGTCTCGTGACATGACGCCATACGCGCGCGCCGCGCCGTGGCGCACGTGGCCTAATTTTGTACGCGTTCAGTGAGCTAAGGAAAGTTGAAGCAATAAAATACCTACAGTAGCAAATAGGATGGCAGATGCAGTGATACACACACAAAATCATGCTTCAGTGAGGTCGTCATTGAAATAAAGACAGATGGGTTGCAGGAATTCATCCTCGTCCATGCGCAGGTTAAAGAACCCCTCACTCTCATCGGCAACCCCATTCTCTCCCAGGGTCTTGCCCATGTCCAGGTTTTTCTCAAAGAACTTCCACGTGTAGCTGCCAGCGTGGGAGTTGTAGGGCAGGTAACGCTGCAAGATCTCGCTCATGGTTTCTTCTGTACACACCTGCATGGAGGGATTGGGAGGGGAAATCACAGCACCAAGCATACTCCTGGCATTGTGATGAGAGTCAACAATACAGGATAACATTCTGGGGCATGCATAAATTTTGGTTTGGAGCTCAGAAACTAATGAATCAGAGGATAAATTCTATGACCTTCTTTTGATGATAAACGGAGGTTGGCTAAATTATTGGGTGCCAGGAAGAGTTCTAAAAAAGCTACCATTCCTGATTCTCAAGGTCAGGCATCCAGATGTTGAAGTTTAATTATTACACGTGATATTGCAGCTGACCTCCACAATCTGTTCCTGAAGCGTTAGGGTGTTGATGATGCGGACCCTCCTGGTTTTGGAGGAGAGGATGCCCACACAGTACTTCTCGTTCCTCCACCATGGCTTTCCAAAGTTGTTGGCCCAGTCGGAGCGGGGGAAGGGCGGGGGCACGTGGACCACCCTCCCCATAGGGGTGTAGGGGACAGTGCAACCTGTTATTGGGTCTACATGGGTCTTCAGCTGGTACAGGCAGCCAGAGAAAGAGAAGGATAGAAGTTGCTAGGCTCAAAGCAATAGGAAAACTATAGTTTATCAGGTGCTGTAGAATAATATCTAGGTGACAATAGGTGGTAAAAACTAGCAGTATCCTCAATTTGCACAAGATATAGATACAGCGGATTTCAATTTCATCCAAAAATTCTGCACATGCATGTAACTCATGGTTTTAATTCGTAGAGCTAGCCGTGTCTGCCAAATCTCAGGAAAAAACACGTGCTGGTGGATCATGTACACATGTAAAGCATGTTGCAATGGACTACTGCAGTGTGTTGATGCATAATCACTTTACAGAGGACACAATTCCGAATAGAACTGAAACCCGCTATAGTAAAGTAGTTGGACCACCACAGACAATAGAGTAGCTATTCTGCAATCTATGGCTCCACGAAACTGCATACACTCACATCTTTGGTCTCAGGATCAAACCAGTGCGAAATATCCCTACCAGCATTGGTCAGTATCGGCTTCAATAGCACATTACCTGCAGCAGAGAAAGTTATAGCGAAGTTTCTTCACTGCAGCTATATAAATAGATCTACCGGCATGCTCTTGGCAGAGCGGAGTGAGGTCGTAGACCTTTCCCAGATAGGAGACCCAGCAATCGGTAGAAGTGTTGTGGGCCGCCACCTCGCGAGAAGTAAAGTAGCGGGGACGAGGCATCCCTCTCGCAAGCTGTGTAGGGTCTAATTACCATGGCAACGGACGTGTTCTAAATAGCGAACACCAAAGTGCTTTTATTAGAAGCCAGCAGCTTTGGTAAGGCAGGGCGTGTTCATAAGCATCTATTTCAAAATACTGTGTTTTATGGTATTTCTTAATATGACACAGTACACAACTGATGGCAGATAGTAGCCCTGCATCAGCTGTGCACGTCTCTGACGGCAGGGCCTTGCTGACTGGCTACCTGAACAAGCGCATGAGAGTGTTAGTGAGTGATGGTCGTGTGATCGATGGGAACTTCCTGTGCACCGATAGAGACAGGAACATTGTACTGGGTAACTGTGAGGAGTTCTTCAGTCTGGAGGAAGTGGGTGAGTCGTTATAGAGTCATGGCCTTGCAGATCCACTGCCATTGGTTTGTACATGAAGAATTAATAATAGTGAGATGTGTTCCTAATAACTACTTCTGGTGATGTGCGACTAATCCACTCCCCCCCCCCCTCCCTTCCCCCCTCCTTTCTGCCCATGCACCAGCTGCAGTAGAGGAGGCTGGTCCCAAGTCCAAGTCCCGTCAGCCCAGAACACTTGGTCTGGCCATCATACCAGGGGAGCACATCAATTCCATCACCATTGCAAGAGAATTTCCAACCCTTTCAATCAACACCACAAGTGCTGTTACCCACACCACCTCATACTCTGGCCATGGAGTAGCCTCATACCCAGACCAGGAAGCAGCCTCATTCCCAGTCCACGAGGCCAGTACTCATACCACCACTAGCAGCAGCAATACCAGTGTCTCTGAAAATTACTAATGTTTTTATAATCATTCGATTCTTTTACCACACTAATATTTATCCAGAATCAGTAATTTCAAACAGTAGAGCGAGTGAATGATGTATAAATAGAAACTTTGCATGATGGACATTGCAAGCACGGTAGGATGAACTGTGTGAATAATTTAGCACCCGTGATATAGTTTGAAGTGAACCACAACTGCATGAGTGAAGAACAGGCAGGCGTATCAGCAGTACCGTACTGTACAGTTGTCAAAGATAAATTTTGCTATAATAAACGCTTTATGAAACTACTGGTACACTGTCGCTAGTTTGCAGTGATAGAACTCGTACTGTTGTATAGGCTAGCCGTAAATGATACAGTGGTCTGTCAGTCCTTTGATTATTAAATAAGTCAGTCAGTCTATGGTGATAACGCCAGGCTTGCTCGGGCTGGATTGGATGGAAGCGTTGCTGTCGACGGTGTACTGCACCGGCTGCAGCAGTGCCTGGGACCCCTGCACGATGGCAAGCTGTGACCCGACCGCTGATCCAGACTGCCCCTGCTGGACAGGCCAGTACATCACTTGCGCCGCTTGGCCAGACGAAGGTGCCTGAACCAATTGCAATGTCTGTTGGCCGGATGTGGGCGCCTGAACCAATTGCACAGTTTGTCCCTGGAGGTACATGTTGCTGCTGTCTACGTAAGCCGGCACACCGATGGTTGCATACGTTCCCTGCGCTTGAGAACTCGAGGTAGTGGTTGACGTCGATCCAGAGCTCTGCTGCACAGTGGAATGCTGCACAGTGGAATACTGCACCCCGGTCGTCCCAACACCGTAGACAACCAGTCCCTCGGCCGTCTGCACTGCTAGCCCCGAGCCGGGGGCCACCCCCTGCACAATGGCACCACCTGTGGTTGTGTACGCCACTGGGTACTGAGCAGCTACCTTGCCCGAGTGGTCCTGAACCACCACCATCTCCGTCTTCTTCCTCCCCTTCTCCTGTACGATCACAATGTCTCCCTCCTTCTTTTTCTTATGACTCACACCTGCTTTTGATGGCTGTGTGGCAACAGCAGCTGTAGTGGTAGCCGTGGTAACAGCCCTGCTAGCAAGTGTAGTCACAATGGAGGAACCCTGGGGGGGTGGGGGGGGTGGGGGGTGGGGAGACAACAGTCGGTATCAGCCTATCTCCAGGCACACACATGAGTATCCACCCCCTAGTGCTCACCTGAGTGATGACGGACTGTGACGTGGTTAGCGCAGGAACAGCGGCCGCTTGTTTGTTGGCCAGGCGGGAGAGAGTTGAGATCTCGTCCATCTTGAGTTGTCTGGAGACTGGGGGGATCTTGGAGAGTTCTACTGGGAGACGAGCGACGTCCGATTTCATCTCCATCAGCAGCTCCTCCATCTTAGTGAGGGCTGCAGGGGCAAGTGGGTGTGTGAGGGGAGATAGTGTATGTTAGAGGATGTGCAGGTAGAGGTGAGACTAGCTCTTCTGACTTACCCTTCCTTGTGAGACTAGCCCCTCCCACCTATGCCGCCTTGAGACCAGCCCCTCCCACCTACTCTTCCTCCTCAGACTATCCCCTTTCCCGTGAGACGAGTCCCTACCTTTCCTCATGAGTAGCATGGAGTTCTTGTTGCCCTCGAGACACTCCTTGATCTGGTACTGGTGGCCGTCCGCCAGGCAGTCCAGATCCGTGAACCTAGCGAAGTAGGGTAGGGCAGGGCTTACATTACAGAATTAAGTCCACCATAGATAAAGCAATCCAGCTCTCCCCTTGTGTGTGCTGTGGACTGACATTTCAGCGGGCCAACCACAGCCTAAGGCTACACCACTCCAAAGACACTGACATCCTCACGTACCTGGAGTGGAGCTGCATGACGGTCTGGTTGGGGTCCTGCATGAGCCCAGCGTTGGAGGCTCGGTGGAGCTGTTCCTCCACAGCCAGAGCCTGCTCCAGAAGCTTGAACCGTCGCAGGAGAAAACGGCTCTTTGAGTCTGAGACGTACTCCACTGGAGGAGGGGGGGGGGGGGGGGGATAAGGGGAGAGGGGGAGACGAGGGGGAGGAGAGATGATAAGGGATTGGCATGTCCCTTGTATGAGGACGAGACAGCTATTTAGATTATCCAAGAGCGAGCACTACAATGCACAGTTGTACAGTTTTTCTCAGTTTGCCAGTTCTCAGCTAACAGCTACCGATACCAGTTTGGCCTGGAAACTGGGGTCAGAGTCTAAAAGTTGAGAAAGTCCCTGCTGTCTGTAGTCACTTACGTTCTGGATGCTTTACGTCAGGGGAGAAAGGTTTATTCAGAATTGAGAATCGGACATCGGCACAGATCTCATTCCAGCGACAGTAGCCAAGCCTGAGGGCGACTGTCAAGGAAACGACTGCAACCGCTCAGCAGACGGCAAATACCTTAAATAAATGCACAGTCTACATACAAGTATAGTAGGCAGTAGATGCATAAAAGGATACGTAACTATTCCCTTGAGCAGCCAGTAGTCATGGCGCCGCCCCCACACTCGGGGGGCAACCCCCCTCGTTTTCTCCTCCGCCCACATGCTGTGCAGTTCAGTGAATCCCCCGTCTGCAATGTTGAACATGAAGCGCTTGGCCGGTTTGGACGCGGCCGTAGGTCCAGACACGATCACAGACTCCTGTTTCTTCACCTCCGGTACCGATTGGC
The DNA here is from genome assembly GCA_963921505.1 of Phakellia ventilabrum. Classification (NCBI taxonomy): domain Eukaryota; kingdom Metazoa; phylum Porifera; class Demospongiae; order Axinellida; family Axinellidae; genus Phakellia; species Phakellia ventilabrum. The sequence continues at coordinate 6,893,951 of OY997388.1, forward strand.
CTGCCTGTTGACTGCTCTCCACTCCTGTAGGAGGGGCAGTGAGAGAGAGAAAGGAACAATCAGCGCTAAATCATACCAGAGCAAACTGTATTCCCGATGTGATAAGGAGGTCTCGCATGGCAGCTGAGACCCGTTTGCTTTTTTGTAACTGAATAATATAAAAGTTAGCCTTGTTCCCAGGACACACAGGCTCCTTCCGAGTTTGAGCGTCTGGGAACGAGGCTATGTGAATGGGTGAAAGTGCCACCTACCATTAACCACTGGCACCGCTGGGCCGCTCTCCTCTTTCTTCTGCTCACCATCACCTCCACTACTCTCGGTCTCCATGGGTTCGACTTGGTCCTCTGGGGGTTTCCCCTCAGTCTGTCCTGGGGGTTTCCCCTCCGTCTCTCCAGGGGGTTTCCCCTCTGTCTCACCTGAGGGTATTCCCTCTGGAGATTTCTGTTCTGCCTCAACTGTAGGCTTCCTTTCCACCTGCCCCTCCTGAACCTCCATGGCCTGTTCTCCGCCTTCGGTAGCCTGCTCTCCGCCTTCCTTGGCTTGCTCCACTGGAGCAGCACCCTCAGAGGAAGCAGTAGCAGTGTCCGGTTCTGATTTCAACTTCGGTTTTGGTTCTGACTGTTGTAGTTGGGGTGGGGTAGTTTCCGAAACCGGTTCTGGAGACTTGGATTGAGGTTTCAGAGTATCAGTTCTGACTGAACTGGAATCAGTTTCTTCTCCAGCCTTGAGGGAGGGGCTACCATCCCCACTGTCCAGTGGGCTGGGGTCCCGACTGGCACTGGCACTGGGGTTCTCAGTCTTGATAATTACCTGCTCTCCTGCAATCTTTGGCGCTGGGCCTTCGGTCTTCTTTGCCTCACCAGCTTCAGCTGTGCTGCTGCCTGCACTAGCAACTGGTCCCTGGATCACTGAGGGGTGTGGCTTGGGGTGGGGTTTCGCAACTGCATCCTCTGGTATGCTGTAGTCTCCATTGATGTCCTTATACTGCTCAACCTGAAGAAGGTACACAACAAGGGGCGTGGCATGGGTGTCTCCTATAATTAACCATCATAAATAGCTGTTACATCAGTATGACATCACACCTTGTTCCTGACGAGTCTCATGATACCGATCCTGGTGAGGATGTTCTGCCGAGAGGCGGTTTCCTTGGGAACATCGTCAGAGTACGTGGTGGCAGTGGGTGTGTCTGGTTCGCAGAGGTGACGCAGGAACAGGTTCACATATGCACTACGCAGGGGAAGGTGATGTCATCCATAGCGCCTCAGAAGAATACAATACGTACATGTCCCAAGAGCTTAGCCCCGCCTCAAACTGCGGCCTAACTCAGAGCATGCAAGGTACTGAAAGAGTGGTCTCACTAGCAAGCGGGATGGCCAGCAGGTTTGGGCATCGACATGGCCAGCCTCGTTCCCAGGCCACGTTGTAAAATTCGAAAAGAGTGGCCTGGTATCCACTGTTTGCGCATGCGCGGCTCCCCAGGTTTTTCTGGGGAACTTGGAAACTAGCGGATACTACGCTGCAATATCACTCCGTCTATCATCGTATTATCGTTCGTTACACGCATACAATTGAAGGTGGCGTCACTTTCAGAAGAGTCTAGGAACGAGGCTAAGCCGGTGCTGATGGTCTTTCGCCATGTAGATACCTAGAAAGGTATTGTTAGTTTGATTGTTCGATCCCGTTTACCTCTGAAAGGCCAGATCTGAGATTGAAAATCGAGCAGCTACTAAGAGAGAGGCGCTTCCGAATTTCTATGGTAAGACAGCTACCATAATCCTAGCGGATAAAAAATAACAGGTAGTTTTGCTATTCTTGACTGGTTAGAAAGCCTTTCCAGTTGTAGAAAGTATAAAATCAGACGGTTTCTAGTTCTTCCGCTTACTATACCTGTATACTGCCTCCGTACTACTCCTAGCCATGTGACTGAGTTCATTCGCGGACACGTTTACTGGCCCTGTTCCGTAAATTCTCGCGCATGCGCAAACAGTGTGTACCAGGCTCTACTCTCCCCTCCACTAGAGCCTGGGAACGAGGCTATGACATGGCCAGATCTCAATCTCAATCCTAGTCCCCATTCCACAGTTCTCAACCTTAAACCTAGTCCCCATTCCACAGTTCTCAATTTCAATCTTAGTCCCTATTCTGCAGTTTTCCATCTCAATCCTAATCCCCATTCCACAGGTCTCAACCTCAATTCTGGTGCCCATTCCACAGTTGTCAATCTCAGTCCTAGTCCCCATTCCACAGATAAGTACAAAAACTTACTTGAAAACATGTTCTGGCAAGTTTCTCAACTCCCTGGGTCGCCTGCAGGAGAGGAGCCAATTATTAGTGGTACATAGGCCTGGCTTCTATTCCACTCCCAATCACACTGTAGAGCTTGTGGTCTCTATTCCATTCTAGTCTCCATTCCACTCACCAGTTGAGGTGGTAGGCGTCGGGTGGCGGCATTCCATACCTCATCACAGCGTTGAGGAAAGACTTGCGCTGCCGAGGGTTGAGGCTCAAGACCTACGGAAGAGAAGGGCGGCGTGCGCTAACCCAGGCTCCTGTGCACATTTACTCTGCTACTGGAGACATTAGTCATATGAGAAAAGATACCAGGCTAGACCTGGGGACAAGGCTCTCCTGTCTTAGGGAGGACCTGGGGACAAGGCTCTCCTGTCTTAGGGAGGACCTGGGGACAAGGCTCTCCTGTCTTAGGGAGGACCTGGGGACAAGGCTCTCCTGTCTTAGGGAGGACCTGGGGACAAGGCTCTCCTGTCTTAGGGAGGACCTGGGGACAAGGCTCTCCTGTCTTAGGGAGGACCTGGGGACAAGGCTCTCCTGTCTTAGGGAGGACCTGGGGACAAGGCTCTCCTGTCTTAGGGAGGACAGATACCAGGCTCTCCTGTCTTAGGGAGGACCTGGGGACAAGGCTCTCCTGTCTTAGGGAGGACCTGGGGACAAGGCTCTCCTGTCTTAGGGAGGACAGATACCAGGCTCTCCTGTCTTAGGGAGGACCTGGGGACAAGGCTCTCCTGTCTTAGGGAGGACAGATACCAGGCTCTCCTGTCTTAGGGAGGACCTGGGGACAAGGCTCTCCTGTCTTAGGGAGGACAGATACCAGGCTCTCCTGTCTTAGGGAGGACCTGGGGACAAGGCTCTCCTGTCTTAGGGAGGACCTGGGGACAAGGCTCTCCTGTCTTAGGGAGGACCTGGGGACAAGGCTATAGACATGTACTAATTAACCACAGGCAGGGAATGATTGAAATATGGCTGCCTTTTGCTGGAGACATTGGTTCAGTGCTCAGTCTATGGTACAGGGACTCTGGTACAAGCAGTGCTGTTTCCCTTGTTGTCTGAGAACCGCAACTGTCCTTGCCAACACAAAATTCATCTTTCCGCTGCCCCTCCCACCCAATGCCCCACACATGTGAGCAAGAGCACCAGACCCATACCCCGTAGGCCTGGGAACGAGGCTAGGTTTGTGTGCCATGCCACACCCTGGGGATTGCAGCTCCAACTCCCAGGAAATAAAATGGCAGCTGATGCTATCTGCGGCTGAGAAATACCAGAAATGGAGGGAGTGGCAGAAGGCCAGCCATCCCTGGCTCGAAGGGCCGCAATATTCCGTTACGAGGAGTGCTATCATCAAACACAGCATAGAGTGTCACCTACTGGACAACAATGACAACGCCGTGGAAACGTTCTAATTAGTACCCACTACCCACCTGCAGGGTCCCCTGGACCTTGGCCAACAGGGGAGGGAGGGTATCCGATGCTCCCAGCTTTCCTTTGGCACCCGCTGCAAGTTTAGCACGACGCTTGCCACTTCCCATAAGTCCTGCAAGATGAGGAAAGGGATTATATTGCAGCAGCTCAACTATACAGTTAGTCAAAGCTATGTGCCTGCATAAGTATGATCTAAGAGAGCCAACAACTGAGTACTATGCCAGTGAGTACAGCAACACTGGAGGCCATCTCTTGCCATTGCCACACACTTGCTGTCATAATCGAGTATTATTTGTGCATTCTAAAAAGTTCAACACTTCCAAAAAAAAATTGGTACATGAGTTTGTGGACCTAGTATGTGTGTGTGTGTGTGTGTGTGTATGTGTGTGTGCATGTGGCTGTACCTGGGAACTCCACCTCCTCGTCACTCTCGCCTTCAGTCTCCTCCTCTGAAGACTGGATGTAACTGGACTGGTCACTGTCTCGAACTGCTGCAGAGAGACAGACAGACAGACAGACATGCCTATGACAGACGTTCATATTTATAGGAGACCATGAACTGCCTTTGGCAGCTCATACGCTCCTTGCTAAAACTAGGCAATGACTCACCGCTTGCATCCAGGTAGTTCACCTTTGAGAGTAGAGGGAAGGAGGGAGGGAAGGAGGGAAGGAAGGAGGGAGGGAGGGAGGGAGGGAGGGGGAGGGAGGGAGGGAGGGAGGGAGGGAGGGAGGGAGGGAGGGAGGGAGGGAGATGAACACTCAACTACAAATGGCAGAGAGCCTCGAGGGGCCAACAACGGAGTAGCGTCCCTCACCTGCTTGCGTATCCTCTTCCCCTTGCCCAGCTTGGCTGCCTCTAGCTCCCTCTGCTGCTCGTAGTGATGGCGGAGGAGCTTCTCCCAGAAGTCCGGGTCTGTCTGCTGCTGCTCACTCTGCTCCTGTACAGGTCATGTGACAGTCATGTGATCAAAACATGCAAGTAATGTGATCATACCCATAGCTGATGTGACAACCAATACGGGTCACATGATAGTCACACAACATACAAACCTTGAGAATCTCCGTGGTTGACTCGTCATCCTTCTCTTTCATGACATAGCTGGCCACCTGGAAAAAAAAAGAAACCACATACTGTAGGAGGTGGGCACAGCTCCACAACGAGCACTGCCCCCACAAGGCTGGCTGCCTAGCTAAAAAAAATTCTCCCAGCAGCAGATAGTATGGCGGACCATATCTCTTAGTTGCCTACCTCACCCAGGTTTATCCCACAGCCGTGGGGGAAAAAAAAGGCAACGATTTGAGACAGAATCTGGGTGACGAAGGCCTGGGTACGAGGTTGCATCACTTTCTATTTGTGTGGAGAACCTACCTTGAAGGAGCTGAGGTACTCGTTGGCAAGGAGGTTGACCCTCTCCTCCTCCCCCTCCTGGCTGCGGTCCAGCAGGGCCTCAATTGCCCTCTCATCGTAATGGATACTGCTCTCTTGGGCTCCGGCTGAGGGGAGAGGGGAGTCGTCAATGTGCACGTTGAAGTATTCTAGCAGCAATCAACTATTGATTATAGGATTATCCACTACTCCACCCACTGCTCCACCCACTGCTTCACCCATTGCCCCACCCACTGCTCCACCCACCACTGTCATCCTTGAAGAGCACCTCGGTACCAAAGCGCAAAATGTCGTCCAGCTCCCGCTTGGAAAGAGAGGGGGCAGAGCCCTGCGACCCCATTCCAGGCCGCACCACCAAATGGGTCAGCATCATCTTTCTCTTGGCCACCTAAACGGCACGATCGTACCAGGAGAAAGAGGTTGACAACCTAGCGTGACACTCAGATGAGCTAGACTCCTAACAATAGACCTTTCTCTGTACACTATAGTATACTAGTTGTATATCATAGTATACTAGCCGTATACAAGATTTATGGGGTGCAGTATACTGACATTTTGCCCCCCAAAAGGCTAGAATACTATAGTATACAGTTCATCAAGAAAGTTTGATTGCAACGTGGATCAAACTGACCTCGGTGATTCTCTCCTCCACGGAGCCTCTGGTCACAAAACGGTAGATCATCACCTTGTTGGATTGGCCGATGCGATGGGCTCGACTCAATGCCTGCATGGAAACAGAACTCTCAACTCACCTACATGGGGTCAGCTCTAAAAAGGATCCCACCCCTCCCCACCACCCCTTTCTCCCACCCTCCCTCCCTCTCTCCCTCCCCCCTGCCACCCTTCCCTCCCTCCCTCTCTCCCCCACCTGTATGTCATTGTGAGGGTTCCAGTCGGAGTCGTAGATGACGACGGTATCTGCAGTGGCCAAGTTGATTCCCAGACCCCCAGCCCGAGTGGACAGCAGGAAGACAAACTGGGGGGCTCCAGGAGCTGTGGAGGGAGGAAGGGAGGGAGGGAGCTAATAAGCATTCTAGTCTCCATAAACGTATGCTTTCAATCCTCACCATTGAACCTGTCGATACACTGCTGCCTCTCCGGCCCCGTGACGTTGCCGTCGATCCTCTCGAACTGGTAGCCAAGAAACTCTAGGAAGTCCTCAAGGATGTCTAGCATCCTGGTCATCTGAAGATGATGTCACCATTACATCATAAATTTAAAAATGACATCATGCATTACATTTGTATTGTGATTACATCATAATGACATAATACCTGTGAGAAGATGAGAACCCTGTGTCCCTGGGCCTTCAGTTTCTTGAACATTTTCTCTAAAACAATAAACTTGCCCGAGGCCTGGACTAATGGGTTGCCCTCGTAGTAGCCGGAAGCCGTGAGTGGCGCTTCCTGCAGTAGACAGAGAGGGCAACGTCAAGCCTGTCTCCTCTACTTGCAACATCCCTCGTCTATATCATCTTTCAGCGTGTCCCTATTAGTGCTCACCTGGGAGGCGGAGGGGAAGAGGTAGGGATGGTTGCAGCACTTCTTGAGGTCCATCATGATGTTGAGGAGGGAGACAGGCTGAGAGCCTCGCTGGTTCAGCTTGTCAAAGTTCTTGGTCAGAATCCAGCGGTAGTATTTCCTGCGAGGGAACCAGCCCTATGGACCCAGCTGTAGCCATGCTACCATAACAAGACAAGAGACTCACTGTTGCATCGGGCTGAGCTCCACTCGAACTATCAACTCTCGTTTGGACGGAATGTTCTGTAGGAGCGAGAGGAAGGGAAGACCCACAAGTGCAATCGGTGAGCGACGGACCCACAAAATCCAGAGTAGAAATAATGCCGCCTACCTTCATGACATCAGCCTTGAGTCTTCGCAGCAGATGTGGTCCGAGCAGTTCGTGCAATTTCTGGACCTACACAGGTACAGTGGGAGACACTGAGTTAGAAAGACAGGCAGGAATAAACCAAGGCAAAATGGCGGACCTGCTCCTCCTTTGAAATGTCCTCAAACTCTTCCTGGAAGTGCTCGAGAGAACTGTAAAATGGAGAGAGCAGCTTGGCAACTCAATTAAACGCGCATGCATTTATTCAAGGTATTTGATTGTGGGTGCAGTGTTGTGTGTGTGTGTGTGTGTGCGTGTGTGTGCAGGCATGTGTGTGTTTTAACTGACTTGAAGCTATCAGGGTTGAGGAAGTTGAGAAGATGGAAGAGCTCCTCCAGATTGTTCTGCAGTGGAGTTCCCGTCAGCAGCAGCTTGTACTTCAGGTTGTAGGCACTCAGAACTCGGAAGAACTGGAGGGACAGGACAAAGGTCATGGCTTACATATTAGCTAGTGGTATGAGCATACACTTGACCACGCCCCCTCCTGTTTGCTCACCTTTGATTGGTTGTTCTTGAGCCGATGTGCCTCGTCCACTACCAGCACCTCCCAGTCGATCGACTGCAGGACCGTTGCATCCACACTCACAAACTCATACGAGGTCAGCAGCACGTGGAACTTCACGGGAGCATCTTTCTACAGGAGGGAATAACATACTAATAACGGACACTCAAATAATCTTCGGCTTCGACTCGCCAGCTTTGCTGCACAGCACAGCAACAACTGGAGTGGAGCCTGGGAATGAGACAGCTGGAATGGAGCCTGGGAATGAGACAGCTGGAATGGAGCCTGGGAATGAGGCTATATTCATGCAGGTCCTTGGTCCAAGTTCCGAGACGTACCTTCATCTTGAACAGCTTGCCCGCTCCACCCTTGATCGCTCCTTCCACAAACGAGAACTCATTTTCCCTATATAAATGATCACATGATATCACATGAGTGTCACATGAGTAGTGACCACACCCACCTAATAGCAGCTCTGCTCTCTTTGTATCCATTGTAGGTCACCACATACAGTTCCGGAGCCCAAAACTCAAACTCCCGTTCCCAATTCACAATGGTTGACAGGGGAGCACTAATAAGGAATGGCCCGTTGCTATGGCCCTGAAATAGAAAAGGAGAAGTTTCAGCAACACAGTTATAATAGTATACTGCCATAAACATAATACTAATTCATTGTCAAAAGACCGAGACAGTGTGAGACATCCTCCCTCCCTTTGCCCCTCACCCTCCCTCCCTTCACCCGTCATCCTCCCTCCCTTTGCCCCTCACCCTCCCTCCCTTCGCCCCTCACCCTCCCTCCCTTTGCCCCTCACCTCCTTGACCAGGGAGTAGAGGAAGGCTATGGTCTGAATGGTCTTTCCCAGGCCCATCTCGTCGGCCAGGATGGTGTTGGTCCGCTGTGCCCAGGAGAAGCGCATCCAGTTCAGCCCTTCCAGCTGGTAGCCATGCAGCGTACCCCCGGTCACTGTGATGTAAGAGGGCTGTTCCTCGTACTTTTCTTTGGGCTGGAGGGAGGCAGGCAGACATACATAGCTGAACTTTTACCTTATTAACTTTGATGGGAACAACTCACATTGCAGGGAGCGATAGACTTTGGCTGCCGGCCTCTTTTCTTTTTCTCCTTCTTTTTAGGGTCCATTTTTACTCTGTGGGGAGAATAAGGTCGATGATGTAATTATTATGTAATAGTGATGCAAAAATGATGCAATAAGCACCAACATTTTATGATGATGTAAGTATGATGCAAGCATTGCTCACCTGAGCTGCTCATACTGCTTCGCGGCCATCGCTGCTCCCCTCAGCAAACAGTCGTCACCGAGGAACTCCCACGTGGCCTTGTCATACGCGAGGTCCCTCCACTTCACCAGGTACTGGGTGCCTTTGCGAGATGTTCTGAGGGGCACAGACAGGGGCACAGACAGGGGAGAGGGGAAATGAACCCACAACACCACTACATATATATATACAGAAAATATAATTTTGCAATAGACGGCTATTTTAGCATCGTTTCCAAGCCCTCCCTAAAACGGGGGAGAGCCTGGTACCTTTTCTCCTCCTACGAATGATACTAAGAATAGAAAGAGGGGAGAAATGATAAAGGATTTAATTGTGTGTAGGCGAGCACAGTTGTAGTTCTCAGACACCGAGGAAAGGCTGCAAAACAATACTTCTTGTAGCTAATCTTTAGGGCCCGATGATGTCACACACTAGTAGTATCACCGGCTAAAGGTAGAGAAATGCAGTCATTTTTCAATCGGTCCCCACCTACACATAACTGAATCCCGTGAGAAAAGATACCAGACTTTCCTCCGTTTGTTAATTGTTCATGAGGACAGCCTGGGAACCAGGCTAGCTGGTTTTTTTTTGTTTTACATATTTTCATAAGTTCTCTTAAATATTTCCATCGTTTTTTCATCCAGTTTCGTGCATGACTTGGAAAAAGGTGTCAAAAAAGTCATTCTCCCAGGGCTACCATGGCAACAGTCTAGACCAGACAAGGACAGGTGTGGCGCATTGTGATAGCAACAATAGCACATGTGTGCACCACAACTGATAACACAATTACTACAGTCTGGCAGACTTCCTACCACAGCTCATTGTTCCATCAGGTACTTAGGCAGGCATGGATTTTGAAAACTATAGAGTTATGGTATATCTGATCACTGCATTTCTCAATGACTTTTGCGTTAATTTACCAGCATTACCACATGCTGACCACATGGCTATCATGTGCCTTCTCAACAATAGTGTCCACATGGTTTTCATGTGACTTCTCAATATTACCACATGTCTATCACATGACCCACCTCTTATTGATCACTCTGTGAATTTGCAGCCACGTGGGCCTGATTCCAGACCGGATCAGCATCAGTTCCTTCTCCTCCATCTCCCTGTGCTTCTCATCACAATGCGACGCAGTGCTGCGTCGCTTGTGCCTCCGTTCCACGTGCGGTGGCAGTTCTAGCAAAGGGGGAATGTCCATGTTGTGCTTCCGAGTGAAGGCTCTCAGAGTAACAGGCTGGTGGACGTCAAGCTGTGAGGGGAGGGGGAGGGGGAGGGGCACGCTCTACAGCATACATTTTGAGATTTTGTACAATATTATGGGAATATTAATACATTGCAAAATGCAATAGATGATGATGTCATTCTCACTTACCCTCATCTCAGAGATCCAAGAATTCTTCCAGTGTGACTTCTTTGCCCATTTCACTAGAAACTCTCGAATTCGGTAAGTCTGAGGCAACAGAGGGACACAGAGACAATGGTCAGCTCTAGCTGCCACTATCCCCTTGGGAGGCATGGCGACACGTACCTTTACTGGAGGTTTGGATTTCTCTCCTTTCTTGGGAGTGGGCTCATCTGTTTCAGAGAAAACGAGCAGTTATCAATTTATCGGAAAATGTAGCCCCACCCACCCATCCTACAACTACACACACAAGCCCCACCCACCAACCCTTCACCTACACATACAAGCCCCACCCACACATGCAAGCCCCACCCACCCTGCATGACATCATCCTCAAGCTCTTCGTTGTCGCTGTTCTGTTCTTTCTTCTTGATGGGGATGTCAGCCCACCGCCACGTGAAGATCCGCTCCACTCGACCACTGAGTGGCTCCGCCTGGGACAAAGATGCAGTCATAATAATGAAAACTGACGGCTCAGCAAACTCTCTATACAGTGTGCTTAAGTAATCATGTATGCTTAATAGTTGGGAGTTTTCGCTGCAACAGAAAGTTGTTCGGAAGCCATTGGTTTTCAGTTGTGGTTATAACTGTAATATATTTTGCCATCATGGGAAGCCATAAGCCCTCATCACTCGAGCCTCCGCCGTACCCAGGCCTCCCACACCCAGATTTTACCTCATAGCCATGGAGAAAAAGCGGGTACATGTACATGTACTCCCCAATTTTTCTCCTAAGGTAAAATGTGGGCGTGGGAGGCCTGGGTATAAGCACAAAACTCGAGAGATGATGACACTCCCTCGCCGAGCTCGATCCTGCCTTCTTGTGGCCCCTAACTCCTCCTCACCCGACGGCCCACAGTGGCCCCTCCCCCCTCTTCCGTACCTCACAGCGGGGACAGTGCCACTCCCCGTGGGGGATGGCCTCCATCGGTGGCTGCAGACAACCCAGGTGGTAGGCCAGGGGGCAGATGTCGCAGCAGAGGAGTTCGCCTCCATCTTTGCACACGGTGCAGAAGTCTGCGTGTTCCCCCTCCGAGTCCACCCCGTCTTCTTCTTCGTCTACCATCTCCACATCCACATCTTCATCCTCACTGACGGGATCGTACTGGAGGTGTGTGTGTGTGTGTGTGTGTGTGAGTGTGTGTGTGTGAGTGTGTGTGTGTGTGTGTGTACGTATGTGTGTGTGTGCCTGTGTGTGCTCACTGCTGAAATCTCATCGTCCACTTCTTCGAGGTGCAGTGAACTAGTTTCTGAGTCTCCGCCAGTTGCCGCTACTGAAGAGATACACACATACACAGTAACTCCATAGTGTTTACACGTTAGTATGCAAGCAATTTACGAAGACACACATAAAATATACACATACGTTTTTCTCGTCTTGACTTGCGTGTTCTTGCAATCCCTCGCTCACTCCCCGAACCCTCCCCATCCCATTCCCCGAGAGACTCGGCAAAGAAGATCGGACTGTCTGTCTCTCCCGATCGACCAATCAGCTTTATCTTCATGGGAGGGACTTTGGGCTCCGCCTTCTTCCGCCGCCCACCCCGCCCCCTCTTGTGCCCGCCACTGCTCCCACTCTCCTTGGTGGAGCTGGCGGGGGAGTCAGCGTACTCTGCAGGAGGGGACACGTGGGACAGGTCTCTGTTTATCCCTCAAGTAAAAAAACCTTGTTTCCATGGTGATAATGTTCACAATGCACAAGTTACAGAACCAGGAATGACACTGCCACCCCCCCCCCCAGGCCCAACCAAGGATACAATGTCATGTCCCACCCCACCCCCACCCCAGGACAGACAGAGATTGTTTTCTGTAGCAGTAATGACCCATTGCATGTCATCTAGTGCTCTTTGCAAGTGAAGTAATTGGACAACTGTCCAGGGTCTCAAGTCTCCTGCTTCTTACACTCACTGATCTAACGTAACTTTACAGCGAGTATTTTGAGCCCCCTCCCCTCTCACCTAGCTCCTCCCTCTCACCTAGCTCCTCCCTCTCACCTAGCTCCTCCCTCTCACCTAGCCCCTCCCTCTCACCTAGCTCCTCCCCCTCACCTAGCTCCTCCCCCTCACCTAGCTCCTCCCTCTCACCTAGCTCCTCCCCCTCATCTAGCTCCTCCCTCTCACCTAGCTCCTCCCCCACGTCCAAGGTATAGGCATTCCTGGCGAGGTTCTTGGCTGCCCTTCGTCGTGAGGACCGCCTCCCCTCCCCCTCTTCTTCCCCCACACCCCCTCCCAGGGCCTCCACTTCCGAGCGCCGCCGACGCTCCACCGTGCCAATCTCACCCGCCTGCTCCCTTCTTGCAGACTGGAAAGGAGAAAGGTTACAGCCTCAAAGACTGGTGTACAAGGTACTTGTAATTCCTTTTAGTTGGTGTGTGCAGGGGGAACTTATGTCAATACTCCATAGTGTTCTTGATAGATCTTGTTGTCTTGCAGAAAAGTAAGAAGGGAGGGATCCAAAAGAATTTAGTAGTGTGTAAATAAAACTACTACCCCCTCGGTTCTATACGAAGGTGCTACAGCCCCATTCCCAGTCTCCACTCTGGTATGGTACATGAAGGTGCCAAAGCCTCATTCCCAGTCTCCACTCTGTAGCATACGATGTAAAAAATATTACAAAATGCAGAGCTGTGGCGTGGAGGCTGGGAATGAGGCAAGATGTGCTACACACAGCAAGTTCACCGCTCTACCACACCAAGATTAGTTTAGCGCTCTGCTTGCCTTCAGGGCCTTCCATTTGGTGTTGATGATGACGTTGATCTGTGAGGCGGTGGCAGAGGGAAACTCCACCCACAGGTAGGGCCTCATCTGGGAGGCAAACTGCGGCAGGGTGCTGGCCAGCAGAGCATCGGGAGGGAGGTCTTGTAGGGTTCCTGGGAGGGGAGGGGAATACAAGAAGTGGCTTTGTCAGTTCAGTGCTCGTGTTTTTAAAGTACAGCTGCTCTAAATGTACAACTATATATACATGTACTTTCCTAATTTGGCATCACCCGCCCCCAGCCTCCACTCACTAAAAGTCATCTTTGGCAGCCGCTATATCAACCTTCTGTGTCCCAAGCTCTTAATTTCCACCCACTCACAAAACATGCCTACGCAACAAACAACTCCTTTCAGTTTGCCCCCACCTCCTCCCTCCCTCTCTCCTCCCTCCCTCCCCCCACCTCCTCCCTCTGCTGCCTCGTTCCCGTCCGCTCTCTTCTCTGCCTTCCTCCCCCTCTGGCACCTCCTCGTCTAGCTCATCCCCCTCCCGGGAGCGGCTACGGCTGGGCCGGGGGGAGTAGGCCCCGGGGCCACTGACTACACTGTCAGCATCACTCGAGTCACCCTGCAGAGAATAGGGAGAAAGAGTAGTACAGTAACAGGAGTACAGTAACCCACTTCGGAATGAGGCTCAGAAGCATGGGCATGAGACTCAGAGGCATGGGCATTGAATCTCAGAGGATTGGGAATGAGTCACTACCACCATTCAAGTCGGAGTGAAAATATCTGGGAATGAACGGTCTGGGAATGAAACCAAAGATACTATCCCAACTCTTTCATTAATTAACCATCTTACATCTGTCTACCAACAATTCCCAATGCCTACTCAGACCACTTCACCCTGCAATCCAGGGACAGTCACTCTACTCCTTGCAGGGAGCAAGACGGTGCTAATGTGATTCAACAACAATCTGCCTCTCTGGTATGATCGTAGCCACATCACATCATCTTTGAGGCTTTTCCACACGACCTTAAGAAGCCTCTACAAGCTTCCCCACCATAGTCTGTCACACGCCATAGGCCACGGCTGAGGTGGAGACAGCTGCTAGCACCACTTCAACACCAAGCCACGTGCTCTGTTAAAAGGCATCAGACATAAGCCTAGCCTTAACCACATGGAGACCTTTTAATGCACATGTACATGCAGGGAGCTCTAGGGGACCATCAGAAACAGACTCGGGCTATCCAGAGATGACTTTTCTTCAGCTTTGAGCCACTGTCCCCTGTCAGCATACAACACACTAAAGCTCTTCGGTTCTACAGTTAGTGTATTTGATGCTGGCTAGCACACGTGACTGTGTCCCACCGCCGCTGCCCCGCCCCTAGCCCAACAGACACTGCCGTGACTGGTCCCACCGCCGCTGCCCCGCCCCCTGCCCAACAGACACTGCCGTAGGGTCTTATTGTCAGCCTGTTACTCTAAAGTACAGTCAGCACACCACAAGCATACAGCAAGCAACTGATGTAGGCCCAATAACTAATAATTGGTTTTCTTATGCAATTTACATTATTGGTTTCTGAATTGGCTATCACAGTGATATAAAATGCATTTCTGCTATTCAGCATCTACCCATTTTCATTAAAAAGTGGACGATTTCTTGAGGTATTTTCAGTATTACTCCAGGATCGCAGCCACAAAGAAAATTGTTGACAGTGCAATCCACCTATTAATTATGACCTCACATCCGCCCCCACTCTAATCCTTGGCCCTTTGATGCCCCCAGGGTAGACACAACACACTGCACACACACACACAAAACCACAACTCTAACTACACATGTAGACAGTCTTTGCAATCAGGGAGAAATGTCCTCAAGACTGCTTTACGCTCTTTGCTTTTTTTGTCGGTTTGACCCACAACTCGTGTGGAGCGGCCAGATCACAGCATTCTACAAAACCCGCACATTTTCTTCAGATGTGATACACTTCACGTCATTAAATCGTCTGAACTCCATCTCGCTTTTTTTACTACATGCGAAAAAACCTGGAGGAGGTGGAACAAGGCCAGCCTGGAACGAGGCCAGCTTGGAATGAGACAAGCTTGGAACGAGGCCAGCTTGGAACAAGGCCAGCCTGGAATGAGACAAGCTTGGAATGAGGCCAGCTTGGAATGAGGCCAGCCTAGAACAAAGCTAAGGCTGAACATTGAGGTATCTTGCAGTTTTGCTATACATACCCCACGTGAGAAACAGTATCAGACATCTCAGTGGAATCAGCACTTGGGAATGAGACTACCCCTCACACACCTGCTCAGTGGAATCAGCACTTGGGAATGAGACTACCCCTCACACACCTGCTCAGTGGAATCAGCACTTGGGAATGAGACTACCCCTCACACACCTGCTTGGCCGCTAGGCATGTCAGTCAACAACAGCTCATACTGTTCTCACTAGTCACATGACTGGCTGGCACTAGTCACATGACTTCGCTTTTATGACTTGAGCAACATACTTTCCGGGAATCCCTCAGCTTCTGAATACTTGGCCCCAGGCTCAACTAACCAACTGCTATGTGCACAATATGGCGACACACCGCTAGCAATTGCTGCACCTACCAACGTGTCCCCACTGGGGCAAATATAATGCTCAAGTATACAATGAGATACAGCTGTTAATCTTCTGCCCTTACCTCTGCTTGTGGTGAGCGCTTGGCACTCGGTGCCAGGTCCCCGGCATCTCCAAGTTCGACTCCCTGGGAGGGAGGGAGGGTGGAAAGACAACAAACTTTCTAAGTACAGGTATGAACAACATCAGAAGAATCGCTAAATGATTCCAATCACCTGCAAATGTCTTGCTAAACGCTAAGGATAAACGCTTACAAGGTCCTTCCTTCACATTACGACAATGACAAGAGTGCAGGATAGCATAGGATTAGATATATAAATGGCCCAAGACCACATGACCAGCCTCTACCTCACAGGTGTGGAGGAGAAGGAAAATGAACTTCAAGATTGAAAATCTGGACGCAAAGGACAGAGAAACTAGAAAATATGCTGGACAGAAAATAGCCGATGCTTTTCTTCGATTTTTACAGTAGCATTAGTAACCCAGATACTAGTCTCACATGGCCAGACTCTCGTTGAGAGTCTGGCCACACGAGACTACCCAGATATGGCACATGTAGTACTTAGTGCACGCCAGTTTGAAGACACCAGCTAAGACTTCTGATGGCTCCAAACATTCTGAAATTCATATCTAGAGCACAAAGAGGGGAGGGGCTGGCATGTACCGCTACATGGCTCACAGTGGTTGATGGATGCAATCTTTTTCTGGTGAGCATGGAGGGAGGGTTTGCGGAGAATGGCTTCCCAGCTGTGGGGGGGAAGAAGCGGAGCGGAGTAAATTACAGAAACCAATTATTAGTTTACGGATACTTCCTGTATATACGGAAGAAAAATGCGGAAATGTACAAAATTGCCGGGGGAGGTCGCCAAACATGAATCATGATAATGCCGCATGGCATGAAACGGTCAACTTACAGTTGTCGGCGTCGGTTCCTTCTGCTTGATTCTCGGCCATGCTGCTGTTGATTCGGTTACTTCTTCAGGCAAAGTAATCTCCACGAAGTGTGCAGGCGATCAAAACTTCAAAAGTCCGCCATTTTTGTTCGACCTCGTGGCCTCGCTACTCTCAGGTTCTTAGCCTAGAAATCGCTCGAATCCACCTTCCCGCGGCGAATTTCGCAGCAGCCGTACGGCACACTAGCGAAAACAGCTGTAGCTATACCTATTTTTAATTATTGCACACTGCAAACTCGAAATATGGCGAACCACAAAGCCACTATACCACCATTGCCACAGGCGCCATAATCAAACTGCATGCAGGAAGACACAATGAAATATCCATAAATGTAAATTCCTTTTGATGTTGTTGTCCAATCAAAGTGGCAGGATGAAGTCATGTGACTGCTAATCAACCCCCACCCCTGAGTCACATAATTGCAGGCAATTACTAACCACAAAAATGAATATTTACAAGTTGTAATTGTTGTAGTAATGTTTGCCCATTGCCTAGCAACAAAATTGATAGCCAAACCTAATCAAACATAAACACCGCCCAAAACATTCTGAATCAGTTTTTAATTTTTAATTGGTACATCCCGTTGGTGGTACAGGCCTGTTCCCATTAAAAGGACCCAATTTTAGCTAAAATATCCCCAAATTCCCTCAAAAAATGCTCTGATTAATTCCTAAGTTTGTCACATACCAAACATTCTATTCACAGCAACAATGCTTTGAAGTCAGGTTTGGAAAAACAATTACAAGTTATTCATCAACAGTTGTCCTTGGGTACAACAAGACTTTCAGACAAGCAAATGATTTTTAAAGATCCAATTAATTGTGTTTTTGGCTTAAATTGTACAAATTGCCATTTCGGCATAATGAGCAAAAAAAGCTAAAAAAACACAAAACTGTGATAATAAGTTTACCAATGATTAAAGCTGAAATCCTAACGCTGAAACAGCAGACTAGCCAGTCTCTAGGCACCCGTGGAAACGAGAGCTAAGAGGAGGCCCGACGCTGATGTTGCTCCGACGTAGTTGCTAGGAGAGAGTCAAGGAGTTATCACGGAAGACGTGCATCACACACACACACACACACACACAGACATCCCAACTGAAGACATAAGAACACCTAGTTTGGGGGAAAGATGTGGTACTTCAAGGCAAAAAGGTACGAGTTTAAACCTTGTGACCATCACCAGTTTACAAGGGGCACAGTCTGGGGTGGGAGAAGGGGGGAGAACCAGCCAACCTGGGATGTTACTGGGCTGGCTCCCAAAGAGGCTGAAACAGAGGTGGCTGGATGGTGGTGGGATACATGATAGGATGGAAGGACCTCAGGAAGTAGAAGAACAGGAGCACCAGGAAGAGATAGAGGGTGTTGTTGTAGAAGATGGAGAACGTAGTGGCTTCACCGTCCGCCACCTCCGTCTTCTTCCAAGAGACCCTGTGTGTGTGTGTGTGTGTGTGCGCATGTGTGTGTGTGTGTGCATGTGTGTTGCACCGTACACCATCAATCTTGATGCACAGTACTGTACACCTAAGATAGAACTGCAACGATCTTCTATACTACCAGTATGTACCAGTCTTGAAGCTCATGGCAGACAGTAGTGGACCTCACCTCTCGTCCTTCTCTGCCTTGCTCAGTTTCTTGCCAGTAGCAGAGGCGTTCACTTCACTCAACACCTCCTTGGAGACGGCAGCCTCACGTTTAACAGAGATCCTGAAGGAGAGGACGGTACATACACCATTAGATCCAGGACTTCAAAGTAGGCTTCTTTTTACCACATACAGTCTTGGGTGAAAAACCACCACAAAACTAAGTAAGGACAGAAAGCTGTGTTCACTAGGCATCCTGCATAACCTAACAGTGCTCAGTAGCTAACTGTTCTACGAACATAAACTTAGCAGCTCCATTCCTAAGCTTGTCACTAACTACCATGATATGGCATGGCTTACTTGTGTTGCAGAGCCACCTTGGTCTTCTTGTAGGCAAATTGCACTAGCCAAGTGCTGACGACAGTGAAGGCAAGAAATAGGATCCCATACGTCAACAGGTCCATAGTCTGGACACGCCAGTATAGCCCTGTATGTAGGGTGTGTGTGTGTGTGTGTGTGTGTGTGTGTTTGTGTGTGAGAGAGCCAATTAGAAAGTTTAAACTAGCTTACATGTAAGACTTACACGGTAAGTATACACGTAAGCAATCATACAATGTTTGCATGCAACATTCACTACAGAGCAGTTGCAGGTGACGCCTCGATTGTATTACTATGGCTACACTTTACGATATCTTCCGTTTACTTCCGTGTAGCAAGAGAGTGGTCGGTTCTGTAGTCATCTCAGAAATAAGAGCAGCTTTTAGTATGTCAACGATCGCCGTGGTGCAGCGATCACACAGAATAATATTCAACTAATCTGATAACTACAGTGCGAGTGTCACAATAACTTTTGTTCAGCTACCATTGAACACAAAATTATTTCTTTTTGCCACACGGAAGTGCTTAGTCACGTTTTTGTGATGCAGTCGCAACTGCTCTGTACATGTCTATATGCAGTCGCCGTCAGAGTGCGGTAGGCAACTGATGAGTCCCACTACAATAGAACTATTAAAGGGACAAAAGGCCAACCTATTGGTCTGCTGGGGGGGTGGGGGTGATTACGGAAGAATCTGCTAGTACTCACACAAAGGGAGGGCTGAGACAATGAAGGCGTTGCCATAGAAGAGAGCTGAGGTGGTCTTGCTCACGTGTCTACTACTCTCCAGTAGCAGCCTCTCCTCCTCTTTGGTGAGCTTCCCCGAGCCGTTGGCCGTCTTGGTCGACATTGCAGCAAGAGACAGCAGCAGCCTTTGTGTTAGTCAACAACGTGTGCGAGGCAGGAAGTCATGTGAACCGCACGTGAGATCACACGCACTTGCTCGGAAGTAATAATTATTGCAGAAGTAAAATTGAGTGCACCAAAAAGGGGGTCAATACATGCAAGAGGAGTCTTGAACTTCGACAAGTCTCTTGGTCTTCTCTTTCCTGTGCTGTTTGTGATGTTTCTTCCATGGCTTTCCTCCCGACTGGGAGCTCAAGCTCACAAAACTGGCGGTCTCTGACCCGGGCAGGTCCCCCTCCCCCTCTGCACCCATGCTGGAGTGGTGAGCAATAAAACCGGCTTGACGAACGAAGTCTCTCCTGCCATGGATACCCTTGCTGATGGCACGAACCTGTCCCTGCGTAAAAATTGTAATAGTGAAGATAATATAGTAGTCTCGTTTTCAGGCTCTCCTCCCAAACGCTTTTTTAGCGCATGTGAGGGGAGCCTGGGAACGAGGCTAACTTTCCAGCTATCATTACCTGTTTAAAGTACGTCTTGTCAAACTCGCTTGGAGCGGCAGTAGACGTCTGCTGCAGAGAGCAAAGAGTTAATACACTTATCCTAACGCTGAGCGGCTACATCCGCTTGAGTCTCCAGATTCCTAAAGTGACTTTGGACTCACTCTACAATTTTCTCTTCTTAGGACGCCAAGGGGTATAGCTACCACTAGCTACATGAGTACACACGAGAAAATATACATCTCAATACCAAAAAAAAACAAAAAACAACTTCGTTATAGGTAAAAACTATCCTTGAAAATGTCACAAAAACACCACAAAACTGCCCTCATGAAGTGAAGTCTAAGGGCACAAGAACCAGCCCAGAGATAGCTTTATACCTAGGCCTCCCCTCACAGCACCACAGCTGTGAAAAAAAGCTGTGAGGGGAGGCCTAGAGGCTAGCCCAAAGCTGCACCAACAATACAAATTTCAAAGGAATTGACCGAAGGCTCACCTTGGGTGCAGCTCCACTCTCTCCCTTTTCCTGTACCCCCGGCTCTCCCTCCTGAGTCACGGCTCCTTCTCCAAGATTCCTTGGGAAACCATTGAACTGCTGAGGGTCCACTCCAGGAGGGGCGTGGCAGTACAACAGCTTGCCCTGAGGATACAAAAATGGGAAGATAGAGAAACGGGATGAGAACCCCGGGGTTCAGTAGAGAGCACTGCCTTTAGTATATGTATACGGGCTAAAAGCAAGGTTTGAGACTTACAGTGACGTAATGCTTGAGGATGTGCCTGGCACTCCTGGGCTGGTCTGGCATGCCGTGGACCGTCATGAAGCCACGCATGTCTGGGAATGGAGTGGAAATACAACAAAATAGTTTTTTTGTATCTGCAACCTATCCTCAAAAGTAAGACCAATCCTATTTCACCCTATCCAGTTACCCACTTGAAATGGATATGGATAATGATTACTAATAGTCCACACTTGTACTCACAGCCGTAAGCGTTGAGGAGCTCGTGGGCGTGGCATTGTCTGTGTGGGTCTTCACCCTCCCGAGGGCGTGGCAGTCGGACACTGTAGCTTTGCTCGAGATTGAGCCGAGGGATGCGTTGGCACACCTGGTGAGAGGAGTCAAGGGAAGTAGAGAACATCGGGTGCAAATTATGAATGGCAAATATGTGTAGGCACTTCGAATTCCACTCCAGCTTTTATGTCATATCCAGATACTTGTGGCTTGGGAATGAGACCTTTGTTCATGTTTCCATGCCAGGACACTAGCCCTAATACTATAGCTCTAACATAACACTTATTCGTACCCAGGTAACTCCACTACCACACACGGTGCACTTATTCAAGGTATATTCTCAATGGGGATACGAGAGCGATGGGAGGGATGTGGTCCCTCATCTGGTCAATGGGTAGGATGGCACTGCACACCATCTCTGCCTTGGAGGTGATGAACGTGGGGAAGACCAGGCCGGGACAGTCGCACAGGAGGAGCTGGGGGCTGACGTATAGGGTCTGGGAGGGGGAGAGGGGGGAGGGGGAAGGAGGGAAGGGAGGAGGGAAACAGATAGGTGTATATACGATAGAACTGCAAATCCAATCTAAATCCAACTAACCAAGGAAAGACAGCTGTCATACCTGGAAGTGCTTGGTTCTCCCGGGGGTGGCTGAGACCGGAACCTTCTTGTCCAGGAACAGAGTATTGATGGTGGAGCTCTTGCCAACATTGGGGTAGCCAACCTGAGGGAAATTGAGCGAGCACGCTAACACCTTGAATAAGGTTGGCTCTGAAGGTCTGACTACTCTCAGCATACTTGCTCACCATTCCAACTGTTGTCAAGCCGCCATCTGGAGAAGACAATGGATAGTACACCCTAAGATACTACAACAATAGCCATCCATTGAGTAGATTTTGTCACCAAGGTTAAATGTCCAGAAATAAAGCATACAGTTCCTGCGACAGGAAAGGATAGTATCCTACCTCTGACGGGGCTGATGAGCAGAAAGAGCTGCAGTAGCTCCTCCCTTGTCAGCAGGCGGGCAGAGGTAGCTATGGAGATGCCATCCTGTGCTGAGGAGGAGGCTAGGGGAGTTGGGGAAGGGGTGAGGGTGCTTTGGCCGGTGTCTTCATGGTCTTGAGCGGCTGTATCGTGGCTGGAGTCATGCCGACTTGACTCAGAAATCAGGTGCTGGCTGGGGTCGGGATCGCTGTCGCTGTCACCATCCTGCCTGTGCTCATGAACACTCAGTCTCAAGTCAGTCGTATCATCCACCCTGTCATCCTGGTCACCTACCGTGTCATCTTGGTCACTCATCGTGTCATGCACATCATCACCATGGTTACCAGCCTCAGCTGTCACCACGTCCCTCATCTCCTCACCACCACTCCAGAGATGGCTCTGACCACTGCCGTCTCCTGTCACAATCACTGATCCTCCCACCGTGGCATCCTGCCCAACCTGGCTAGAGTGTGCCAGAAGACTCTCTATGTCTTTGTCACTCTCTTCTTGCAAGCTATGACTAGCATCACCAAGGCCTACAGGTTGGAGAGGGGCCCCTCGTACACCCACAGTTCTAGCCTCGTCCTCTCCAGAGCTGTCACTGTAACTTTCACTTTCATCTTCACTGTCACTGTCACCGCGGGGGAACCGGACTGGTCCATGTGTGTGCAGCTCTACAGGCTGGTCCTGGTCGCATTCCATGCTAGAGTGAGAGTCAGACTCGAGACTAGAATCTGATTTCAGCATCACATCAGTAGCGGTAGGAGCCTCACCAAGCCGGTTTTCCTAAGGTAGTCAGTACAATAAACCACAATAGGAATAAGACACAAACCTCTCCCACCTGAAGCAATCTCTCACTCTCTTCAATAGCTGACCAGAAAGCCACAGTGATGTTGCAGTTGCTGCTGAAGTACTCTATCCAAGCTTTCCTACAATCGGGATACACGCAGGCTAAGTTAAGATCTGCTCTGCGGTAGGTGGGAGGCTACAGTGATGGGCCGTACCTCTGCTCCTGGGTGAGGAGATCAGCCTTGCTCACCAGTAGCATGTTGACCTTATTTGGATCCACCTCTTTCACATACTTCTCCTGTACAGTAGAGACCACACCCATAACTTGATGAAGCCACACCTACAACCTTATCTGTCTCACTCCAATCCTAGGCCCAGTCAATAATACCCTGAAAGGTTGACATGAGAATAAAATATGGGAATGAGACTCACCAGGTCCTCGCATCTAAAAAGGAGGGGGTTTCTAGCATCCACAATCTGCACTATGATATCACTAAAGAAGGAGGGAGGGAGGAAGGGAGCAAAGGTCACTTTGGCACTACTCGAGGCTCAGACCCCTCCCACCTCTTCTCAATGACCCTCCATAGCTGGCGCCAGAAGAGGAGGTTCTTCTCAAACGGAGTCAGCACAAGACGATGGTCACGCTCCTCCACCTGTGCCAGGCCCCGCCTCCACTCCAGAAACCCCGCCCTCTCTCGCTGCTCCAGTTCCTCTGCCGTGGTGGAGGAGTCCCACGAAGGTCTGCCGGACAAACAGTAACACAAAAATGCGATTATCAGCCTCCTAGCCATCATGGAGTGTTCCACGAGTAGAGTAAACATCTACACTAAAACTACATACATACATAAACATTTCTTAACACAATTACTTACCCTGGCGGTGTTTAGGGACAGGCACACTATTCTTTTTAATTTTCCCATTATTCTATTCTTCAATTCCTTTATTTTACCCTATTATTCTTTCCCATTATTCTCATTTCCTCCCTATTATTCCTTCCGTTTATCACTGAGCCATATGTAACGGGCTGATTTTAGGATGTGTTTCCCACAGCAATCACCTTTACAGACATGCTTATCAAAACAATCACCTATTATTCTCACTCAAAAAAAACTACCTATTATTCCCAAAGAAATTCCCGAATAATGTGCGTGTCCCTAGCGGTGTTCACTGAGAGATTGCATACTATGCATCAGCGAGTACCCCCCCCCCCCCCTCCGCCCCTCCCCCATCCCCCCGTCCCCCGTATCCCACTGACCTCCGTGGGATGCAGAGGTACTGTCTGCTGTCCTCCTGAGCCTGTTCAATCTCTGCCCTCTCCTCTGCCGAGGGTAGCCCAGTGTGAGCGGCTGGGTCCACCACACGGATGTTGAGCTTCTCTGGGAGACAAGAGAAAATACAAAAGAGGATCTGGGTTGCAATCCTTGAATAAGAAGGACACCATACATATATTCCCACGAGACGCCTCTTAAATTGCACATTTTAGTCCCAGGTGTAAGACATCCACTTTCTTTTTCTCCACTTCCCTCCATGCTGGATGCACAGCCAGGAGTTCTGCCTCACCCTAACCTCGCTAGCACTACAGCTAGTTTCGCGTCCCAGGTGAGGGAATCAGGCTACTCTCATGTCTGCCGGCTATATTTAGCATGCAGGTACCAAGTAATATATCGCATGTTGATTGATCATGCAGTCAAGGTCAAGATGATCCGTCGAAAACGTATGTGGCCAGACCTGACATTTACTAATAGCACCACGTACTAAAGTTTACCATTCAGTTTTCATGCTCCCGACTACAGTAGAATACTAGGCAAATGAATTAGCTCCAATGCAGTCTGGGTATGGGGCTCTCTAGTGGTGTCCTCCTACCTGCAGTGAACTCTGTCCCCGCCAGCTGAGCTGTGCGCAGGAACTCGTCCAGACGACTCTCCTCCGTCACAGAGCGGAGGTTCACCTTGTTCCAGTCGTAGCCATCCCCCAGGTCACTGGTGTGCAGCTGCAGAGGGAGACAGTGGACCCCACAGCAGTCACTAACACTGCACTGTAGCACCACGTGGCCATACACAGCAACAGCAACTGGAGCAACTTAGCTGCAGACTATACTGAGCTCACCCAGCTCTCGCTCTGGCCCTTCCTCCTTCTACTGCGGTTCCTGTCCTTTATGAGTGACCTCCCCAGCGAGGGTTTAGTACTAGCAGCCTTCTTCTTGCCCATGCTCTCAACTGGAGCGATAATTGCTGACTAGACTAAATATCGCAATAATTATCGAACCACGTGGTTCGGCATGGTTCAGTCCCGAGACGATGGCTGCTTCTGGAATCAAGTCTGCCGCAAGTCTTCGGATTATCTCTCATCAGGTTCAAGTGTGCAAAGGTTTGCTGCAGTATGGAACTAGGACTGCTTCCAGTATTGATACAGCAGAACCACAGGCACGCACTTTGAATTCTTCAGTCAGGATGTGGCCGTCTTCATTCCATTCTGGACGCAATGGATCACCAATTCAGATTGTAT
Organism: Phakellia ventilabrum; assembly: GCA_963921505.1. Classification (NCBI taxonomy): domain Eukaryota; kingdom Metazoa; phylum Porifera; class Demospongiae; order Axinellida; family Axinellidae; genus Phakellia; species Phakellia ventilabrum. Next base: position 6,918,990 of record OY997388.1, read on the forward strand.
TCCATGTTGGCATTAGATGGTTCTCAAGCCATTCCAAGCCGATGGACTTCACACGCAGAATTCATTCCCGTGTTTCCACACCCCAAGTATCGCCAGGTCGGGTCATCACAAACCTAAGTGTACCTGACGATCAAGACAGACGCAGCATTGATGGTAGTGATGGCAGCGATGATAACAAGCGCCTGAAAGGTGGTGGGTTTGTAAGGGGAGACCACCTGAGATGGAGGAGGAACCCACAGAGAGTGAAACAACTGAGGTTTGCCAAGCACATCACGAACCTGGTCAGAAAGGAAAAGGTAAACTTGATGATATGGTGTATGATCTAGTAATGATGTAATGGTATGGTGTATGATGTAATAATGATGTCATTGGTAGTTGGAGGAAGCAGAAGAGGTTCTTGGCCACATGCGTGGGAAGGGGGTGAAGACCGAGGCAGCAGTGTACAACACCATCCTCGCTGGTCTGGGGCGGAAGGGAGAGGTTGTCCATGCTTTCAAAATTTTTAACAACGTGAGTAGCGACATTATTGAGAGGGAAAAGCGTGTGGACAGTTGAGGCAATTTTCATAGGTCTGCAAGTAATCACTATCTTTTGTCCTATTTCTTTCCAGATGAAAAAGGCAGGTGTTCTTCCCACCGACCACACCTATACCAGCCTCTTCGCCGCATGTGCACGGGCCGGCCCGAAGTCTCTCGATCAGCTCACCAGAATACGAGCAGAGATAGAGCGACGAGAAGTCCTCCTCAACAACATTGCCACCAACGCTCTAATCTCAGCCCTGGCTTCATGCGAGCAACCCAAAGAAGCCTACCAGGTCTACCTGGACATGCTCAAGTTGAGCCTTCAGCCCGACATCCAGACTTTTGGTAGCCTGCTGCTGGCTGCAGCCAAGGACGTCGAGACTGGGGTGGAGTTAGCGCAGAGAATTTGGGCTGAAATGCTGGCCTCTGGATTTCAGCCGGACCTACACAGCTACAACCTGTTGCTTCAGTGTCTGCGTGATGCTGGCGTTCCCGAAGCAAAGAGACAGCTGGCTAAGGCAGAAGAGAAGAACATCGTTTTCAAGATTGGAGAAAAAAATCGGATAATAAGCGATCAGAAGAGGAATAGAACTACATCTTTCAAAGGGAATGGAGAAAAGAATTACGTATGCTTGGTGGAGGCAAAATGGCAGGTGAAGTTGTCTCTTTCACAAGACCTGAGAATCACCCTGTTTCTGGGAGGCAGGGAGCTGAGGTGGCTGGGGCAGGAGGATGTAGGGCGGCTGCTGGGGGCCATGGGAGAGGGAGGGCTGAAGCCTGACATCAGAACCTTCCACCTGCTGGCCTCTCTCACTCTGGACTGTGAAAGCTATTTTGAAGAGATGAAGGAGCGGGGCATTGCCCCTGACAACAGGTTTATGGCAGCTGCTATCCGGATGCAGGCACAACTTGGGAACATCAAAGGAGCTAAGGTGTGTAGTGTGTACTGTAGATGATGGTACAATGAAACAGTTCCCGCCCTATAGGCTGTGCTGCAGTCCGCTGAGGAGAGAGGGTTGCAGTTGGGCCAACTGGGATACCAGGCTCTAGCCACTGGCTGCACTAGCCAGAAGCAGGGGGTGGGGCTATTGGAGGAAATGAAGGTGGGTGGAGCTGCCTGGCCTTCTTGAAGCCATACAGTTTCACACGTCTGGTTCTGAATCCACAGGCAATTGGTATGAGACCCAATGAGTATGTGTTTGGCACTCTGATGGGTAATGCAGCACGGCTAAAGAAGTATCAATACCTCACAGCAGTGATGAAGGTTGAGCTATCACTGTTTGTATGCAGGAGGTTGTACCCTTTGTAGAAGTGCACTGCAGTTTGCTCCCTGTGTATCTACTTATTTTTTTAAGTCGGATCTGTGAAGAATTATTTATTATTCACCTCGTCCCATGTTACAGGAGATGAGACACTTGGAGGTTCTGCCCAACAGAACTATCTCAGACATACTGCACAAGATGGCCAGTGAACCACCAACGGTTAGCCACTAGTACTCTAGCTAGCCTCCATGAGCATGCAGCTGACTCATGGCATTACTGCACTATGCATTCTTTTTCCCCTGCCAGCGCTCCCGACTGAAGACACGGTACAATGGGTTCAAAGGATACTACGAACTTTGGAAGAGAACAATGTTAGCAAGATAGATCTGTCAGTGCCCTTAACTATTATATGGTTTTGTAGTTGTCATGATAGTTTTACTCTCAATTCACGAATGTGCAATTTGGATTAGCCTCGTTCCCAGGCTCCACTCCCCAGCTTTTTTTCACATGGAGTAAAAAAAATGTTTTTTTTACTTCATGCCTCCACTTCCCAGCTTTTTTTCACACGGAGAAAAAAAAAATTTTACTTCGTGCGAAAAAAGCTGGGGAGTGGAGCCTGGGAACGAGGCTAATTTGGAGAGCCTTGGGGACTGCATGTAAGCCGAATGCAAGACATCAGCGAATCCTGTTTGTGTATACATGGCTTCCATAAAAGGCTGCAGATGTCAATTGTCCTAGTTTGATATTCAACTGTTTTCATGACATTGAGACATTGAGATCATCAGCAGATTGTACTAATTGGTGTGTGGCTGTTGGTAGCTACTGAGGTAGCCATCAGTCAGACTTGAAAAGAATTCTTCCCAGGTTTAGTAGTGACAGATAGATGGCTATTTATGGTATTTCTATACAGAGAAACAACTTAACTTGAAGGGGAAAAAGAAGCCTATAGCTCCTGCCATGGTTGGTCTTCCCAGGCTTAATACTGATAGATAGATAGATGACTATTTATGAAATGTTATAAAATTCAAATAAAATTTTTTAAATTATTTTTGTGGCATTTCTATAAAGAGAACAACTTAACTTGGAGGGGAAAAAAGGAGAAACAAATTTGGAGACAAAAAAAAGAAACGAAAAAAAAAAGCAAAAGCCTAGGGAGCCTCCCATCCCTCCTGGAGCACCCGGAGCGCTGGATAGGCGATGGCTGGGAATCACAGGAGGCCTTGTAACGTACCCAGTCATCCTTTTAGTTTCGGAGTCCCGAAGGAAAGTTACCGACGTATTGGCTATAGGCTTAGAAAGCCAAGAATCAGATTGCACGCGTGCGCCTCGAACACGCGACCCGATTAATGGGGAGGCCACGTTCCGACCCCAGTCTGAAACGAACGCGCCACCTTGACTTCCCGTCAGATGTGGGGAAAATTTCGCCTTATATACCTGTAATGGTGATGTGCGTTAAATGGAATTGTTCCTAGAATGAGTACAACTGCATGTCAGATGGCTAGAGCGTCCCACTATAGTACAAGCACTGGGGATAAAGGTTAGGTAGCTACAGATAGCGCTAGTTGTAACTTAGTATGAGCCTGACTGATACAGGCCGTATAGCTACACACATGCTATTTGTATACCATAGTTTACATAATACATCTAACGCAACAGTCACATGGCTGTAGTACTTTTACGTCGAGAGTCTGGCTACGCGAGACTATTGCTATAACTATGAGTAGTTGCGGTAGTTATGACTAGCGAGCTAGCCCCACCCCCGCAGGGGTGGGGCTAGCTCGGTAACAAACAGCTTTGCTAATTGTTACCTATACTCTATACCTGTGGATCTCTGTAAACTGTTGACAATAGCAGTACAGGCTGTGCTGGTGGACAGTGGATTCATCATCCAGCCACCCACATCACTAAAAGCCCATGAAACAGTTACGAAGCTACTGCAGTTGTGCTCATCTTGGATTAAGACCAGAATCATATTGGAACATTATTATATCATAGATACTATCTATGCTTGTACATCGTAACACTCAAGCCTCATCCTCTCGATCAAGACTGAATTATTTATGCTTGTTGAATTTTCATCATCTCAGACTTAGGACTAGACTCATAGCTATATTGTGTAGCAAATATTGTGCATACTTGTTGGCTGATAGGAAAATTGAGTGGTTTAGCCCAGTCTTCACGTGACCGCCCACGCCTACCTCTAACCGAAATGCTGTATCTGGTTGGCCTTGGTCTCGGCTCTGCAGCAGACATCACCGTGCGTGGACTGGAGATCGTGCGGAGCGCCTCTCGCGTCTACCTCGAGGCCTACACTTCCATACTCACCGTGGGCAAAGAGGCTCTGGTAAAGCATTTTGCATCTTCATAGCCTTGAAGTGGTTATTAATTAATAATAACTAGAAGTGTTCCTAGAACACATACCCCGCGCTCCTGATGCAATGGCAGACGTTAGAACCATAATTATGTGACTGTATACATTTAGCTAGACTTCTGTCTGCATACATTTTATCATGGCTCTGTATGGCCTAGTCACGAGACTACTCAGTCTCCTCTCATCTGCATCGGTCCTCTCATCTGTATCCAAAGCTTGGGAGTATTCTTGCATTTCCGTAAGTTTAAGCGAACGCTATCTGGTTCATACTGCTTCTTTAATACTGCGTATTGTATGAACACGTGTCCAGAGTCCGCGCATGGCCGTATTCGAGACGTATCCGAATTGACCACGTAAAGATGGTGGACGATACTGACGTTAAATAGGAAAGTGCCGAAAATGCGGAAGAACAGACTCGCTGTGGGCTCTATCAAGTACACAGGCGTTGTTTTTTTCAGTAATGTCAAGGTTAGCAAGCATTTAACCTCGTAAATGTTGAGATTTCAAAATTTTTCACTGGACAGACAGACGGACGGACGGACGGACAAAACCAATCGCTTAACCCCCCTTCCGCATACGCGGCGCGGGGTAATTACAGGGTGCATAAGCGTACTACTCAAGGTTGGGAGGGTCGCAAAATTGTAATACATGAACAACAAAAAGTGAAAGGTCACGGGTGATACCTTGCTTTTCAGCCACATCAAAATTGATATCCTGCCAGTTTCATGACTTCACAGCAAGGGCTCAGTAAAGTAATTATCATCAGTTACAGTTGGGATCGGTAAATTTTAGGAAGTGTACTGTTAGCCAAGAGACTGGTCTGCCATTCAAACTGTCAATATTTTAAGCTGTTTGGGTCAATCTGGCCCATGAAATGGAATAATCAAGCACATGAGTGAAGTGTAAAGTGGTAATTCACAACCCCCCAATTCCCCCACTCGCCCACCCTCATCCCAGGAGGAGCTATATGGCCGCAAAGTTGTGCTAGCAGACAGGGAACTGGTGGAGCAGAGGGCAGAGGAGATTCTGGAGGGGGCGGAACAGAGTGACATCGCTTTCCTTGTAGTGGGGGACCCCCTCAGGTATTTGCGTGGGCCTTTGTCAACCTTACAGTCGTGCATTTGAAAATCCTGTCTTGTGGCAAAACCATTAGGCTTGTGTCGACGCTTTACACCGTAGGTTGGGAGGGTCGCAAAATTGTAATACAGTTGTAGATAGTATAGGCATGACTGTGAAATATATTGACACTATGATGGGGAGTGGAGCCAGGGAACAAGTCAAACATCTTCCTGTTTAGGATCCCTGTACAATGCTCCTCCCTGCAGTGCCACCACCCACACTGACCTCCTAGTGAGGGCCCTGGAAAGGGGAATCCCCTACCAAGTTGTACACAATGCCTCCATACTCAATGCCATTGGCTGCTGTGGGCTGCAGCTGTACCACTTTGGAGAGACTGTCTCCATTCCATTCTGGACCGAAACATGGAAGCCAGATAGCTTTGTGGAGAGAATTGAGGGCAACCTCCAGAGAGGTCTCCACACCCTCTGCCTGCTAGGTGGCTGCTAGGACCTCAAACTAGCTCTGACACCATCAGTGACTTGCTGCTGTTCCTCCTCTTTAGACATCAAAGTAAAGGAGCAGTCTATTGAAAACTTGATGAGGTGGGCCACTTTAGAATTGTCAAAACATTAGTATTCACCAGTAGATGAATATCAGTCTGAACTCTACAAGGCAGCATTTAATTATAAGTCCTGGAAACACTGTCCACTCTGAAGCATCTATAAAGTCTGTCATGTAGCTAGATAAGATTATAGTACCATAAGCTTATGCCAAGAGTGTGAATGCATATCAACGCTTTTCTTACTACTAGCAACAAAGGTGGGGTGAAGGCCTGGGAATGAGGCTACCAAAAAACCATTCATTTTATAATTTGTGTCTTTCCTTCGACTCCCTCAGGGGCCGCAAGGTGTACGAGCCCCCTCGCTACATGACAGTGACACAGGCTGCGGCACAGCTCTTGGAGATCATTGCCTCTCGAGCAACAGCTGGAACACCACTCCAGTGTAAGCAGCAGCTGCAATTGGTCTTAATTTTCAATTAACATAAGCGTAGTGTCCTTATTATTCAAGGAATTAAATGTGGATACTTTGTCATATATTCCCAGACCCCTGCCAAAAATTGGGGACCTAGGAATGAGGCTACATTGGTAGCAGACAAGAATAATGTAACCCAGCTTTGATCGGGTCCTATCTGCCATAACAGGTCTAACAGCCTCCACTTCCTGTGTGGGTGTGGCCAGGGTTGGCTCTCCCACCCAGGCCGTTGCTCATGATGACCTAAGGGCAATACACAGGTGGGACCTGGGGGGACCCCTACAATCACTGGTTGTCGTGGGCAACACACACCCCCTAGAGGAGAAGATGCTGGCACTCATCAAGAATGCCAAGCCAGTCTCACAGAAACACACTGAAGGAACTTAGCCATGTTCACCTACAGCAATAATCATTCCTGCAATTACTGTATATATAGAAAGTTGATTATCATAAAAATTTAGCGAAGTCGTTCTAGTAGACTGAGTGGCTCATCATTAGCTACTGAAACTAAGCCACAATTTAAGTTAGCCTGTCTGTCAACACCATACACTAAGAGTAGCAATTAATGATCAAACTGCACTTAGAGGTCTGCACATAAAAATATAGTACAGTGTATACACCAGACCTGGTGAAAACCGTTAGCTAGCTACTTCCCATACATGAGACTCATTCCCAGGCTCTTGCAAGGCTAACATGAAACTAGAAGGAATGACATTAATTCTATGGGAAGTTTCTATAGGTTCTGAATTCCCCTCTCTTTTGCTATTGTTCTGGCAATTCCATTCAGACGAAGTTTAAGAAATGTTTTTGCAAGGTTCCTCCACGTTGGCACTCCTCTCTCTTGAACCTGGTCCTCCTTCCTCAACCATGCAGCTATCATGTCATAACGATACGTTTCAGAGTCCATAATATCCTTCAGTTTGACATAGCTAATTCCCAGGGCCATGCCCAGGTTGAACACTGGTGTCTTGTGCAATGTCACGAGGTAATCACACACTTGACTCGTGGCTTCCATACCTGCAGGAGCAATAATATCAAACTGCAGCATTATTATAGGACTGCGTTACATTTAAGTTAGTTTTCTTACCCAATTCAACATCCGGATCTACAGCAGGAGATACAGGGAGAGAGCTGAATGAGGATAGTTGCAAATTGCTCAGCTTACTCGCTACATTGGAGAGCGGCTTGTCCTCAGCTGCAGGCAATGATTGTTTCTCTACATGAATGGAGCCAGGAGCTGATGGAGCAAAGACCAGATTTTACAGATCAGTCACATGCATTATAGATGTTACAATGTATCATCTGCATAACACTGCCACTTACCACTGATGGCTCCATCTGGACTGGGTGATTCTGCACTCCATGAATTAGTGTCATCAGAGGATTGGTCATCATCGGTTCCACCTTGGTTGGATAATAAGTGACTTCCTGAATCAGAATCCCCTGAAAAAATAGGGAGATACAGGGAGAGGACTGAATGATGACAGTTCAATTGCTCAGCTTACTCGCTAAATTGGAAAGCTGCTTATCCTCAGCTGCAGGCAACGATTGTTTCCCTACGTGAATCGTCTGATGACAGTGCCACTTACCAGTGATGGCTCCACCTTGCCTGGATGAGTTTGTACTTGTGTCATCAACAGACGATCGGTCGTCATCAGATCCAGACAGTGACTGTTTCTCTGCAAGAGCAGAGTAGAAATGTACAATCAGAAACAACATGTCAGTATTCAGGCCCTTTCATACCCATTCACACCTCACTGATAGGTCACTTCCTGAATTGGCTAAAAAAGTAGGCCATGTCTACAGGATGCATAGTTTATTCAATGCATCTTTAAACTTTGTGACCTGCCTATGAATTCATAATTATGACAATCTCACAACTTTTGGAATGCCCCCTCCCCAAATACTTATACCATAAACAGTTATTAGCTGAGCTACTTCCCAATGGCTTCCTTTAGCTCAACTTCAAGGGAGTATATCTGCAACTACATTAGGTAGAATCAACCCTGCAGTGTGGTTATTCGGGTCCACATAGCAACATGTAACATGGCGATAACGGTAGCAGCATTGAGCATAAACACACAAATAATGGAGATTAAACAGAGTGCAGAATGCTATGCCCAAGAAGCTTAGCTGGCTACACACTGAAGAACATCTTTGTCTGATAATGAGCTCAAGAATATCCAGATGAATCTGCCGTCTATACTGTGAGCATGAGAGCTTCCTGTCCTTATGCACATCATGTGCATGGCTAATACTATTTGCTGCCCACCTACAGGTGGTGCCCTAGCAACAGTTGCTAGATACAGATGACATATGATGTCAGTGAAAACACTCTATACCTAGAAATACATGCATGTATACACTGTTATCATGCATCTTGCATACTGATTCACTCACCACCACTAGCTCCAAAAAGATCGACTTGCTTCTCATCTAACCACCTCACAACATTTAAGTGATCCCTCGTGAGAGCCAAATAAGCTGGAGTGCTTCCGTCTGCCTGACATGAAGGATCAACCTGCTTCTCTTCAACTAGCCACCTCACAATGTCCAAACTACCATTTCCGGCAGCAAAATGCAGAGGAGTGGCTCCTTCGTCTGCCTGACATGAAGGATCAACATGCTTTTCATCAACCAGCCACTTTGCAATGTGCAAATGATTATGCAGTGAAGCTACATGAAGTGGAGTGGCTCCGAAAGGTGCACACTGACATGAAGGATCAACTTTCCCACCATCGACAAAACACTTTACACAATTCAAATTACCAAGAGCACAAGCAAAATAAACTGTCGTATGTTCATTCTCATCCTGACACAAAGGATCAACCTGCTTCTCTTCAACTAGCCACCTCACAATGTCCAAATGACCCACAGAAGAAGCCAAATGAAGTGCCGTGAATCCATTCTTATCCTTACACAAAGGATCAACCTGCTTCTCTTCAACTAGCCACCTCACAATATCTAAATGACCTTGATGGGAAGCAAGGTGAATTGCTGTCCTTTCATATACAGCAGAGCACTTATACAGAGGGTCAACCTGCTTCTCTTCAACTAGCCACCTCACAATGTCCAAATGACCATTAAAGGAAGCTGCATGAATTGCCATCTTTCCGACCTCATCCTGACACGAAGGATCAACCTGCTTTTCTTCAACTAGCCACTTCACAATGTGCAAATGACCATGCAAGGAAGCCACATGAAATGGAGTCCATCCATCCAACTCATCCGTACACAAAGGATCCAGCTGTTTCTCACTGACCAGCCACTTTACAATGTCCAAGTGACCTGCATCAGAAGCAGCACGAAGTGGTGTAATTCCTACATGCTGACGTGAAGGATCAACCTTTTTCTCCTCCACCAGCCACTTTACACTGTCCAACTGACCCTTATAGCAAGCCTCACAAAGTAGCTGTATGGACATAACTTTTGGCCCACTCTCAGCAGACGGATCCGGAGGGAGGCTGAAGTAGTCTCAGCGGCTCGCGAGCCAGCCCACTTCCTTCCGCAGCACCGATCGCTTTCAGTATCGGCACGAGCTAGTCTTGGGTGGCCAGACTACTAGCAAGCTGGAGTGTATTTATAGCTAGCAGGGAACCAGCCTGCAAGTTGTAAACCTACACTCGGACTGCATCGTTCACGTAAAGCGAAAGGCGTAGCCCGCCTCTAGCTAGCTCTCGCGGTTACCGATAATGATTTTATTTTATACCCCCCAAAAACAAAACGAAAAATGATATTCATAACGCGTGACATACGTGTATATACAGTGAAATATGTACATATAAAAAATGAAAACACAATTTAGGAACTGATGGGGACACGACCCTAGCAAGGTCAATGATGTCATGGGTTGCATGACCAGTTGAAGAGCGTGCTCCTCGGAGGCAAGTTGATAATGAAATAATTAACACCACGCGCACGCCTGCCCTTGTCGTCATATCATAACATCCGCATTCCAGATTGACCTCTTCTATCCATTTCCTTGCTTATACTCACATTTCTGTTCACCCGGCCATTATCTTTACTCCTGTAGTTACGCTTGGCATATATGGACAGATAGCATTATGCAAGCATCCCAATTAATACAGCATCTTTAATTTGAATATCCATAATTATAATAGTTTTATAATTCAATAGTCAGCAATTTGTCATTTTGAGACCCAGAGTTATAAAGGGTGCGTTGTTTTATTAATGGTTGTTGGGAGGTTATAGAAGCAGTTTTCAGATGCAGTACACTTATCACGGATGGTCTCATTTTGGGACTTGGAAAGTGATGCAGCATACAAGACTGTGATAAACATAATGATATGGCTCTACTCCATCACTTGAGCCCTGGCTACTTCCACAGCAGTTTGAGCATCTTCCTCCCAGCTAGCTTGGAGATGATGAAGGTCCCTCCCACCAGGGCTCCAACCACACCCGCCACCAGTCTGAAGTCGAAACCTTCAGGCAGGAGGTCGAACTGCTTGGAGGGAAGTACCCGTGTGAAGTAGAGATCTGTGTGTGTGTTTGGGTGTGGGTGTGGTGGAGAGGGAAGAGGGAGAATGGTGTGGGTAACCTCGTACCCAGGCCTAAAAATCAGGCTGCGAGATAAAATCTGGGCATGGAAGGCCTGGGTACGAGGTTATGGTGTGGGTGGGTGTACATCAGAGCATTGCTAACAAACACAGTGGACTCACTCCCATCAAATCTTACACACTCCCATAATAGGGACACCTCTAGGACGCTGCATTCATCCAGCTCACATGATCCCTGCACTCACCTAGTCCACATGCCAGCACCAGACTAGTGGACTCCAGTCCACTGGGGGCTGTGTAGATGTCTCGTAGCCTGGTGACCTGCGGGAGGATCAGAGAGGGAGGGAGGATGAGACAGGTCCTGGGTAGACAGCGGCTAGGAGGATACGAAACACAACCCACTGTTTGATTGTAGTTGACAAAGTGTATTGGTTTGACAGCAATCTCTGGGACGTAGGGTGGTAGCCCCTCCTCCCTGGTGGTGTGTGGAGGTGTGTGGGTGGGGAGCAAGAGAATGAGAAGGACTATATTACTGACTGGGTCAAGGTTCATTCTTAGCGCACCTCATTTGATCTGTGACCAGCAGCTGTCTTCTGGGATCAAGTACGTGTTTTGGTACAGAAGCTATGTGTCCAGAATGGAATCCCACTGGAATGGAATGAAGGCATAAAGTAGAGCTCTTACATGTAGCTACTGACACAGTTGTCACTCACACAGAATGGCCTTGTTTGTGATCCCTCGCAGCGTCTGTGTGGCTGTGAGGGCCGAGAGTGCAGAGGTGAAAGTGTAGGCCTGAGAGGTGACCTCGGGGGGAGGGGGAGGGATGAGGGATGACCACAGGGTGCTGGGGGGGGGGGGGGGGGGAATCATCACAGGGTGCTGGGGAATGTTAGGTGCAACAATTATCTTTGCAGCAGTGGCTAAAATGGCTTGCTCACTGAGTTACGTTGCTGCTGCTCTCATGTAGCTCTAGCACTGCCAGCTCATAGCGTCTCAGCTTCGAGTTGTAGTAGTGATACTGAGGGAGGGAGAACCACATCAATACATGATAGCATGAGAAGTAGAGAGATATGCTATATTACTCTTCCTGGATCCCACAATAATACTATTATCACTCTCTATAATATGTCTATGTATTTCAGTATGGGAATGAGCCTCAGGATAGAAGGAATAATCAATAAACATGGGCTTGAGTCCCAGCCCGTTCCGCTTGCTGACCCACCACAATCCAGTTCTCTGAGTGTGTGATGCTGACGGGACCAGTGGCCAGCCGGTGGGTGGTGTGGTGGATCACAGAACCTGTCACACCGTCTACTAAGTACACAGAGACAAAGGCTGTGTGTGTGTGTGTGTGTGTGTGGGTGTGCATGCATTGCGACCAAAACATGGATAGTAAGGATTCTAAGTAGAGTACTAGCAGATTTGTCCTACGTTTGGTGCTGTCGGTGGACTCCGTTACCACGGCAAAGAGGTGGGGGTTGAGGTACTTGTACTGTACACTTCGGTCAGTCATTACTCTGCCCTGGGAGCTCACATGCTCTGAGGGAGAGGCAACGAGGTAATGATGATGCAATAGGAATGATGTAATATATAACAGCACTAGCTATAGCTCCAATACCATTGGGTGGCTTGGTGGTGATGGAGAGGATGCGCTCACTGTCTGCTGGGAACTGGAGGTGCCAGACTGGAGTCACCAGGATGGACTGCAGGGAGATATAGTTTAGCACTTGAACACACTGTTCTCTTTCCCAAGTGCTACAGTATTCAGCTCAAAGACTCTTATTACTACAAGTGCCTGAGTAGCAATGAACCCTAATTACAGAGGATATAGATTTGTAACCAGGCTTTACAGAAGTTATAGACATATTTTTAGCAGTCAAAAAAAAAGCCAATTTTTCACGTCCATGAAGCAAAGAATGTGAGGCTACTGTTTAGCCTCTAAAGCTGCCATAAGCCAAAGAGCAAGGAGCCAGGGCTAAGGCTACAGCAAGGTGTTAAGCATTACATCATCACAAGCGTAGACACACTGTACATGATCACTGCCAATGACATCACCCGCTACTCACCCCCGCTGCCTCCACCTGCAGCTGGTAACCTGAGATGTGGCTGGCAGCGGAGTTGGCCAGGAACAGAAACAGCTGCTCCGTGAGAGCAGAGAGGAGGGAGTGGACCTCAGGGGTCCGGGGGTACAGCTGGACCTATGGGAGGGATGACAAAGGGGTCACATGACTAGAAACCTAAGAGCTGTACCCACTACATTAAAACAAGAGAGCTACCTGCAGGTCGCTAGTGATGGTGAGGAGTATCCTGGAGTGGGTGGAGTCAAAGGATGGCAGCAGGACGGCCTGTAGGACGGGCGGGATGCAGTGCTGCTCCAGGTCTTTGGAGTCAAAGGTCAGGGGGTTGAAGATGAGAAGCATGGAGCCATCACATTCTGGGAGCTGTGTGTGTGTGTGTGTGTGTGTGTGTGTGTATGTGTGTGTGCATGAGTGTGTATGTGCGTGTGTGTGTGTGTGTGTGTGTGTGTGTGAGTATCCATTAGACTTCAACCAATAGGAAGATTAACCCTTTCCTCACAGTGGATGCTCCAAGGAGGGCAGCGAGGGGTGGGTGTGGTGGGTGGCTGGCAGAGCGGAGGAGATACAGAAGCATCTTGTTGTTGGCAAGGGGGCGGAGCCAGGGGAAGTACGATTGCCACACCACATCCCCAGTGGTACTGTCTAGTCCATACAGCTAGGTGAGGCAGGGAGGGAGGGGGAGGGGGGAGGAGAGAGGAGAGGAGAGAGAGGGGAGGGAGGGGAGGAAGGGAGGAGAGGAAGGGAGGTAGGGGAAAGGAGACAGAGGGGAGGGAGGGGTGGGAGGGGAAGGGGAGAGGGGAGGAAAGGAAAAGGAGAGAGGGAGATGAAAGAAGGAAGGCTTCTTATTCGAGGTATTCCTTGTGTCCCACCTTCCCACTCCCAGTGGCTGCCACCAGTAGCTTTCTGGTACTGAACAGGTCCCGCACCAGGACAGTGGAGTCTTGTTGCCGTAGCAATGAGGCCAGGCCATGGGCCTGAAGGGAGTGGAGAAACTCCTGTGTGTGTGTGTGTGTGTGTGTGTGTGCAGGTATAAAGTTATTGGTCTATAGCCACATCTTATCACTTAGAGAAGCTGCCGTGATGCACAGCAGGTTTGTGTTGGCTGTCACCTTTGCTAGTATGGCCTGCAGCTGTAGTCTCTTGATGGCCACTTTGATGGGGTTCCCCTCCGACTGGGAGAGGGAGACGAAGCTCTCAGTGATCTCCGATTCACCAGCTGGCAGGTCCAGCATCTGCAGCGTGGTGATGGTTGCCAGGGCCTCTTCTCGTTCCCAGGCAACATGTCCTAAGATGGAAAAGACTCTGCATTAGGAGAATGACTGACCAAAACATGCCCGTCAGCCATGCACTGTCAAATTTGAGCTTTACCAAATTTGAAGGCCCAAACACATATACACTGCTCTTATTCATACAATGAGCCAGCCACACCCACCACCCACCTGGGTGCTGCACTGAGAGTAGAGAGCCATCCTGCATCCGCAGTGCCAAGCGGTAGGACGGGGTATTATCCGACTTGAGGAAGACGTGGGCAGAGCCCTGTAGCAACAGACAAACACAGCTGACTTGAACAGGTCTTGTATGGCATATTACTCACTCACCAGTAGGGGCTTCCCCCTGAACTCTTCCAGCTCCACTGAGCCACTTAGCTTCACCACGTCCCCTTCCCCCTCACCCCGGCACTCAATCTCCAGCACTCTCCCACCCTCACTTCCATAGTGCACCCGCACGTCCACCGCTGCACCCTCTAGCCACGCCTCCAAAGGAAGGGTGTAGTCTAGCTGTGTTTCCACGGTAACCTCACCCTGGAGACCAAGCAGCCAGTGGGAGTGGCCCACCTGCAACCACACATCACCTGATCTGGCAGGTTTCAGGGTGACCTCCTGGCCACCTGCCCTGCTGATGCCAAGGGTCTGGAGAGTAGGAAGAAGGGAATACTCACAATCTTGATGATTAAGATCATGTGACTTCCTCAAAAGGAATTTATAGCGTACCATAATTTGGTAGAACAGCTACATTGTGCTAAAAATCCCACTGTTCCTGAAACAACTATTAATGAATGCAGCACACAAACTACTGCTGTACTGCTCACTGGTAGCATGGTGAGGGTGAACTGGCCTCTGGAGTCCAGCTGGGCAGTGTAGAGGTCCAGTCGGGTCTCCTCCAGGCACACCACAGAGGTCAGCGTAACAACACAACTGGGAACAGAGCATGACATACCTCATCACGTGCAACCACCACCAACCAGAGTACAGTATTTCATCACTCTACCTTGTGGTTGCCATGGAGAGCCACGGTGCTATCAGATCCCACTGCATAATAAACACAAAATCACACTTAATTGAATAGTTGGTATGTATTTTAAAAATCCATAAGTTAATATCATTCGTATACCTTTTGTAGTTGTTCACCATTGCTGACATTAAATTGTAATACGGTCAACTTGACATTCTCAACAGCTGACAGTACATACACATCAGAATCCACTGGGTATATGGCACAAGAGATACCTCTGTGTGTAGGGCAAGGGGAGGGAGGGGGAGGGAAGGGGAGGGAGGGGGAGGGGGAGGGAAGGGGAGGGAGGGGAAGGGGAGGGAGGGGGAGGGAAGGGGAGGGAAGGGAAGGGGAGGGAGGGAGGGGGAGGGAAGGGGAGGGAGGGGGAGGGGGAGAGAGGAAGGAAGTTAATTCTGCCAGGCAGTATGCTAGAACATCAGACGGAGAAGTATCCGAACATGTTCCCTTACTCCGCCAGCTCTCCTGACCACTGCTGGTTACCATTCCGAACAGAGTAGCCAGCCACTTGTGAGCCAGAGGCCATCACAACAGATCCTGTACCACAGGGGGGAAAAACCACAACATCATATCGTCTTCCGGTTCTTGCTCCTTACATGGCATGCCTACTCTACCGCAATGCAAACTCAATGACCACCAAAAAATACTACTTTTCTTGCTATGGACTCCCATCACCACTCAGCAGGAGCAGACCTGGCACCCAGTAAAACTCTCACCTTGGAATTTCCCTGCCAACGTGGCCTGCACGGAGCCTGGTCTCCAGGCAACACTCAGGGGGTAGCTGGGGGGTGGGTACAACACACGATAATAATTTCAGCACTGAGCTTTGAGCTGATATTTAATCCAGTGCTCAGTAAAATCTACAATCCTTCTATTAGTGCAAAGAAGGTTAGCTTCTTTGCTATGGCTGTTTTTGACTCACTGCTTGTCTCTGTTGACCGTGAGGCGAGTGGGCGTGTCCCACCTCAGAACCCCCGTAGCAGGCTCCCAGGATCGGAGCAACCTACCCCCATCTGACACCGTCAGCAAGGCTGGAGAGATGGTTAATGAACCTTTTACTACCAATCATACTTTCATTCCCAGACTCCACAGAGTAGGCAGTAAGCCCCGTGGAGCATGGCAACAGGGAATGGCTGTAATGTTGATTTTACTATCATTCTCTGGCATTCAACTGACGGAAAACTGAAGCTTAGTGCAGGGAGGGGGAGGGAGGGAGGGGGAGGGGGAGGTAGGGAAGGGGAGGGAGGAGGGGGAGGGAGGGAGGGGGAGGGAGGGAAGGGGGTGAATATATCTGTCTTCAGCTCTGTACTGCATTCCCTCTTGAGCGATAATACAGGTCATGACTCACCCATCTTGCTCTGTAGAACAGCATCGATGCGGCCTCTCTGCAGCCCCTCCTCAAACACTTGCCTCCAAACTATAGTAGATGGAACAGCGACTTAAAACAGACAATGGTAGAAACTATCCCAAAAATATAGATCTGATTGTAGGCCAAGGGATTGAATAGTAGCACTGTGCTCTTTTTCAAGGACAACAGGACGACCATTATTTGAGGTACTGCATAACCACATTGTGCAACACAGGGGCGTGGTTTCCATAGACTCTATAGTCACAACTGCGACTGCAGTTGGTCGGCGGTCAATGGTCATAGCCGTTTAAAAGAGCGCAGTCAACAGTCAGAAGCACAGAGAATCACCGTGGAATGGTAAGGCAGGAGGTTAAAGGCTGAAAATCAGCACAGTCAACGATCACAGCACTAAAAAGGGCCGGTCTAGGTCTGGACCCACGGTCGCAGTTGTGACTATACAGTCTATGGGAGTGACCCATAGCCTCATTCTCTCTGCTCTAGTTTCTACGTCACTTGCAGTACGAAAAACGGCAAGCAATGCAAAAACTGGAGTGGAGAGACTGGGAATGAGGCTAAGTGACCTCCCCTTGTGCAACGAGTACCATGTGCTCTTATTCAAGGACACTGGTCTGTGCACACAACAGTGCCCCATCGGACACGCAGCTCTTCCTTACTGATGTTGCCTGTGCGTGAGTTGATGGCAGCCAGCACCCCGCTCTCTGAAGCCACCACCAGCCTCTTGCTACCCTGCCCACCCAGGTCTGTTGACAGGTAGCTCACCGGACCAACAAACTGCTGGTACCTGGAGAGAGGATCCACACCACATCAGACCCGTCAGCAGCCTGATCAGGCTACAATCCTAATCGACAGGGTTTGGATAAGCCATACCCCCCGCTTTAGTCTCACCAGTCAAAGTCGCCCAGTTGATCCTCAAAGAGGGCAGCAGCTGTCCTCAGGCATAGCAGCAAACATAGGCAAAGATACCGAGAGCAAAACTCCATACTTTTGACTATGTACTCTATTTAGTGCCACTCCACGTGGCGCAAGATCAAAGTCTCATTCCCGTTGTGCAGTCTTAAGTATGGGAACCAGGCAGAAAAGGGGTGGGGCTTCCACGTGCAACAAATCAGAAATTCCTATAATTGTCACCTATCTCTCGGCTAGTATTCTGATTCAGAATTATCCGCAGAAGCTGTAGCACGTTGGAGATGATGTGGATGAGCAAAAGACCGCCGTGTTGGGCGTGAGAGAGGAAAGGTGTGCCGTTAGCTAGCCATGGTGGCCGCAGCTGTTCTCCTGTGTCTCTGCCTACTAGTAGGGTGGACGGGACGCGTTCACGGTCTCAACCGTGTCACCATAGAGAAAAGTGAGTTTTATTTTTACACGTATAGTATTTTGCCAAAATAGACTCTAGTTATAATGATTTATACACAATTGATGTGGTCACTGTGGTGGGTATTCCATGAAATATGAAACCACTTCACTTTCACGGTTGAGATGATTCCTCTCCACACCAGCTTTATTAAACCGGGTAGTGCTTCTCTACCTGTCTGTGTAGATTATTCACGTACAAGGTCAGGCTAAGTACATACGGTATTTTCAATTCTATCATGGCATCAAAAATGACAAACTATTGCAGTCCCTAAAAGCCATGAGGTTAGGGACTGCTAGTTAATGAACAGAAATAACTAATATGTGTACCATTAGCCCCGTTCCCAGTCTCTACTCCCCCTACCCTAACCCAGTCTCTACTCCCAGCTTTTTTTCGCATGGAGACAGGTATTTACCACAGCTATGAAGATATATCTTGTTACAAGGCACATGTGTAAATCATGTTACAAAGGGTTTATTGACATTACACACTTCCACTGAACCTTGCAGGATAGGAAGTGCTTCTTAATGCATTTTAATAGCTTGTTATGTCTGGAATGAACAGTAAACTGAAGCCTGATTGACTTGTCTTCCTCTCTTCCCTCCGGTTCAGAGACTGACTCACTTGAGCCACCACTTCCATTTGAGGTTCCCCTGCCTGCCGAGTGCACCGTTGCCGGGACCAACGCCCACTCCTACAACCAAGGACAGTGCTCGAGAAGGCCCTGCCAGTCACGATGGGGAGAGTGTGCCAGCTCTTGGCAGTGTTGTTTCGAGATCGACAAGCTCTCCCTCGTCAAGTTTGCCTGCTCAGACTCACAGAACACGCTGAGTGGCAGTGTGGTGGTCATGTGCAAGTGTCAGATGTGCGACAAGCTGTATGTACAGATCAAAGGACGGGTACTATCATCGAGGGACCGCAGGCCCATAGTTTTAGCTACCATAATGATAGGGAGTGAGATAGCGGCATTCACTGACCAAGAAGGCCGGTTTTTCTTTGAACTAACTACCAGTGACCGAGAAGTTTCTCTGCTCATCCAAGAAGCAAGGCACAGACAGTTTGAATTGAAAGTAAACATCCACCCCTCCCTCAACCACGAGGTCACCATCGTGTTGGAGTACATCCAGGCCATGGTACCAGTCGAGAAGCTCCAAGATCGGTTTGGGGTGCAACTGGCCAGCAATGCCTCGATTCAGCAATACGGGATCAACGTCTTCCTCCATTTCTCCCCAGAGTCCCTGATTTTCCCCGATCTGAATGAGGTCTATTCGGGTCCAGGTCAGGTGCTACACTCCCTCTACCATCTTGGCAACTGGCCGGACTTCACGTCGCCTGCGGTGCACCACATGGTCTACAAAGACTCCAAAAAAGCCGAGTTCTCGATCCTGTCCTACATCCTTGGCTCCCTCAGCGTGGTGGATGAAAATGGACAGCTGCTGTCTCTGCGTTCCGGTACCCCCATTCCTATGTCGGTCTCAATCAAGTTCGAGTCCCACATCAAGGAATCCGATATAGCAAAACTCCACCTCTTTGTGTATTCAGAGTCGGAGTCGAAATGGCTGGACCACGGCAAACTAGCCGTGCTCAAGTTCCGGCGGCTTGAGGATGAGATAGGCACGGTGGCTACCCTGCAGGGCAAGCTGAGGGAGCTCGCGCCCTTGTGGGCCATCGGGTTTCCCAGTCGGGTCACCTGCTACGTGAAGGCTAGGGCCTTTCATCGCCATGGCAATGAGGAACTGGTTGGGCTGTCCATTAGCATAGAGCAGAATGATGACCAGTTAGGTAGGGCAACGTTCTACCGGCAGACGGCAAAGACGACCGCTGGAGTGGGAGTGTGTCTGAAGAGCGTGTGCAACCTGGGTGGGATTGTGAGCACCTTCCCCGATACTGACATCACTTTGGAAGCTGTTTCTCCCGCCGTCCGAAATGGGATCATACTGGGAAGTAAAGAGCAGGTGATGTTCTACACAACCGAGAAAGCACAAATCTTAATAAATGGGAAAACCCCCTATTACATCACCGAGTCAGCCTGTATGCAGAACATACAGACCACCACCGGGTACTTCAAATTTGTGACCAACTCCTCCGTTACTCCTCCGATCAAACCCCTGATCCTTTCCCCCATTGCCAAGGAAACTGAGAAACTGGACGAATATTGCTTCATCAAAGTTGCTGTGTATGACTGTGCTGCTTTCACTGATGTACAAGTGCTGAGCTACAGTTCCGACGGACAGCTGCTGTCTATGAATGCCGACATCGCCACGCCTCCCGATGGCGCACTCACGCTAGAAGCCTGTCAAAGCGGGGTGGCCCAGCTCAGGGCGTCATGTGTGGAGTTTCGGTGTGACAGTGAGGTCCATATCTCTGTGCAGAGCAGGTTAACCACATCGGAGATCAAAGACTGTCGCTACTGGAGTTCCTCCGCCACCATTCCGCGGTCCATCCCCTCCATTCACAACATGACCTCGTTCCATGTCAGTAATGTGGAACGGGACCCGGGAGGGGTGTTCCGTGCCTCCAGCCCAGAACTAGCTCGAATGAAATGCTACTCTGGTAGCAGCGAGGAGCCAGGGAACACCATTGACCCTCACAAAGGGATGGCAGTCACATTCACATGTCAGTTTTAGGTCCCATTCCAAGAACCCATTCTATTGAACCTCATCATTGTATGTATCACATGATCCCTCTCTGCTACAGAGAGGTTAATCTCAAGTGCTGATTTCACAGGTATTATTTTTTTTGTGACAAAAAACAACAGCATTTCAGAAAGACAAACCATTTACCAATATTTTAACAAAAGAGGTGACTACATTACTTGTGGTTAGGAATGCAAATTAAGTGACGGTCAGGCTGTAGCGTGTGTAGGTGGGTGGAGGGTCTCTGTCATACGTAGAAGATCCTTACTCGAGAGGTGCTGACCAAGAGGTCTCCGTCGTAGAACCTTGTCTCGATCAGCACATTGCCACTGTGGGGATGGACATGTCATTGGAATGCCCTATTAAAATTCAACCCGTCTCACCAATTAACCCAGAAATTCTTAACTTGAGAAGATAACCTCTCAAGTGCAGTATCCATAGTGAAAGCCACAACAGTGAGCACAAAACACATGACAAATGGCACCCAGGCATGCACTGTAGTGGAGTTTGGTTACAGCTATTTATTGGGGGCACTTTAGAAGGGCGACTAAGGCAACAGTATTCTTGAAAAATGCTATCAGTTAGGAGGTGTTGGCCATCTGTGCGTTACAAATAATAACAGCAAATCTGGGTTTTAGTACTTCAATGCTAAGGGGACACTGTTCGATAGCTGTTTCTTGCTGGCTCACTTGAGGATGTGTGCAGGCATCATCTGCGACTCTGGTGCCGCCTCGATCACAGATTGCCAGGTGTTGCAGGAGCCAGGAATCACAAACCCAAACTCAAAATTCCATTCTGTAATGTTGAGAAAAAACATTGCCAGTCAGGAAGGGAGAGGAGAGATTCCTTCCACAAGACCATAATCTGAATCCCACACTAGTCAACTGTTTGCCCACACATTTCTGGCTAGTAGTGGCTAGCGAATACTCAGTGATTCCCACAGCCCCCAGGACTGGGTTTTCCCAAAAAATATACATACTCCTGTTTCCTGAGTGGTGTCATTAGCCACCAGTCCTGCATTAGCATTGCATATAGCAGTATGTAGGGGACTTAATTTACTATCAGAGAAACCAGCCACATCATAACAAGCTGTACATCTATTAGAGATATTGGACACACAGTCTCATTCCCAGGCTCCATCTTTCAACTAAACTATAGAGTGGATGCTTGGGAATGAGTCCAGACCCCACCCCAGCCTCACCCTCCATGGGTCTTCCCTTGAAGTGCACCCTCTGCTCCAGCCGCAGGTTAGTGAGCTCCTCCGCAGAGGAGAAGTTGACCTCACGAGATACCACCTTGCACTTCAGGAGCTTCTTGGGTACTCGAGCTGGGGAGGGGAGAGGGGGTGGAGGGGAGAGTCCATATCTTATTAGGTCACAGCCTCCAACTGGAAAGGAAACAAACTCAAGGCGGAAACTGGAAAAGAGGAAACCAACTTACGCGGCCTTTTCATATCCTCTGTAGAGAAGAATTCTTACGCTCATGCAGATAATATAATGCCACCACCTCATGCATTAAATGAAGGTCTACAAAAATCAGTGAAGTACTTAGGTTGCCATGGAGACGTACCTTCGTGCTCCTTGCTTGGTTGTGCACTGTAAAGAAAGCGAACATAATAATAATGAAAATGCATACACCTCCAATCCAGGACCCAAATACGGCCCACAAATACAGCATGGGACTTTGTTTCGCGAGCCAGATCCCATTCCGAACGGGGTCTGGCTTGCGAGACTACGTGGGACTATGCTTAACTCAACAGTGTAATGAATTAGGCACTTCTTGTGATGGGGCAGCTAGCAGCCACTTTGGCTTTAGCCAACTGCCTCCCCTATAGCTCCAAGTCATTGCTCTATCATTTCTGCCCCTGTCCATTCATGCAACAGTTTCCCTGCAAGAGGACTCCACGCTGCCAGCCCCAGCTGCAGCCAGGATCGCAGAGGTCAGCCCTCCCCAGACAGAGCTGTCACTTACAGGTCATCAGAGCTCTGCCACAGCACCTTCCCCGACTCTCCATCGCGAAGGTTCATCCAGTTGCTACGGAAAGGAGATATAATTTTCAACGTCACCTCGTACCAAGCACACCTAATTACTTAAAGTTCCTTGCTTGTACCATCCCGCAAATTACGAGCCGGGTACAACACTCACAGTTTGAAACCCGACAGGATCCTTTTCTGCCTTTCCGTACCCGCCTCTGCCATCCCTGATGAGGATGAGATCGCAGCCATGGTGAAAGTAGGCGTGGAATCTTAAGTCTTGGGGGCGTGGCATCAGTCACATGGTCGTCAGATCTAGTAGCTGAAGATGGCTTTACGTGGCCTCGTGGAAGGGGAGTGCGGGGCTGCCAACCCCCTCGTCCAGTGGACCTCCCACTTCTCTCAAGACAAATCTATGCTGAAGGTTAGTAGCTCCACGAGCAGCCAGCCTGGTTTGGGAATGAGACTGGCTTCATTTCATGATCAACAGAATTTCTGTCTTGAAATTATGTCATTGTTTTGTAGGGTGGACTTCAGCATGACAGACTGGCAGAAGTCACAGTGAGTTGCCTCGGGCTAGGCCGTGCTGCTTTTTAGGGTGTATAAATATTTTTTGTGAGCTAATGGTTGTATTAATCCTGCTTCATCGAATGTTCACCAGGAATAAAATTACTTTTAATCTGACATTTTAACCACACTTTTGTATGGTTGAAACATTGGATTAAAAGTGATTTTACTACTGGTAAGCGTTCAACGAAGCAGCGAATGTCATATTGTGTAGCACACCAGTACAATGTTGCTCTTTACTTTGTTTCATCATGTCTTCTTCACAGCATCACGGAGACACAAATGCCCTGGAGGAACAGGTAAGGGTACCTCGGGTTTGCATGCGGTAGACCGAGTGCAACTGTTTTGAAAAACGTACTAGCAAGGTCTGGTTCATTGTTGTTTGATCCAAGACCAGAGCCTTCTTTGTTCAGTGATTAACTGCCCGTGAGGTTCCAGTACCTTACAGACACTGCTAGATACTGCAAGCACTTTTGACACAGCTGTGCTCTATGGCAGTGGTGAATGCATTGCTATGTACCCCCTCCTGCAGATGGTGGGGGAGTTCCTTGGTTCCCAGCGGCCGGCTGTGCCACAGACCTTCCACATGGGGTCCCTCCTGGAGGAGCTGCAGGCCACCCAGCAACCTCCACTCCACACACAGCACCGCCCAGCAATGGGGCAGGAAGGTAAGTGGGTGGAGCTTTGGGTGGGGCTTGAGAGCAATTGGTGCAGTTTCCGTGTGTACTAGATTATACTGTACATATGTTCTCAGAAAGTAGTGTGGAGTCTTGCAGCAAACCAGCAGCTCTTGCAAGAGAATGGGTCTTAGACTGGCACTTGTATCTCTGTGAATGTGGTGCCGATGGAATGGCATAGGCACGTCTCCAGGCCACCGTTTTTTCAGCTGTGCAAAGGAAAAGTGACACTTTGCAACTGAATGAAGTGGGGGGGCCTGGGAACGTGGCTAGGGATGGCACAACCAGTGCTCACTGTATGTCCATAACAAGTCTGCACGATAGGCCATGATGTTCCTGGCTGTACGTGTGGCTCCAGTAACTGTTGCTCCATTCTTGTCCTCCAGACGTGAGAATGAAACAGTGGGTGGAGGAGTTTGCCTCGACCCATCATCATCAGACCACTCAGGGTGGGTATGGATCATGTGACTGGTTCCGCCCACCATCGTTTTGATCATGTGACTGCCACTCCCCCTGATTCAGTTGCTCCTGGACCAGAGTCTAGCTGGGTACAAGAGTTTGAGGGACATCGCGATGCAGAAACACGGAAATGGTGAGCTCACCAACCATTGACAGGTTCTCACTGCTTTCTTAGCCCACCTCTCCCCTCCTCCCTCCCTCCCTCCTCCCTCCCTCCCTCCCTCCCTCCATCCTTTCTTTTATAGGGTGGAAGAATTTGCACCAACGGAAGATGAAAAATGGTTAGTTCTCCTCACACACATCTGCAACCCAACCCACTGACTCCACCCAGGGCTGCCGAGTTCGAGCAGGAAATGAAGACAGGAAAGGACTTGGCGGCGGTTGCCAGGGAGATGGCTGATGGTGTCACAGACCCCGGGATTCAGGCCACAGAGGTCAGCCCTCAAGTGACTGTCTAGGACTTCTTTAAAACATGCTTTGAGCGAACATAGGCGGAAGTGGAGAATGGACAGCCTAACGTTCATCTCAGATTTGGCTTGTGCCAAGACAAAACTGCTTACCAGTTTTCACTGTAATTCGAATAGAAGCCTGGGCAGGTATAAACTAGCTTTGTGCCCGTTTCTGTGCTCCGTTCACTGGATGTTGTCACACAGAATATGGAGTGGAACCTTGGGGAGGTGTATGCGGCATGCAAGTGGAAGAGTTCTCATTTGTCGCTTGCCATGACCAACACTCAGTACGCTGCAGCAACAGTTACTACAGATCTGTAATGCTGTGACCACCACGCTCACAGCTAGCCTGGCACCCTGTGACCACCACGCTCATAGCTAGCCTGGCATCCAGTCTTTCTTGTCCAGTTTTTATTTATTTCACACCCACTGCTGTAAGATACAATCTGGGTTTGGTATAAGCCGAGCTGTAGTCCTGTGCTTATGGAAGAGAACTATTGGATGGTGCTACACCAGAGACTACTGCTTGACAGCTGTGTTTTGTTGATTTCCAACAAGCTGGGCTCGGGAGAGCTGGCCGTGGAAGACAACCAGGTGTAGCTAGTGGCTGTGTCAGAGGTCAGGGTACGGCTATCATCTATTTTTTTGTTTTGTCTGTTGTCCCAGGTGCTTGCCCCCGGTGACAGCAAACCTAACCTCATGGCTTTTAGGGAGTAAAGAACAGGTGATGTTCTACACAACTGAGAAAGCGCAAATCTTAATTAATGGTAAAAAAAAACTATTACGTCACCGAGTCAGTCTGTATGCAGAACATACAGACCACCACCGGGTACTTCAAATTTGTGACCAACTCCTCCGTTACTCCTCCGATCAAACCTCTGATCCTTTCCCCCATTGCCAAGGAAACTGAGAAACTGGACGAATATTGCTTCATCAAAGTTGCTGTGTATGACTGTGCTGCTTTCACTGATGTACAAGTGCTGAGCTACAGTTCCGACGGACAGCTGCTGTCTATGAATGCCGACATCGCCACGCCTCCCGATGGCACACTCACGCTAGAAGCCTGTCAAAGTGGGGTGGCCCAGCTCAGGGCGTCATGTGTGGAGTTTCGGTGTGACAGTGAGGTCCATATCTCTGTGCAGAGCAGGCTAACCACATCGGAGATCAAAGACTGTCGCTACTGGAGTTCCTCTGCTACCATTCCCTCCATTCACAACATGACCTCGTTCCATGTCAGTAATGTGGAACGGGACCCGGGAGGGAGCTAGTTCCAGCCCAGAACTAGCTCGAATGAAATGCTACTCTGGTAGCAGCAAGGAGCCAGGGACACCATTGACCCTCACAAAGGGATGGCAGTCACATTCACATGTCAGTTTTAGGTTGATCAGGTCCCATTCCAAGAACCCATTCTATTGAACCTCATCATTGTATGTATCACATGATCCCTCTCTGCTACAGAGAGGTTAATCTCAAGTGCTGATTTCACAGGTATTATTTTTTTGTGACAAAAAACAACAGCATTTCAGAAAGACAAACCATAAAATATTTACAGAAATATTTTAACAAAAGAGGTGACTACATTACTTGTGGCTAGGAATGCATTAATAAATTAAGTGATGGTCAGGCTGTAGCGTGTGTAGGTGGGTGGAGGGTCTCTGTCATACGTAGAAGATCCTCACTCGAGAGGTGCTGACCAAGAGGTCTCCATCATAGAACCTTGTCTCGATCAGCAAATTGCCACTGTGGGGATGGACATGTCATTGGAATGCCCTATTAAAATTCAACCCGTCTCACATATTAACCCAAAATTCTTAAATTGAGAAGATAACCTCACAAGTGCAGTATCCATAGTGAAAGCCACAACAGTGAGCACAAAACACACGACAAATGGCACCCAGGCATGCACTGTAGGGGAGTTTGGTTACAGCTATTTATTGGGGGCACTTTAGAAAGACGACTAAGGCAACAGTATTCTTGAAAAATGCTATCAGTTAGGAGGTGTTGGCCATCTGTGCTTTACAAATAATAATAGCAAATCTGGGTTTTAGTACTCCAATGCTAAGGGGACACTGTTCGACAGCTGTTTTTTTGCTGGCTCACTTGAGGATGCGTGCAGGCAGCATCTGCGACTTTGGTGCCGCCTCGATCACAGATAGCAAGGTTTTGCAGGGCCCAGGAATCACAAACCCAAACTCAAAATTCCGTTCTGTAAGGTTAGAGGAAAAAGATTTGCCAGTCAGGAAGGGAGAGAGGAGAGATTCCTCCCACAGGACCATAATCTGAATCCCACACTAGTCAACTGTTTGCCCACATGTTTCTGACTAGTAGTAGTTAGCAAATACTCAGTGATTCCCACAGCCCCCAGGGAGGCTTCCCTGGGTTTTCCCAAAGATGATACATACTGCTGTTTCCTGAGTGATGTCATTAGCCACCATCCTGTTACTAACATTAGTAACAAAAAAAATACTTTAAAAAATGAAAGAACATATAGGGATGGAATCCCCAAAAAGCAACCAAACAAGGTAGGAATGGTACCACAATACCCTTACGGATTGTCATCCCTATATCTTTTGCCATTATTGCAACTAGTTCCGGGCAAAGCGAAGCTATATTCCAGTTCGATTGACCTTCTTTCGTCGTAACCAGTTCCAGCCAGTTCTCCTGGTATAGCCTATCAAACACACAGCGAACATTTACCTTCGCTATAAACTGTGACTCCTAACGGGGAGACTTGGAAGCAATCACTATCACAGTAAACTTGCTTCGGCCTCTGGTCTTCTAAGCACATAATAGCAAGTAGCCATTTTGTTTTGTGGGTGTGTGTTTGACCTTTTTCATTTGTGGGTGGGTGCTATGGGCGTGCCACCTGCATGCCATGTGCCACACCCAGCAATTCTCGTGAAGCGAGGACATCCCTGCACATTGTGTATCACTAGTGTACGTAAGTGCTAGTTACATGGGACGACAGGATGTTAGATTGTGGTGTAGATGATTAGGTTTTTTTTAACGTACTTTGGTATAATAGAGTAATGTTTTTGGAAATGTGTTCCGTACTAACTGTTGGTGAGGTGAAAGGGTGTTGTTGCAGGTGGAAGAGTGTAGTTGTCATTGTAGGTGTGGATTGTGGTGTAGAATGTGGGGTAAGTGGTACATGTATGTAGTCTAGCCTACGAGTGTGTATTGCTGCATGTGGAGGATAAGTTGTAGTGTGAGGGGGTGATGTGTGTTGCATTGTGAAGTGCTGCAATTGCCATGCACATTCTATTGGCTGTGGATATGGCTGGTGTGGCATGGCAGGGATGGCAGAGATTGGTCTGTGTGTGTGTGTGTGTGTGTGTGTAGCTGTATCCACATATGCTCCCATTTATGATAAACTAACAGCACCTATAATGTAACAGACACAGAATGCACTTTGCACTGCAAAGCTTTCAGTGGGGCTTACAGAGTAGCAAAATACAGATAATGTGAATTGTAGCTAAGCGCCTCTTGAGAATGCCACTGTACACCCACTCATTCTTGTATGCAACATGTCTACAGTAGTTTGCATAGCACACAACTAATCTAATTACAAGAAGTGCACGTGATATGGAGGAATGTCCCTGGGGGGGGGAGGGCCTGTGTGCAAGGCTTGGGGGAATGGGATCACACAGTGTGCAGGATACGGGTTGTGGATCATGACTTGGAGGTGCATAATTATTATGTGCAGGGAGAAATGTTTTTTGGTTGTGTTGTGAGTTGTAAAATTTTTGTGGTGTTTGCTTGCTGTGAGAGATGAGGGTGTCTTGTGGTCTTGAGCAAAGCACCAGCATGCTCCTTGCGCAGCTGCAAGGCTTTGTTGAGCAACCTTTTAGCTGCTATTCTACATACAGCTTTGATCATGACCTTACGGTTTGCTGCACTCTTGTACTGTGTCTTAAAAGCTTCCATTAGCTCATTCCTAGCCCCACTATCATTCAACAGATGGCGCTGCATTTCCTTGACATAGAACTCTTTTGCAGCAGGCTTAGGCTCTGCCAATGCATACCTGTCTCTCCTAGAGGTACATATTTCCTCTCTGTGTTTTGCATAGAACTTTTTATAAAACTTGAGCTTGGCTCTTGCAGTCTTCGCATAATATTTGCGATTTGCTGCCCTTTTCTTATCAGGCTTAGCCCTATAGCTAGCACAGAAGGCTGCCCGGGAAGCTGCCCTTTTCTTATCAGGGTTAGCCCTATAGCTAGCACGGGAGGCTGCCCGGGAAGCTGCCCTTTTCTTATCAGGGTTAGCCCTATAGCTAGCACGGGAGGCTGCCCTTTTCTTATCAGGGTTAGCCCTATAGCTAGCACAGGAGGCTGCCCAGGAAGCTGCCCTTTTCTTATCAGGGTTAGCCCTATAGCTAGCACAGGAGGCTGCCCAGGAAGCTGCCCTTTTCTTATCAGGGTTAGCCCTATAGCTAGCACAGGAGGCTGCCCAGGAAGCTGCCCTTTTCTTATCAGGGTTAGCCCTATAGCTAGCACAGAAGGCTGCCCAGGAAGCTGCCCTTTTCTTATCAGGGTTAGCCCTATAGCTAGCACAGAAGGCTGCCCAGGAAGCTGCCCTTTTCTTATCAGGGTTAGCCCTATAGCTAGCACGGGAGGCCGCCTTTACACTTTCTTGGTTTAGACTAATATTGCTTTCTTTGGGCCCTTCTCTTACGTACATTAGGCATACTGGATACGTTGTAAGTCTGAGAAGAACGGTAACAAGTGGAATCACTTCAATCAGACTCTGAGAAACAACTCACTCAAACACGAGTTCAGTGGAGCTTCCGGTTACGTTATTCACATGTGTTCTTCTGGGTATATATAGTTTGTTCTTTTGAGCTTTACTTAAATACACACACTTGTCATCTTTTCTATTTTCTACCTTTTATACATTTTTTAAGCTTTGCGACCTTGGTTTTCTTTTTGTAGTTCTTGCCTGGCCGGCCTCTGTAAGGTTCTATAGCTCTAGGTTTAGTTCATACTCCCTCCCGCCTTCTTGTCTTGCTACCAGTCTTGCCTGGCCGCGATTATGGCTCGTCGCTCGAACAGGAAAAACGCTGGCAATAAGTTGTCACAGGTACTGGCTGCCGTGAATTCTACGGATGTCACTCCGCCTACTTCTATAGATGCTACTCTTATTCCGCTTCCTGAATCGGTTAGCTGCAAATGCGGGGTAACGTTTGATGACAAGAAGCACATGGTGCAGTGCGATAAATGTCTCTCGTGGGCCCACTCAGGCTGCTATGGGCTCTCGCTAGAGGATGCTGCTCTCTTCGACTTTATTTGTGATGATTGTAGGGCATCTGGGGAACCCCCGGTTGTCGGACCTGCTGAGCCCCGCCCATGTTCGGACGAGTCCGCGGCCGAGCCCCGCCCAGGTGTTAACCTAGGCTCTAGCCCTGCCTCATCTCCCAATACTTCCTGCCTGTGCTGCAATGAGCTACTTGCATCTCTTAGAGCCCTTGAGCAACGCACACTCTCTCTTGAACAACTGGTGCAGGACACCAGGGTTCAGAGTAAGAATGACCTAAAACCGCTGCAGAGGCAGATTCTGGATCTTGAGGCCGAAGTCCTTAGTCTCCAGCAGGATGCTCGTGGTAGCCGTCCCCAGAGGCCAAAATCCAAGCGTGCTTCTACCAGTACCAGCTTTCACTCTCGCATCTCTGTCTCTAAGCCCATCAAATCCTCTCATTCGTCGTTTCGGATTATTTGGGGGACTCATAAGGAATGCTCAGTGGAGGATGTTCGGGTGGCCCTTACCCCTATCATCGCCAACTCCAACACCAACATCTCAATATCTCGCTCCCTCCGTCGTCTGGGTAAAAGGTTGTCATGGTGGTTTACCATCAGTGCCAATGAGCCTGCCCTTCTCTCACTTGATCAGAACTGGTGCCAACTTGAGAAGTGCAACTGGTCTCTCATCAAGGCCCTTCGTGATCGCCCCCATGAGACCCCCAAGGTCCCGCATGGCTCTGCCACTCCTTCGGCTGGTCAGGTATTTTCTGCGCCTCCTTCCACCGAGGCCTACCATGGCAGTCATCTTGGGCCCTCCAGCAATCCTCATCTCCCAGTCACCCCTCTGTCTGGCCAGGAAACATCTGCTCAATGCTGTTCCAACATACCCCCTCTAAGTGAGAAATTTCAGATTATTTGGGGGACTTCTCGGAGAACAACTGTTGATGAGATTCGCCGGACAATCAGTCGTATTGTACCTGATTGTGCCAACTCTGTCCTAATCAAGCACTCATCCAGGTCTACGCCCCGTGGCACCATCTGGTGGTTCACTCTCATTGCCCATCATCATGTCTTGACCAGCATTGGCGGTAAATGGGAACAGTTTCGTCCAGACCCCAGATGGATACTCCTATCCCAACTGAAGGATCGACCGAGGCAGTCATCCTTGGCCAAGCAGATCCCCTCTCAAGCTCACCCCTCCAATCCTCCTCTCCCTTCTCAACAGCCTACTAGCCCTACCCCCCATTCCCTCTCTCCGAAGCACCCCTCCAGCCAGTCTCAGTTCACGGCACCTCCTGTTGTGGCTCAGAATATATCCCTTCCTTCCTGCAGTACCCAGGTGCCGCCTCAGCACTCTGCTTCTGCGTCTCAGCTCCTGTCCCAGCCCCCTATCAGCATCCAATTACCTCCCCAACTGGATTCTATGAGGCAGGCCATTAGCACCCACTATGCCCCTTCATCCCAGCCTTTACACCAGTCGACTTTCAGTCAAACTCAAGTTCCTATTTCTGCCCACCCTGCATCTCTTCCTTTTTTAGGGGTTGGGCAGGGGGCGACCACCGGTCCCCCTCCCCCTTGGTTCCCCAGCCACCCTCAGCTACTGGTCATGGCTCCTCCTCCGTTCCTCCCCAGGAATGTCGTCCCTCTCAACCAACCCTGCTCTGCAGCCCCCCACTTTCTGTCCCCTCATCATGTAACTCCAACTCCAACTTCCCACCCTCAGATGTAACCTCCTCAGTTCCATCCATTGTCACACCAACTTTTGACTCACCTTCTGATCCCTGCTGCGACTCCAATAGATTTGGCCCTTCTTCTACAGATCCTTCTGTTGTGCGCATTGGTTGTTTAAATGTCCGCGGTATCAAGGGTAACTCTACATATGTGTATTCCATTCTTGGCAGTCTTGATGTTCTTGGTATTTCTGAGCACTGGCTGCATAACTATGAATTGAATGTTATCAGAAACTTCCACCCTGACTTCAACTTCTATGCCATTGCTGCTCCCCAAGCTGAGGATAACCTTTACTGCGTGCCCAAAAACATCAGAGGGCACGGTGGAGCTGCCATTGCTTGGCGCAAATGTTTGGATCAACACGTTAAGCGGCTAACTCAAATATCTTCCCATAGGGTTGTGGGCATCCAAATTCGGACTGCTACACGCCCTCTTTGCATTCTATCTGCATACCTTCCTACCCGCTCAGGTTGTACAGATGATTTCAGAGAGTGCCTGGACCAGATTGATTCCATTCTTGAGGTGTATGGTTTAGATAATGATATTATCATTATTGGCGATCTGAATGCTGATTTGGGGCCGGATGGTGGCCCAATGGCGTGTACACCCTGTAATGAACAAGGACGTATTCTCTCTCGTTATCTTAACAGGTGGAATTTCCTGTCTGCTCATCTCCACATCAGTCCCTCCCTGGCCACTTCCACCTACACCAGCGAAGCTCATGGTTCGTCATCTACCATTGACCACATCCTTTGTCCATCTCATCTGTTAGCCTGTTTCAGCGATTGCGCAGTCGCAGATGAGGCCCCTCTGAATATGTCTGACCATCTCCCCATCCTATCCAGCTTCAACATCTGTTTCATGCCTTCCAGGGGTGGCCTCTGCTCTCATGCAGGTCATAATAAAGAGCGTCCCCGTCCGAATTGGGATAAGCTTACCTCCTCAGAGATTTCCGACTTATACACGATCCCTTTAGAAGATGCCATCAGAGTCATCCTCTTCGAGACCTAGGTGACTTTGTTGCCTCCCCCACCCTGATTGATGTACATCTTAAAGCACTCACTGATGCTATGACAAAGGTGGCCTCTGACAATCTCCCTCACAAGCGCTTTGCCTCCCATGAAACTCCAGCCTGGAGCGTTCGTCTAAAAGTGGCTCAGCGAGGTGCTAACTTCGCCTATAAGCAGTGGAAGGCAGCAGGCAGACCTAGGAATGACGACCATCCTGTACGTGCCAGTTATAAGAAAGCCAAAGGTCAATTCCGAGCCTGCCTTCGATTGCATCGCAAAGAGCAGCGTGAGGAGTTCTATGCTTCTCTTAACCTCCACAGCACCGACTCCAAAAAACTCTTCCGTGACATCCGAAGGGCTAATGGTCATGTTGCTGAGTCAATTCCTCACCTTTCATTCAACGGTACCACTTACACTGGTAACGATATTCTAACAGGTTGGGGGTCCTACTTTAGCAAACTTGCCACCACCTCTCCTAATGGCAACTTTGATTCTACGTTCCAGTCTAATATCCTCCACGACTTCCAGCAGCTAGCCAGTCAACCACCAAGTAGCCATATTTCGCTGACAATCAACCAGATCGTACAGGCCGTTAAATCTTTGTCACCTCACAAAGCCGCTGGCCCAGATGGAATTGAACCAGAGCACCTTCTGTATGCTTGCCCCCTTCTAATGCATCATCTTTGCATTTTATTCAATGCCATTCTAGCCACATGCCATGTCCCTTCGTCCTTCCTTGTTGGTTACGTCATCCCCATCCCTAAGGGGCATGATAAGGACTTGTCTATTCCTTCTAATCATAGGGGCATTTCCACTCTTTCCAATGTTAGTAAGGTCTTTGAGAAAATTATTCTTGACCTAATTTCTCCAACCATATACATTAATCCCCTCCAAGGTGGTTTTCGTCCTGGGTGCAGTTGTCTGCACACTGCATTAATTTTTCAAGAATCAATCCAGCACCTGAGGGATCAGAAGAAGAAAGCCTATGTGGCTTTTCTAGATGTCTCAAAGGCCTTTGACACCGTATGGCATGAGGGTCTGCTGGCCGCCCTGCGTGAGTACCGTAACGAACTTATTGGGGAAGCCCCCTCCCCGGTGAAGGCTTTTCTCCCGGATCCAGCACGTGACCCTCACCGTTTTTTCCATGTTATGACTGGTGTGGAGTGGATCAGTGACATCGACTTCCAGTTATTCTGTATTGACTTCCTGGACTGCTTAAGATCCCGCAGGAACGTTTTAGCAGTTAGTCCTGATATTTGACTGTGATCAGATTTTGCAACCCCTATACACAGGGTACTCTCCTTTACTGGAGGTTACAAAGAAGAAGAAGTCCAGTTGGCGAGCGGTACAAACTCCATTTAATGCACATCATGGAGGTTAGTATGGTTTATAAGTTGTATCGGTGTTCTTACTATTATAACGCAGCTACAGCAACTCACTTTGGGTCCGTCATAAAGCGTACACCAAGTATTATAAAAGTCTAAGCAGAACAACTCGTGCTCGAGGCTGCGTTTCCGGTGTAGGCGTAACCATCGTTTAATGCGCAGAACGGAATGGAACAGAACGGCGTATAGCGGCAAGTACTTGCCTCGAGCGCTTGAGAATCACTGCTGAACGGTTTGAGTTGTTTGAGAACGCTATGGTGTGGGTGCACTAGCCCAAATCCAGTAGCGCTTCTTCGCGTTTGAATTATTGTAATCGCTTGATTCATTGTTGTGCTATGGCTGACAAAGAAAGAAAGAAGACTTAAAACGATTTGCCGATTTAGCGACTTGCCGATTTGGCACTTCAGCGATGCTCTCTGTCAGCGTTAACAGTCTGGTTACTGTTGAAAACACTCGAGAATGACAGGTATGGTCCATAAAAGCTTATGACTAAGTCGAGGGCAGAGTGTTGAACATATCACTTTGTACACGTACAATGGGGCAGGCCATTTTTTGGGAGCCATCCCATTATACAGACATGTAGTAGTATGTAGGGGACTTATATTTCCCCACCATTACAAGCTGTATTAGTGTCAACTTTCACATTATATGCCTGGTGAATGACAGCACACAAAAAGAGATATTAGACACATGGTCCCATTCCCAGTCTTCATCTTTATGTTATGTCAACTAAACTATAGAGTGGATGCTTGGGAATGAGCCCAGACCCCACCCCAGCCTCACCCTCCAAGACTCTTCCCATGAAGTACACCCTCTGCTCCAGCCGCAGGTTAGTGAGCTCCTCCGCAGAGGAGAAGTTGACCTCACGAGATACCACCTTGCACTTCAGGAGCTTCTTGGGTACTCGAGCTGGGGAGGGGGGAGGGGGTGGAGGGGAGAGTCCATACCTTATTAGGTCACAGCCTCCAACTGGAAAGGAAAACAAACTCAAGGAAGGAGGAAACTAACTTTTCATTTCCTCTGTAAGAAGAATTCTTATGCTCATGCAGATGCCACCACCTCATGCATGGCAATTAAATTAAATTAAGGTATACAAAAATCAGTGAAGTACTTAGGTTGCCATGGAGACATACCTTTATGCACCTTGCCTGGTTGTGCACTGTAAAGAAAGCGAACATAATAATAATGAAAATGCATACACCTCCAATCCAGGACCCAAATACGGCCCACAAATACAGCATGGGACTTTGTTTCGCGAGCCAGATCCCATTCCGAACGGGGTCTGGCTCGCGAGACTACGTGGGACTATGTTTAACTCAACAGTGTAATGAATTAGGCACTTCTTGTGATGGGACAGCTAGCAGCCACTTTGGCTACTAGCTGTCCCCTACAGCTCCAAGTCATCACTCTATCATTTCTGCCCCTATCAATCCATGCAACAGTTTCCCTGTAAGAGGACTACACACTGTCAGCCCCAGCTGCAGCCAGGGTCGCAGAGGTCAGCCCTCCCCAGACAGAGCTGTCACTTACAGGTCATCAGAGGTCTGCCACAGCTCCTCCCCCGACTCTCCATCGCCATCGCGAAGTTTCATCCAGTTGCTACGGAAAGGAGATTTGCGTTTGTTCAAGGATACTTAATTACTAACGTTTGTTTAGTTTTCAACGTCAAGCACACCTATTAAATTACTTAATTAAGTATCCTTGCTCGTACCATCCCGCAAATTACGGGACAGGTACAACACTCACAGTTTGAAACCCGACAGGATCCTTTTCTGCCTTTCCGTACCCGCCTCTGCCATCCCTGATGAGGATGAGATCGCAGCCATGGTGAAAGTAGGCGTGGAATCTTAAGTCTTGGGGGCGTGGCATCAGTCACATGGTCGTCAGATCTAAAAGCTGAAGATGGCTTTACGTGGCCTCGTGGAAGGGGAGTGCGGGGCAGCCAACCCCCTCGTCCAGTGGACCTCCCACTTCTCTCAAGACAAATCTATGCTGAAGGTTAGTAGCTCCACGAGCAGCCAGCCTGGTTTGGGAATGAGACTGGCTTCATTTCATGATCAACAGAATTTCTGTCTTGAAATTATGTCATTGTTTTGTAGGGTGGACTTCAGCATGACAGACTGGCAGAAGTCACAGTGAGTTGCCTCGGGCTAGGCCGTGCTGCTTTTTAGGGTGTATAAATATTTTTTGGGAGCTAATGGTTGTATTAACTGCTTCATCAAATGTCAGTAATAAAATTACTTTTAATCTGACATTTTAACCACACTTTTGTATGGTTGAAACATTGGATCAAAATTGATTTTACTACTGGTAAGCGTTCAATGAAGCAGCGAATGTCATATTGTGTAGCACACCAGCACAATGTTGCTCTTTACTTTTGTTTCATCATGTCTTCTTCACAGCATCACGGAGACACAAATGCCCTGGAGGAACAGGTAAGGGTACCTCGGGTTTGCATGCGGTAAACCGAGTGCAACTGTTTTGAAGAACGTACTAGCAAGGTCTGGTTCATTGTTGTTTGATCCAAGACCAGAGCCTTCTTTGTTCAGTGATTAACTGCCCGTGAGGTTACAGTACCTTACAGACACTGCTAGATACTGCCCGTGAGGTTCCAGTACCTTACAGACACTGCTAGATACTGCCCGTGAGGTTCCAGTACCTTACAGACACTGCTAGATACTGCAAGCACTTTTGACACAGCTGTGCTCTATGACAGTGGTGAATGCATTGCTATGTACCCCCTCCTGCAGATGGTGGGGGAGTTCCTTGGTTCCCAGCGGCCGGCTGTGCCACAGACCTTCCACATGGGGTCCCTCCTGGAGGAGCTGCAGGCCACCCAGCAACCTCCACTCCACACACAGCACCGCCCAGCAATGGGGCAGGAAGGTAAGTGGGTGGGGCTTTGGGTGGGGCTTGAGAGCAATTGGTGCAGTTTCCGTGTGTACTAGATTATACTGTACATATGTTCTCAGAAAGTAGTGTGGAGTCTTGCAGCAAACCAGCAGCTCTTGCAAGAGAATGGGTCTTAGACTGGTACTTGTATGTCTGTGAATGTGGTGCCGATGGAATGGCATAGGCACGTCTCCAGGCCACCGTTTTTTCAACTGTGCAAAGGAAAAGTGACACTTTGCAACTGAATGAAGTGGGGGGGCCTGGGAACGTGGCTAGGGATGGCACAACCAGTGCTCACTGTATGTCCATAACAAGTCTGCACGATAGGCCATGATGTTCCTGGCTGTACGTGTGGCTCCAGTAACTGTTGCTCCTTTCTTGTACCCTCCAGACGTGAGAATGAAACAGTGGGTGGAGGAGTTTGCCTCGACCCACCCTCATCATCAGACCACTCAGGGTGGGTATGGATCATGTGACTGGTTCCGCCCACCATCGTTTTGATCATGTGACTACCACTCCCCCTGATTCAGTTGCTCCTGGACCAGAGTCCAGCTGGGTACAAGAGTTTGAGGGACATCGCGATGCAGAAACACGGAAATGGTGAGCTCACCAACCATTGACAGGTTCTCACTGCTTTCTTAGCCCACCTCCCCTCCTCCCTCCCTCCATCCT
The DNA here is from genome assembly GCA_963921505.1 of Phakellia ventilabrum. Lineage (NCBI taxonomy): Eukaryota > Metazoa > Porifera > Demospongiae > Axinellida > Axinellidae > Phakellia > Phakellia ventilabrum. The sequence continues at coordinate 6,956,529 of OY997388.1, forward strand.
TTCTTTTATAGGGTGGAAGAATTTGCGCCAACGGAAGATGAAAAATGGTTAGTTCTCCTCACACACATCTGCAACCCCACCCACTGACCACACCCACTGACTCCACCCAGGGCTGCCGAGTTCGAGCAGGAAATGAAGACAGGAAAGGACTTGGCGGCGGTTGCCAGGGAGATGGCTGATGGTGTCACAGACCCCGGGATTCAGGCCACAGAGGTCAGCCCTCCAACACTGAGGCTTATAGTCTCAAGTGACTGTCTAGGACTTCTTTAAAACATGCTTTGAGCGAACATAGGCGGAAGTGGAGAATGGACAGCCTAACATTCATCTCAGATTTGGCTTGTGCCAAGACAAAACTGCTTCCCAGTTTTCACTGTAATTCGAATAGAAGCCTGGGCAGGTATAACCAGCCTTGTTCCACAGGCTTGCTGTAAGATACAATCTGGGTTTGGTATAAACCGAGCTGTAGTCCTGTGCTTATGGAAGAGAACTATTGGATGGTGCTACACCAGAGACTACTGCTTGACAGCTGTGTTCTGTTGATTTCCAGTTCATGGATTTCATCAAGAAGCTGGGCTCGGGAGAGCTGGCAGTGGAAGACAACCAGGTGTAGCTAGCGGCTGTGTCAGAGGTCAGGGTACATCCGTCATCTGTTTTTTGTTTTGCCTGTTGTCCCAGGTGGTTGCCCCCGGTGACAGCAAGGACTGGGCGGAGCAGTTTAGCCGGCAGACTCAGAGTGAGGATCAAGACTTCTGGGAGAAGCTGGAAAGGGAGTGGCAGGACATGGCTAAGTGAGGGGCGGGGCTGGGGTGGGGCAGGACGGGGTGGGTTGAGATAGGGTGGGGCAAGGCGGGGCTGGGGTGGGGTGAGGTCAGGGCAGGGTGGGGCTGGGAGTAGACAGTAGCATCCTCATCATTTATCTTAGCTGTCGGCAGGGTTAGGTAAGGAGGATAGGAGACTGTCAAGGTGGCCTTATCTTAATGAGGTAGTGGTTGTAACTTGGTTAGGGATGGATGCTGACGTACACAGCATTTCGCTTCAGTCTGTCGGTTTCAGGCTGAGACATCAGTATACTACTGAACATGGGATTGAGACTGTACAAACTAGCGCAGAGGATATCTCCTGTAGGGACGAAGCCCACCCGTGGCTATCCGACTGGGAGAAGCCACAGGAGTACCAGTTTGAGCAGGAGAACCCCCTGGAGGAGGGGATTAAGCGACTCAAGGAGGGGGACCTCCCGACTGCCGTGCTACTATTCGAGGCGGAGGTAATTCTGACACGTTTTTCCTTGCATGATTTAAAGTTAATTCAGCTTCTTTATATCTTTCATCTCTCGCTTTTTGCAGGTGCAAGCACGTCCCACCAGTGTACAGGTACACAGGAGGACTTCTTGATAGTGTTTGCATAAATAAAGCAGGCCCTATACAGTTGTACATGTACATGTAGCAAAGATTTGATGGTTATGGGCATTGATATAAATAGTCTTACGCATGTTCACTCAATGACAGCTTTGCTAGGACATAGAAACTGTTCTCCTCGCGTTGCCTCAGGGCTGGCAGTACCTCGGTACGACACAGGCGGACAATGAGCAGGAGCTAGCTGCTATTGCGGCCTTGAAAAAGTAAGCATTAATTGGAATGGATGTACCGAGCACTAATTAGAAACTTTGCACACGTCCCCCACGGCCAGGTGCCTGGAGTTGGATCCTGGTAACCAAGCAGCACTCATGTCTCTTGCCGTCAGCTACACCAATGAATCTCAGAGGACAAAGGTCAGGGGTCGTAATGACTATAATACACTTACTGCATGCAGAAGTATTGAAGTGACACATCGCGTACTACGGGTAAGACATCTTTAGTAACCGGAACATTCTTCCGTTTATCCATTGCCACAGGCGCTGTATTCTCTAAGAGAATGGCTGAGACAGAACCCAAAGTGAGCACAGAATACTGGTAGCCAACATCCCCCCTTTCACGTCCCCCCTGCCCCCCGTCCTGTTCTGCAGGTACTCCTCCATAGTGCCCACAGAGCCTGATGCCCTGACAGCTACCAAGTCCTTCATGTCGTCCATGGTTATGGCTCCGTAAGTCCACTAGTCTCATTCCTGGACCCTTCCTCTCCAGAGTGAGATCTGAGAATGGGACTACTCCACACCTTTGACCCCCCCCCCCTGCAGAGAGGACCACGCTGCGGTCAGAGACCTCTACCTCAGGGCCGCTCAGTTGTCCCCGGACACGCTGGATCCAGATGTGCAGGTAAGCCTCTGGCAGGGACAAGGTTATAGACCAAACTGGTGTGGACTGAAATATATCGTGATACCATCTATCTTGCCGCAGGTCGGATTAGGTGTACTCTTTAACCTTTCAAACGAGTATGACAAGGCTGTGGACTGCTTCTCAGCTGCATTGGCAACGAGGCCTGAGGCATGTCATGTGTTGCTACCCACTGTTTAGTCACATGACATCATGTGATCCACTGCCCTTTTTCCCCCTCAGGATGCCATGCTATGGAACAAGCTGGGAGCCACTCTAGCTAATGGCAGCCGAAGTGAAGAGGTAAGCCCACAAGTTGCTGTATGCACTTCACCAGCTAGTGAGTGACTGGCCTGGTTGGTTCCACAGGCCATACATGCCTACCGCAAGGCTCTGGAGTTCACACCTGGCTTCACACGATCGAGATACAACCTCGGCATCAGCTGCATCAACCTCAAGGCCTTCAAGTGAGATTTTATGCTCTCTCTCTGTCACACACCCCGACAGACATACATACACACCTCTTCAAATACTTTCTTAATGTGTTCACGACTGTGTGACTCCTTTACCTCTCTCTGACACGCACACACACACACGCGCACACACACACACACACATACACACATGCACACACACACACACACACACGCACACACACACACATACACACATACACGCACACACACATACAGGGAAGCTGCGGAGCATTTCTTGACCGCGCTAAACCTCCAGCGGCAGGCAAAATTCCCAGAGGAGGGAGCTGGCAATGGAGGGAAGTCGCAGATGTCAGAAAGCATCTGGTCGACATTGCGTATGACGCTGACCTTAATGGGTCGCTCAGAACTCACCCCCCTTGTGGAGGGGAGGGACTTGGACAGACTCATGACTGAGTTTGGCCTCACTGACCACGGACGGTTATGACAGAGGCAGCCACAGTAGATGTTTTCTAGGATGTGTGCGTCCAATGTCACTTACAAGAAGGACTATTGCCAAACGATGAAGTTCAGTTCCATTTGTGTCTGTTGTGCGCTGCAAAGATGTTACTTTAATGTCCAGCATGGACATGTACAGTCACACTAGCTTCGTAGCCAGTCTTGCAGGTTTTTTTTTCAAGGCTGGGGGGAGCTGGAGGTGCCTGGGTATGTATAATACGGTAGTGACATACTGATAATTTCAGTTTAACTATAAACTGTACGTACTTGAGCATAATGGAAGGGGTCAGAACCATAGTGGACTAACCCAAAATCAAGCACTAGAAATTGCAAAAATGGAGTAAGCATAGTATCCCTACGAGCAAATGACCAAACTTCAGAATTTTTAGCAGCTCAGAAAGCATATTATAAGAGTATCTCAAGTTAGGGGAGACAAGTTCAGTTTGACGTACGTTCTGGTTCTGACAGTGAGCCCTAATTCATGTGATTCGTACATGTACACAGTCATAGCTAGACCATAGATTCTATACACTATGCTTATCTATGATATGGATGATGAGCAGGATTGCCACACCACTGCAGTAGCTTTGTAACTGTTTCATGGGCTTTTAGTGATGTGGGTAACTGTTCACATGGATCTACATGCAATCATTTGCCAGCCGTTTATGTTTACCGAGCTAGCCCCACCCCTCGCAAGCGGTGGGGCTGCTATCCTGGTAGCTACGTTCATAGCGCTATCTGTAGCTACCTAACCTTTATCCCCAGTGCTTGTACTATAGTGGGACGCTCTAGCCATCTGACATGCAGTTGTACATGTACTCATTCTAGGAACAATTCCATTTAACGCACATCACCGTTACAGGTACATGTATATAAGGCGAAATTTTTCACACATCTGACGGGAAGTCAAGGTGGCGCGTTCGGTTACAGACTGGGGTTGGAACGTTGCCTCCCCATTAATCGGGTCGCGTGTTCGAGGCGCACGCGTGCAATCTGATTCTTGGCTTTCTAAGCCTACAGCCAATACGTCGGTAACTTCCTTCGGGACTCCGAAACTAAAAGGATGACTGGGTACGTTACAAGGCCTCCTGTGATTCCCAGCCATCGCCTATCCAGCGCTCCGGGTGTCTGACACTCCAGGAGGGATGGGAGGCTCCCTAGGCTTTTCCTTTTTTTTTCTCGTTTCTTTTTTTTTTTCTCCAAATTTTTTTTCTCCTTTTTTACCTCCAAGTTAAGTTGTTCTCTTTATGGAAATGCCACTAAAATAAATTTTAAAATTTAATTTGAATTTGATAACAGATATGCTATTGGCTGCTATATAGGCTTTTTTCTCTCCAACTTACAATTTAGTTTGTTTCTCTTTACTTTTTTCTTCTCTAAGTTAAGTTGTTTCTCTGTATAGAAATACCACAAATAGCCATCTATCACTACTAAGCCTGAAAAGAATTTTTTCAAGCCTGATAGGCTGATGGCTACTTAATTATTCAGTAGCCAACAGCCAAGTCATTAGAAATTTCTCAACCATAGGGGCTGTCTCTTTTTCCTCCAACTAGCTAGGCCTGGGAGGGGCTTTCTTTTTTTCTTCCAACTAGCTAGGAATCCATAAACGTATTGTGGTATTGTTCCTCCTTTGTTTGGTTGCTCTTTGGGGATTCCATCCCTGTATAGAATTTTTTTAGTGACTTGATAGTGGCACAGAGAATGGTACAGAATCAACATAAAAACCTGTGTTACAGCGAGAAGCAGCATAAAACAATATAAGACCAACATAATATAATTTCAAATTACACACAGAGAGTTATTTGACACAGAGAAACGGATCGAGACACAAGCGTACAAACATCGGGGTGTGTGTGTGTGTGACAGCTAGAGCAGAGAAGCCAGGCTTCATGCTATGGGTGGGTGTCTCAGGCGGCTGATAGTGTCCAGTAGCCTGAGGGCGGGACCCAGCTTCATGCTAAACTGCTCCAGTAAGTGGTGTTCTCTTAATAGAAACAAAGATTTTCCGTCGATTTCATTCTGTTGGAAGGTCTCGGCATAGTCGACGTAGCCCTGCAGCCTAATAAACTCCGACACCTCCTCCACGTCCCACTCTTTGGGCTTGCGGGTGAACGTGCCCAACTCTGTCCGGTGACCGACTTGCTTCCTGTGGGTGCCTCTCCGCGAGCGACGAGGGATGAAGTCCGAGGCATCTGCGGGGAGAGCAGATGAAGAGTAGCTACTAACAGAACACTTTCCTCTTCTCCCTGGCTCCACCCCACAAGCTAGGAGTGGGCTGGGAGCCAGAGTTTTAAAAGGTCAAGCTTGCCTGACCTCTTGGCTTATCACTTCACAGGCAGTGATAGTGCACTAAGATAAAGCACTTAATTCAAATCTCAGTGTAAACTGGAACAGAGAAAATTGGGACACAGTGAGAAGCCATTACGTGGCTAGATTCAACCAGAAAGCTAGGTATGTCCTTCTATAGCAGCTGTAGCATACACAGCAGACTACAACTAGAGGTGAAAGGTCAAAGCATCACTTCCTGTTTCCAGCCTCTTGAGGCTACAAGTAATACACACATTGAGGTAAGGAGAGACACACATGGCTAGCCTGACTCACCAATCACGACACTGGCATTAGGATCCTCTAGATCCACAGCTGCTACTGTGCCTGGCTTGTAGTCGTCATCGTTTGAGCTGCCCTCTGGAGCAGCCTCGGCTTCTGTGCATGAGAGGAGAGGAGGCCATCAAAATTACTCACGCAGCATTAGTCTGAGTCACAGTCACTACTGATACCAGACAGCTAGGTAGTCTAGCACCTCAAGTGTTGATTAATGCTAATTACGAGAAACAGATCCTTTCTGATAATTAGAGCACAACAGTCACTACTTCATTACAAGAGCTGACCTCTAATGACCCCACTTCCTACTGACCTCCACTAGGTGACCACACCCTCTGTGCTTTAGGTGGTCTCCCTCGTCTCTTCTTAGTGGGTGGGGGTTTCCCCTCGGGATCCTCCTCCTTGCCAGGGTCCTCTGGTGTGGGCTGAGAGCTGGGGCCGGGTGGGTCGGTCTGGCTCAGCCGCCGACGTTTGGCAGCCAGTGCCATCTCGCCCTCCTGTGGAATGAGCTGAGCTGTCACCATGTGGAAGTCCCTCTCAAGGAGAAGTGGTATGAATAGATAAACGCAGCCTCACCCCCAGGCCCTCCCTAAAGCCTGGTATCTTTCTCAGGTGACGTGGGCAGGGACCGCTCGAAAGACGGTTGCACTTCTCTACCTTCTACTGGTGACATTGTTTCAGCGGTTGGTCTGTGGCACAAACGGGCCCCGAAGAGTAGCTGCAAGAAGCATAGATTCGTTGCCTTCCTTCATTGTCCGAGAACTGCTGCTGTCCTCGTCCACGCAAATATTCATCCTTCTACCCTACGCGTCACGCACATGAGAAAATATACCAGGCCCACAGCTGCGCTAAAGTGAAACCGTGCACGTGGGCCTGGAAACGAGGCTAAGTGGTGGGAGCATAGGCCCCTTCAGTGAAGATGTGTACGCAGCCATTGAGCAAGGGGGTGTGGCTACTAAGGGCATGACTCCACCCCACCCATGCGTACCTGCCTCAGATGTTCCGTGTCCTCTCCGGAGCATATCCTGCAGAGACAGGCCTTCGGGTGCTCCTGGAACATGCCCTGGGCAATGTACTCCTTCAGGCAGCGGCCGTTGAGACGAATGCTCCTCTTCCAGTCTTTGGAGCTCTGCCGGCCTGACACCGCCTGCAGACAAAGAGCAGAGCAGCAGCTAATGATTAAATGGTCTGCTTCCTAATCTGGGATATAAGATTATTGGGACGATACTGCTCTTGTCCTAGCTCCGCCTGTGGATGCACGGTCAATGGCATAAGTGCTACAGCAACAATAGCCTCGTTCCCAGGCCCCCCGCTTTATTTGGTTGCACGAAGCTTTTCCTTCATGCAGCTGAAAAAAACAAGGGCCTGGGGAGGAGTCTACAGCAGCAACAGGAGATATAAAACAGGACATGTCTGCAGTGTACACTAGGCAGTTAGCAAAAGGGATGTGCTACTATTGACAACTGCAGGCTTTAAAATTAATCATGCACTTTAAGCTGGCACTAGTAGAAGACTCAGTCGACTACAATTGCTAGACCCCTGACCAATGTGAACCCCTGGAAGGTATTAGAGCAGGACTTGGCCTGTCCTGCTCTAATACCTTCCAGGGGTTCACACAGGATTTTCCAGAGGGGCGAAGGGGGGCTGATGCACGCAGAGCCATGCCTCCTATGGAGTTGTGAGGGTACGCTCCTCATGGAAAATTTAAGGTTGCTTGTGGTGGTTTCTAGGGCACCAAAGCGGCTGAAAAGGAAATACTAATAAATAGCAACTTCAAAATTCTGGGGGAACGGGAATCCCAGGGGGGGGGGCTTCTGTCTGTCCAGTGACACTGCCAGTAGGTCTCAGTAGACGTACAGTACATGGACAGTTAGAGACCATATAAATTTGAAGTGTCTAGGAGCCATTGCAATCAATGTTCTTCTACCCAAGACAATGGCTAACCCCACAAGAACCTTCTGGACATGATGTAAGATCCTCCAGAATTTACAGATCCCACAGCTCATTCTAAAATACTATTTCTTGCCTGGAACTCGTTGGGAGTGATCCAGCGTCCTCTGAAGAGCACGCAGCGCCCAATGGAGCCACGGGCAAAGCGAGAGAGGTAGAATTTGGCATCATTATTGTTGCAGGTGACAACAAAAAACTCTCCAAACTCGTCTGTCAGAAAGTTGCCACTCCAAGTGGGGTTGATGGTGGAGTGGGCATCACTAGCACCGGTGCTGGACAGAGAAATGTTCAGGTCAAAAGCTGGATTGATACACATATGAACTACTTCAGCACCCCTCCTTGAGGTTCCACCCACTCCAGAAGACCCTCCCACTATATAGAGTGTTCTCTCGACACATCATGACCCAAAGCTACGCTCACCTGGTCGTTCCCGAGCTGCTGGTTGATGTATTGCTACTCCCGCTGTCGCTTGACTCGCTGGAACTGTCTTCCGCCGCCTCTTCTACCTCGTGTTCGCTGCTCTCCCCTCCGCCGTTCTCCCTCACCCGCTCCAGCGCCGGCGGGGACCGTTTTGTTCGCTGCAGAGGCGGCGAGAGCTTCTCGTCAGAGCGAAGAAGCGATTCTGAATGGTCTTTTCCCTCCCAAGCTTCCATGGTGTTGCTTCCAACCAGACTAGCTGGCTTTTTCTCTGACGGAAAACAATAATCAGCCAGCCGCCATCGCCTTCTGAACGAATAGGTACCGAACTACGCATGCGCAAAAGCTAGCGACCGATGAATTTCATTACAAAATTCTCAGTAACATGATTGGCGTCATATTTTACTGAAATGCTCTGCATCTCAATTCTCTATTCCCATTCTGTGGTTCCAGGAGGCTTGGGTGTGAGGTCGTAGAGCACTCTGGATATGCCGGGGACTCCTTGCAGCGTGTGAACCATCTCCGACAAAACCTGGATGGATATAATTTTTTTTTGATTATGCAACAGGAGTGTGGAGAAGTGGTGCATAATTACGCTGAGTTTCATTTAGCAACCACAAAGGACATTTATGATCCCCACAAATCTCGTGGTTCTGTATTGATCTGAGCCCCACCCACCTCCTCGGGGAGTTGCTTGCCGGGGGTGGCAGGGACGCCAGTCATAAAATCAGAGGTAATGAAGGTCCTGATGACCACCGAGCGTTGACAGGAGGGCACCACCGGCCGCTGCTGGGGGTCGCGATCAAAGTGGATGGGTATCAACACGACAGGCATCTGGCTGATACTACTCTCCACTCCTAGAAGGGAGAGGGTGAGATGGATACTGGTAGGTCATCTCTTAGCATATATTGCTAAAGCGCACCATGTCTTTGGAGAACTGAGTGGGCAAGATGGTCGACCTCTCTCAGGGTGGCCAACACACCAGTTGTCAGGTGAGTGGGTGTGACCTCCTCGATAGGGTCGTGAACCGCACCCCCAAAGACCCATACCACTCTGTGGAATGGAATGAGGTAAGTGATAGTGGACTCAAAACCAGGACACCTGTGCATGCCCCACCTGTTGATGTTGTGGCATATCCTTGGTATGAGTTTGGCCAAAGTCATCAGCTCCTCCCACTCCGGCTTCTCATTAGACGACAAGGCAGCCACGTAGTTGTATGTCCTGGCATCACCCTGGGGCATAGTGAATGACAGCACATAACTAGTGCATACATGGTATTCCATGTGGAGAGCCTCGCGGGAATCGAGTTACCCGCTGTTGATGAACCTCCCGCTGATGTTCCCTCCTCTCCTTGCTACTACTACTTAGCCTCCCTACTCACTGCCGCCTCTCTACAGACGATTCCATCACTCTTCATTAGTTTGGTACTACACATGCAGCAATGCCATGCCCACAGGAAATGTGTTTGCAATAATGAGCGTTACTTACATACATACATACGCAAGTCTCAATGCAACACAATTAGTTGCCTCGCTTCCCACTCGGCAATTATATAGCTAAGGTGGGAGTTATAACTCTGCTACACACACACTGCTCCCTGAGTGAGCTACGGTTACTGACCTGCACCCCAACAGAGTAGATGGGTAGCAGAGTCGCAGCCAGGGAGCCCTCCAGTGTCACCCTCTGCAGGAAGTCCTGCTCCGGAGGGGACGTGCACTCCTGCACGGCCTGCACCATGGGGGAGGGCTGCTGGCTGGCCCGGCAGAAGTCCACGATGTTGGCCAGCAGGGTGTTGGTGAGGGAGAAGTCCTCGCTGATGTAGGCCTCCGACTGACACAGCACCCGGATGGCCAGACCCGGCCCTGCAAGAGGTGGTAGGGGCAACGGTACTTCAGCTATGAGTTTAAGACCTAATACCATGTTACTGCATACATTTTTGAATAGATTTCAGATCCCTAATTTTTCTACACTGCTGGAGATAAATCTGGGAGTGGGCAAGCCATGTCTGCTGAACCGTTCAGAAACAAATCAGTGATCTCCGCCAGGGGATTGTGTATCAGCATTCTGACCAATCATACTTACGAATCATGCAATTTCCGATCAGAATTAAACCCACTGTATCACGATGCCATTATCGTGTTGTGTCTCTTCCTGTCCCACTCACCTGGGAAGGGATGGCGGTAGAGCATCTTCCTGGGTAGCCCGAGGGTCTCCCCCAGGGCCCTCACCTCGTCCTTGTGGAAGTCACTCAAGGGCTCCACCACCTTGCCCTGCACACAGAGAGGGCCATCACGACAGAACATGAATTATATGACAATTTCAAAGTTAGTACGCTAAAAAAGCTTCTTATGTACTCTGTATTCCAATGACGCTGGCTCAATGGTTTAAAGGTTGATCGCTAACACCCACATGGTCTCCAAGAGTGGATGTGCTGCCACATACCACCAGTTGCTAGTTCTATTCAGTCATAGCCTAAAAATCTTTAAGAAAACCACAATCAAAACATGATCAACCCCCTGTACATTAAACAATGTATGGTAGAGAAAAAGGTGTTGAAAGTTCCACACAGTTAAATGAGCTCCTAGTACCTTAGCTACAGGCACATGGTCTGGGCTCTGCTATGCTCTGAGTGTTCAAACCCCATGCACCGACAAACCTTTTTTCTGAGCTCCCTGACCAGCTCTGTGTCGTTGTGGTGGGTCTTGATACAGTGGGCGTGGCTGCTGGCGATGCTGGAGGCACTCTCAATCAGATCTGGCCTCAGGGTACCTGTCACGGGATGAAATCATGGTGATGTCGTTGACACTAACTGGCTCGGCTATTATAGCAGCTGTTGATGACATCGTCTATTACCGTACGTACCTTGAGCCAGCAGGACTGAGTCAGCCTCCAGCTCCAGCTCAGACAGAACCTTGTGTGCCACCTAACAGGGAGGGAGGCAGCCGTCACCCACCATCTCATTGTAGTTGGTCAACAATACAAGCAGCCTTATTATTCAAGGACTCCACAAGTGCCCGGACGCTTATTGTCCGTATTAATCAAGGACTCAGGGTTATCCTGATTATTCAAGGAATGTGTTGTCCTTATTAGTATTTTCCTTATTATTCGAGGACTGTATGGTCCTTATTATTTAATTACTTGCTTACTATTCAAAATGTAGCTTGCTATTTAAGAGATCCTATCAAAATTGCTAGCTTTGTTGACCTCCCCATCCTTGGATGACGGCTCATACTTCACTCTAGGTACCTAATTTCCTCAACGTAGCTGCTATCCCCATTGTATAGCAAAGCCAAAGGGCCTGAAAGTGGTATACTTTTGTCTCTCCCATTTTTTGGAACGGTAGATTTACAGTCCATAAATTATACCATCTCTCAACTCTACCCCACCAGCTTCCTCGGACAGTTCTGCTCCCTTGCTGGGACAGTCGCCCCTGACCTTCATGAAGGTGTCCCCAATGATCCTCCTCTTCTCCTCGGGGTTGCTGACGGAGTGGAGGGGGAGAGTGTAGCGCTGCTGTAGCTGCCCCTCGGGGGTCTGGTAGGGCACCAGAGTCTGGGCCGTGTAGAACTGCTGCGCTGCCTGGACCACTGGGGAGGGAGGGAGGGAGACAACGGTCAGTAGTACTTAACTGCCCAAACCTTTTTTCATACGAAATAAAATACCAATAAATAGAGGGTGGGCAAATAATTAAGAACGTGAATAATCGAATAATCAACACCCTTGTAGCTACATGTAGCTGTATGTAAACCACACAGTTCACTCGGCAGTTGGTGCAGGCTGGAGCTAAGAGCTATTACAAAGTTTACTGGTACAGCTCACAATGTACTAAATACTGCTCCTAGCGTCGTACCGTGTAGCTTCAGCCCGAGGGCCTCCAGTGACCCTTGGACCTGGGCAGTCTCATTCTTCCTCATGAACCCATTGTCGATGTAGAGGGCCACCACCCTCTCTGGGCCCAGGGCAGTGTTGAGCAGGGCAGTGCAGACCGCACTGTCACAACCACCACTCACCATAGACTAGAGGGAGGAGGGGAAGAGGGAGGAGGGGGCGGGGAGGAGGGGAGGGGGCAGGGAGAAAGAGGGAGGGGGAAGGGGGAAATATCTTAAACCCTAAGCATACATATTGTATATTGTATTAATCATGTGCTCATGCCTTATAGAAACAATGAAATAAAGCCAAACACGATTGCACAGAAGGGAAACAGAGTGTCAACCTCCCTCGAGAACTAAAAGAATCAGGCTCTGACTCACCAAGACCTTGGCGTCACCTACTACTTGTCTGATGTACTCCAGACAAGTCTGTTCTCTGTTCTCCAGTGAGAACACTCCATGACAGCCGCACACCTGACAAGGAAACAGCCGTCAAGTGAGAACTCAATGACATTCGCAAAATCATTCCCAGGGTTTCGTACACCCAAACCTCCCAAGCACCTAAGAACAGGTCAAGCAAAACAGAGGAGAGCAGGAAAAGACTACAGGGAATATGACTAACATTGCAGAGAAAGTTTCTCAACATGATCTTCCCATTCTCCGTAAGCTCCACTTCAGGGTGGAATTGTACCCCAAAGATTCTCTTCTCCTTGTGGGCAATGGCCGCTATCAGCTCCCCAGACTGGGCTGTCACCTTCAGGCTGTCGGCCAGCTGTGACACCGAGTCGCCATGGGTCAGGAGGACCTCCTGTGTGTCCCCGAGCCCTGCGAAGAGCTCACACTCTAGGTCCACTCTGATGGGAAACTGGCCATCCTCACGGATCTGCTTTTTCTCCACCGTGCCTCCAAAGTGTTTGTTGATGAGCTGCAGGCCATAGCAGATACCCAGGATGGGAATGCCCAGCTGGAATATCTGGGGATCGTAGGACGGGATGTCAGAATCGTTCACACTGTTTGGGCCACCTGAGATTATTATAGCACTGGAGAAGAGAGGAAAGGGCGTGTGTGCTAGCGAAGATGAATCAACAAATCAGTTGAAGCTCTTACCAGAATCCTTCTTCTTGTAACTGCTTAGCTGGAGTGTCCAGGGGCAGGAGCAGTGACTCTATCGAGAGCTCTCGAACCCTCCGGTCAATCACCTGAGGAGAAAACATGAAACGGAAAGTCACAGTTTACCAGAATCTTTCTCGTTTCAAGGAAACTAACGCACAATATTCAAGAACCATTGAACCCTAACCCTAATACTTTTTGGCAATACACAAAACGAGCATATAGTTACACTTTTCAAAGCAATGCCTCCAACATTCTCCTCAGGTATTCAAAGAAAATCCTATGAGGGCCGTCTCAATACAGACGCCAAAAAGGAACCTTTTTGTCGGCCTCACAAGCCAGACTCTCGCTTGCGAGGGTCTGGCTACGCGAGACTAAGCCAGACTCATGATACTGCACTGAGAGTCTGCCTTGTGAAAGTAAATTAATATGTGGAGTAACTAAAATAACTGCAGTACAGCTCTTGAATACTCCACACCCACCTTGCCATACTGGGCCCCAGCATCTAGGATGGCCACCTTCTCTGCCACTTCCTCCTCCTGCATCCCGTTAACAAGGGATCTCCTCTTGGGCTCACAGCTGCCGTTCTCACTGGACGATCTCTTTCTTCTGGCGCTTCCTATCTGCGCATGCTCAGTCTCTGCGGCAGCCACTTGCCAGCTGCTTGGCTCTTCAGCCACCGTAGTACCTCCTGAAGACATAATTGTTATTTGTGGCTTTATGCTTTCCCGCCACACTATGTTTCCCGGGAACCACGTGAATGTATTGGTGAGTATTATTTAGAGTAGAAGGCAAAAAAATGGCTGCAAAAGCTGAGCCAGTTTCTTCCCCAGAAGAAGAGGATGCTACCGAGCTACGCTTTGGGAAGGGTGAGCAGATAGTATTATAGAAACTGAGGTTATCTCTGTGTGTCGTTCTACTCTACTGTCTATGCTGTACTTAGATTTTGACAATGCTGATGCCTTGCTAATCTCTGAAGTGAAGATGCTGCTGGAGCATCGCAAGGCTCAGTATGAGTCGCAGGACGACGACCACGAGTTGTCAGATGTGTTCAGTAAGACACTGGACTACTGCCAGACTTTCAGCAAGTACAATAGCAAGGAGACCATCCAGGCTGTCCGAGGGTAAGGGCAGTGATCAATGATCTTTTATTTCATGAACCCAACTGATATGCTTCAAACTGATGGGCCTGGCGTTCAGTGTTCAATTCTAGACAAGTCTGTCTCCCCCTCCATCATGCACGCACGCAGCACTCTCCAGAAACAGAAACTGCACAAGTTTGAGACGGCCTGTCTGGCCAACCTAGCGCCCAGCACTGCAGAGGAGGCCAAGGCTCTGTTGCCAAGGTGGGAGGGGCAAGGGGTGGGGTTAGCTATTAACTGCAGCAGTTTCCTACCATATGCTGGTATCTGCTGAGGTTCAGCACTAGATTGTGCCTCCTATTTTCTTTGGTCAAGGCACAATACTGACACAGTTTGCCAGTCTACTCTGCTATAATGGTATACTCTCTCCCATGTAGTCTGGAAGGACGATTTGATGACCTGGAACTGAATGAGATTCTTGATGACATCAGAACTCACATCAATTACCAGTACTGACCACACCCACTGACCACACCTACTGTTTCTCACGCTTGGTCTTGACAAACATCACCTTTCCTCATATCACTCAAGTCTGATTTCAGTCACTCTATACAATATTTTCAGCCCTGGCTGTAAAATTGAGTCCCTTTCTGTACACAAAATATACATGACACATTCTGCAATGATTCCTGAGCAGCTTATGTAGTACACAAGTCCACTAGAGGCGGTGGGACTTGGGTCTCTTTGCCCTCAGGGACTTCCGGTGCTCATTAAATGAAGTAGCTTTCGATTTCACGGACTTGACCAGTGAACTGATGCTGAAACCAATGAACAGAATATGAACAGTAGAGACCTACTGGTGTGTGGATGCTCTCAGCTAGGTATACGGGTACTACTGAACTGCAGGTGGCTAACAGTCACAACATACCTGGGATCAGTAAAGGTTTCTTTGCCTCCCTGCTGTCGTTCATCGACTCTCTGTGCTTGCCTTTCCTCCTTCCCTGCCCCCTCCCCCTTTCTCCTCCTCCTCCTCTGCCTCTCAGTCATGATGGCCTCCATGCCTTTGGTTGCCCTGGGGGGGAGACAAGCCATCCAAGTTTACAGACTTTATAATAGGGTACACTCATGTCTGGATCCACAGAAACATTCTGTAGCGTCCTTACAACATCTGATTTACAAAGCGTCAACAGTTTGAGCCAATCACTGAACAGAATTCAAATAGTTCTATTGGTTGGCGGTACTGGTGCTCTGTTGCAAACCGCTGCACATACACCAAGATTGGAGCTGTACTAACTTGTACTGGGGATTGGCCGGGTCTGGGGCAAAGAGGTGGGAGTCGTAGAGGGCAGCAAATCGAGGGTCTTGGACATCCACCCGGAAGTCATCCGCAGGAGGAGCAGTCTAAAGGAGGGAGGCAAGTAGAAGACACTCGCAGCCTGAGTCCAGAGCAACCTACCCCGTCTTCCTTTCGTCTCTTCTTCCTCCGCCGCTTCTCTCCCGCCCTCTCCTGCTGCAGGATGCCCTGGAGACTGAAGTGCTCCTTCCCTCCATCCTCCTCCATTACAAGCAGCTCCAGTTCATCCTAGACAGGAGGGAAGGCTTCATACATCTTCACAACTGACAGCTTTACATCTACTGCTACCTTTTCTTGTCGCTGCTTTTCGTGATCTGCTTTACTCAGTTTCTCTTTCTTTGATTTCTTGGAATGCTGCAGATCAAAATAAAGACCAATTATGGAATGGCTTCTCCGGTGCAGTAGGAAGGCAAGCCCAGCTCACGGAAGTTGTGGAAACTTTGTGCTGGAAGAATGGATCATCAAACCCCAGGTCCCCCTCTGCCACACCCTCTTCCTCCCGACCCTCCTCCTCCTCCTCCTCAGCAGTCTCCTCCTGTGGGTGATCACTGATAATGACTACAGGAACTTCCAAGCTCCATAAACGACTTGCCTTGCCCCGCCCCCTCTTCTTCTCCTTCCTTCGCCGTTTCTTCTCCTGCAAGTACTTCTCCCAGGGCGTCACTTCCTGGCCTCCCTGCTCGGCTGAGGAAAGAAAGAAGGGTGACTAACACTACTATAAAATGGTCACAAAAAAAATTGTGCCAATTAAAATACGTAAATTACAACTACTACAATAGAAACGCAACCTTTCTTCTTCTTCACGAGATCCTCCGCAGTCTCCCTTAGCCCTGGGGTAAGAGTGTATTGCAGGGAACGGTCAAACCCTAGCCAGCTGCCGAGTGAGACCACAGGCCGGGTCACCTGGTTCCCATGTGATCTCCATCTCCTCCACCTCCTCCTGACCCTCACCCGAGGGACAGGATTCTTCCAACAGAGCCTTGGGAGTGAGAGGTACATTGGTACTGGTGACTTCTACTAGAAAGTACACACCAATAATATCAAGGAAAACATAATGATTATACAGTAGGAACGGAAAGATAATAGTAATTACAATACCCCTATTTGTCACAACTCACACACCAACCACTACTTACTCTGTATTTCATTATCTGGTCAGCCTCTGATGTGTCATCCTCCCCGCCTCCCTCCTCCTCTCCCTCCTCCTCTCCCTCCTCCTCACTGGACGAGGCAAGGTAAGCAGTGAAGTCCAAGCTCAGCAGTTCCTCCTTTGTGAACCTGGGATGTGAGGGAAGGTGGTGAGGTGATGAGGGAGGGTGGTGAGGGAGGGTGGTGAGCTGATGAGGGAGGGTAGTGAGGGAGGGTGGTGATGGAGGGTGATGAGGGAGAGGAAAGGATGTTGTGTAGCTAGGATGCAAAAAATGATAGCCCAGCTGGGGATTGAATCCAAATCTTCTGAATACTGGTCACCCCTACTATATGTACAGCTTCTGGAAGAAGAATGGCTCTAGATAACCAAACCCGCTGGTGGTATTTACCAAGCCACTTCCAGCTGTACAACACACCCACCGACCCATCAGCCTGCCACAGTAACTGAACCAGCAGAGCCTATCTAGAGGTACATGTCTGTCACGGACTATCTAGAGGTACATGTCTGTCACGGACTATCTAGAGGTACATGTCTGTCACGGACTATCTAGAGGTACATGTCTGTCACGGACTATCTAGAGGTACATGTCTGTCACGGACTATCTAGAGGTACATGTCTGTCACGGACTATCTAGAGGTACATGTCTGTCACGGACTATCTAGAGGTACATGTCTGTCACGGACTATCTAGAGGTACATGTCTGTCACGGACTATCTAGAGGTACATGTCTGTCACGGACTATCTAGAGGTACATGTCTGTCACGGATCTAGAGGTACATGTCTGTCACGGGGGTACATGTCTGTCACGGACTGGCTTTGCTGCTCACTTTCTCATTGTCTTCTCCTTCCTCTTCAGGTCAGTTTCGTCCCAAGTCAAGCGAACTTTGGACTGCTGGAGAGCACAACTGAAGAAACTAGTGTGTGGGTGTGTGTATTAAGTATGCTGTACATACTAGTGTATGTGGCTACTACACTACATCGTTACTGCTACCAACCTGGCCTCATTCCCAGGCCTGCCCGTACAGAAGTAGGAAAGGGAGGCTACTAGATAGTGGTAACTGCACATTTTGAACTCACTCCGACGGCTGGAAGTCAGCCGGGATGAGGCTCTCTGTGGCCACCGACTTGGGTTCACGGTCATCAAATGTCACTTCATCTGGAATGAACCTGGAGGAGGGGTTTGGAGTGTGGATCATGTGATATCACAAGACATCATGTGAGCTCATGTGATGTCACCTGAGATCCAGCTTCCCTCCACTGTGCTCATACTCCAGCCCATCACACTGCTCATAGACATGTTCTGCAGTCTCTGCACCAGAGATACATCATAGTGCAATGGTTCCCCAAACCTATGTAGCACTTTTCCTCCCTACCTTTCGAGTCACATTCTACAACAGCATAATAGTACTTCATTCTGCTCCACTCATACTGCCTCAGTTTCTCCTGAGAGTAGCCACTCCCCTCGGCTGAAGCCCCACCCACAAACTCCGCTGGTCCCTCCACTTCCTCCTGTGCCATCCTTTCCCGTCCAAAGTCGCTGGGGTAGACCGACACAGACCTAATCACACCCCCCTGGCGTCTGAAGGAGTTCAGAAGCACTGCGAAGAGAGCAGCAATTCCACTCACTAGCAAAGTAGACGTGGATATAGTTTTGTTCCCAGGCCTGCAGCCCAGCTTTTGCCAGTACTGCAAGCAACGAAAGCTGGGCGCAGACCTGGGAACAAGGCTTGGGTGGCTACATGAAAGATTCCTGTGAAGGAAGGAGGGTACTTATTCAGAGTGATAGCACCAGGGTCACTACTAACCTCCCCTAGCTTATGTCACCATGGCAATATAGGCTCCACCCACTGCTCCACCCACCATAGAGGTCCTGTGCGGAGATCTTGTCCCAATCCATGTTGCAGACGGCCAGTCTGTGGCCGGTCTCCTCCCCCTTGAGAACATCCTGCCCCTCCTCCCCCCACTGCAGGGGAACCTGGAGAACATTGACATACAGAGCCCTAACATGAAACCACGACGAGACGAGCCCGATTCCTATGCTACACACATGGAAAGACAAGACCATATTAAAATATAACAGACCGTCTGCATTTTGTACAGTCTAATCAGTAATAGCGAAGAAGCAAATGTTGTCCTTTTCTGCTTACTTCTTGAGCAGTATCTTTACCCAACAAGAAGTCGTCTTCAATATCAGTGGAAGATGTTTCATCTCCGTTCTCTGATTCACTGCTGCAGCTTGCACTGGAATGAGCCTCATCATTGGGGGATTCCCCTTCTGAATCAATGACCTCATTACCACCACCAGGGGGTTCCCTTTCACAGAGGCCACCTCTAGCTACAAGCACAGCTCCGTTCACTGGTGCCTCCTCTGGGCCGTCCTCCTCACCGCCTCCTCCACCCCCCTCCCTCATCTTCTTCCTTGTCTTCCGTGCCTCTCTGGGTAGCTCGTCCTCTGCCAGGAAGCAGAGTCAATGTGAGCACAGGTTAGACCACATTGCCACACAGACTCCACATGCAGCCTATACCACCACATGTGACTGGTCAGCTACCTCTCCACGTATACACACACTGGCATACCCTCCAGCTGGTAGTACTTTCGGAGATCTTCATTGGAGGTCTGTTTCACCTTTCTACCCCGCTTGTCTACAGAATCTGGATAGGATAGAGCATAAGCAGTGGAATGAAAATACCCGCACAAGTGAAATGGAATGGAACAAAACTACTACATACATTTGACTTTGAATCCTTTATCTGTGAACATGGAACGGAACCGTGCATCAATCTTGACCTTGCGAGCATGTCTTGGGATGCTCTGAGTTAGAAAATGACCAACAGTAAACCTTCCCAGTTTGCTCAAAATTAGTATCCATCTATGCTTGTACCTTGAACCGTGGGTCCGTAGCCACGTGGCTAAACCTTGGGTCGCTGTCTGCATCC
This sequence comes from Phakellia ventilabrum, assembly GCA_963921505.1. Lineage (NCBI taxonomy): Eukaryota > Metazoa > Porifera > Demospongiae > Axinellida > Axinellidae > Phakellia > Phakellia ventilabrum. Next base: position 6,976,180 of record OY997388.1, read on the forward strand.
ATCTTTCAGCTTCTCTGCTACCTACCTTAGTATTCTACAATATTAAGCGAACTAGTGGTACGAGTGGTGGGGTCACTTCTCCCGGACTCCCAGGTACACAAACAGTCCTATCAGTAGGACCACGGCTATCAACACTGGAATTGCTATGCTGAGGATCTTCTGTTTGCCCTCCACGTTCTCCGCCCTCCTCATCCGTCTTTCTTCCTTTGACTCCTTCTTCACGGGACCTCGCAGTTTACGAACCATCGTTTTGTCCGATCAATCCTACGCGAGACTATTTTATCACTGCAGCTTCGAGACCATGTGCGTTCACGTAGTGTGCGCTAAACAGAATGTGACCTATTGACCTTTGATTTGATTGGTGGGGCTGTGGCCTATGCGATCGAATTTCCTGAGACTATTAAACCACTGAGGCTTTGCCAAAGTGGAACAACAGGTAGAAATAAGCACTACTTTTGAGCAAGAGTACCCCCACCGTAGTATGTGTTTGTTTCTTTAGCCTGCAAGAGTCTTGGCAAGTGTGCTGATGGCAGGTCTCACTGAGATTGTACTGGCAGTGCTGGCCTGTGGGGCGGCACTAGTCCTGGGGTGGGCCAAGTATGGTCGAAAGCCGAGCAAGGAAAAACGGGATGCCCTCCTCAGGGAGAAATTTACCCTCCAAGATGGGATCACATTTTACGACGCTACCTTATCTCCATGTGCTAGGCGTGTTAGAATCACCCTGAAAGAGAAAGGCATTAAACACCACGTAGTAAATGTTAGCCTGATGGACCGTGAAAACAGGCATCCCTCCTACGTAGCCATAAACCCGCAGGGAAAGGTTCCGGCGATGGTGGTGAAGGGTGTCGAAGGGATACCCGACTGCTGCCTCTATGAGTCTAATGCAATCACGGAATGGTTGGATGAGCAGTTTCCTCACACGACACAGCTCTATCCATCAGACCCCTGGCAGCGGGCACAGGCTAAAATGTGGCAGCGATGGGAGGCGGTAATGGCGGAGGATTTTTGGCCCCTGATGTATGCCAACGTTGCAGGATTTATCCATCGACTGTTCTACTCTCGGAAAGCCTATCAGGAGAAGTTCTGTGGTGGTGAGAAGGACCCATACCAGACTGCAAAGGTGCTGAAGACTTACAATGGAGAGATTCTGTCTCCTAGAGAAATGAAGCGTAATGCTGTTCGTCTCTTCAGATGGCTTGATGTGCTGGAGCAAGCCCTGGAAGATAGGGCCTTCATCTGTGGTGATAGATTCACAACAGCTGATATTTCTGTCATTCCTCGCACTGTGATGTATCCACTACTCGGGCTCCTTGAGACTGAAGAGGAGCGCAAGAGATATCCAAATGTTATCCGCTACATAAAGGACGTTGCCTCCAAACCCTCGTTTCAATCGAAAGAAAGGCTTCCCAGTAAGTCGTTGCTCGGCTGGATACCCTGGTCACTGCTGGAGTGGATTGGGAACTGGAGGTCTGGAATGGAGCACCATCGTATCCACGGGAAAGACGTACTCAAGGAGGTTGCTATTAGTGAGAAGTTGTCCGCGCAACCTGTCCCTACACCGCTGCCTGACGATATTGAAGTCCTTCTCTACCACCATGTCCCTTGGCCAGAATCAGTAGCTGTGAGAATTGCATGCACAGAGCTAGGAATACAGTTTACCATGGAGGAGGTGGATATGGTGCGACTGCAGCATAAGGCCTGTTCATTCATGTCGCTCAACCCCCTTGGTGAGGTTCCAACCATCATCCATGCCAGCCACGTTGTGTATGATGCCAAGAACATTATGGAGTATCTGAACACTCACTTTTCCTCTCTTCCCGCCACCAGTGGCTCTCTGATGCCTGCTGCAGCTACCGATCGTGTGTGTGTACGTATGTGGCAGGGATGGGCCAGCACATGTTTCAACTACCAGCTAATCCATCTGTACAGGCAGTACATCCTTTTACCAGTCCTTCTTACCAAGTTCTCTTCCAAGGATGAGCTCCTTGCTACTCTACACGAATCTACCACTGCCACTGAGCACACTGACGACCTGGTGCACCTCTTCGAGCAGACAAGCTCCAGTGAGGAGGTGGAGAGAAAGATGAGTCCTTATAAGGAAGGGCTTCGGAAGACTCTGGAGTATCTCAACAGTGAGCTGAAGGATCGTGAATTTCTCGTTGCCTCTCAGCTCACCACAGCGGACATCTCTGTCTTCTCTCTGCTTCTCCTCTTCAAGTGGGTTCGTGTTGATATCACGGAGGAGTTCCCCAGTGTGGCTGCCTGGAGAAAGAGGCTGGCCATCCGGCCTGCTTTCTTCTTTGCACAGGGTGCGGTCGACAAGTACATGCTTGAACATGGCGTCCAACACCCCACTTAGATTGCTTGACATGGCATCCAGCACCTACCTAAGATCAGTTACTGCCATTATTGTGTAGCCCTTGGCAATAGTTTTATCCTTTAGTACATGTTGTGCATACCTTCACAGTGCTCTTGGATGTTGGCATAGTCCTAATATAAATCTTCTACAACACATTTGCACGTACAGCCATATTTTAATTTCTGTATATACTATTTTTGAACCAGAGTTTTATCTTTCAGTATTGTAACTACAGTGTAACTTCTTACAGATTTGGTGCACGCATCATGGGTGTGCTAAACAGTTCGACCTTTATGCGACAGTGCAGCCAGCACGCTATTACATTAAGACGGGGCGTGCGTGGAGTACGGCGTTTTTCATTTCCTAATTGCGAGGGGAGGGTCTGGGCACGAGACTAGAGACTACTAATATATGTCTGCCGTCAAACACGAACACAACTGGAGCTTCGGGATACTTTTAAACTTTGCTTATTTGAGCGGGAGGACGCCCACCACGTTATTAAAAGACTGCAACAGAGAGTCTTGGCAAGTGTGCTGATGGCAGGTCTCACTGAGATTGTACTGGCAGTGCTGGCCTGTGGGGCAGCACTAGTCCTGGGGTGGGCCAAGTATGGCCGCAAGCTGAGCAAGGAAGAATGGGAGGTTCTTCTCAGGGAGAAGTTTACTCTCCGAGACGGGATCACATTTTATGACAATTCCTTGTCTCCCTGTACCAGGCGCGTTAGAATCACCCTGAAAGAGAAGGGCATTAAACACCGCATAGTAGATGTTGACCTCCTACACCGTGAAAACAGGCATCCCTCCTACCTAGCCATAAACCCGCAGGGAAAGGTTCCGGCGATGGTGGTGAAGAGTGTCGAAGGGATACCCGACTGCTGCCTCTATGAGTCTAATGCGATCACAGAATGGTTGGATGAGCAGTTTCCTCACACGACACAGCTCTATCCGTCAGACCCCTGGCAGCGGGCACAGGCTAAAATGTGGCAGCGATGGGAGGCAGTGATGATGGAAGATTTCTGGCCCCTGCTGTATGCCAACCTCGCAGGATTTGTTTATCGACTCATCTACTCTCGGAAAGCCTATCAGGAGAAGTTCTGTGGTGGTGAGAAGGACCCATACCAGACTGCAAAGATGCTGAAAACTTACAATGGAGAGATTCTGTCTCCTAGAGAAATGAAGCGTAATGCTGTTCGTCTCTTCAGATGGCTTGATGTGCTGGAGCAAGCCCTGGAAGATAGGGCCTTCATCTGTGGTGATAGATTCACAACAGCTGATATTTCTGTCATTCCTACCACTGTGATGTATCCACTACTCGGGCTCCTTGAGACTGAAGAGGAGCGCAAGAGATATCCAAATGTTATGCGCTACATAAAGGACGTTGCCTCCAAACCCTCGTTTCAATCGAAGAAGGGATGGATTGTGTCACTGGTCGGCTGGATACCCTGGTCAGTGGTGGAGTGGATTGGGAACTGGAGGTCTGGAATGGAGCATCATCGTATCCACGGGAAAGACATACTCAAGGAGGTTGCTATTAGTGAGAAGTTGTCTGTGCAACCTGTCCCTACACCACTGCCTGACGATGTTGAAGTCCTTCTCTACCACCATGTCCCTTGGCCAGAATCAGTAGCTGTGAGAATTGCGTGCACAGAGCTAGGCATACAGTTTACCATGGAGGAGGTGGATATGGTGCGACTGCAGCACAAGGCCCGTTCATTCATGTCATTCAACCCCCTTGGTGAGGTTCCAACCATCATCCATGCCAACCACGTTGTGTATGATGCAAAGAACATTATGGAGTATCTGAACACTCGCTTTTCCTCTCTGCCTGCCACCAGTGGCTCTCTGATGCCTGCTGCAGCTACTGATCGTGTGTGTGTACGTATGTGGCAGGGATGGGCCAGCACATGTTTCAACTACCAGCTAATCCATCTGTACAGGCAGTACATCCTTTTACCAGTCCTTCTTACTAAGTTCTCTTCCAAGGATGAGCTCCTTGCTACTCTTCACGAGTCTACCACTGCCACTGAACACACTGACGACCTGGTGCACCTCTTCGAGCAGACAAGCTCCAGTGAGGAGGTGGAGAGAAAGATGAGTCCTTATAAGGAAGGGCTGCGGAATCGTCTGGAGTATCTCAACAGTGAGCTGCAGGATCGTGAATTTCTCGTTGCCTCTCAGCTCACCACAGCGGACATCTCTGTCTTCTCTCTGCTTCTCCTCTTCAAGTGGGTTCGTGTTGATATCACGGAGGAGTTCCCCAATGTAGCTGCCTGGAGAAAGAGGCTGGCCATCCGGCCTGCTTTCTTCTTTGCACAGGGTGCGGTCGACAAGTACATGCTTGAACATGGTGTCCAACACCCCACTTAGATTAGTTGGATAGCAATTGACTTTAGCCTTTCCGTTCCTGCCTACCTTCACAGTATTTTTGTATTCCTGATGTACAATTTTTGCAATACATGCCATAATTTCATATTGTATGCCTATTTTTTGACAAAATTTTTTTGACGTACTTTGGCATTTTGTAACCTGTAAGTACGCATGCACTGTAGTCACACACATGGTCGATACACTTTGTGAGTGCATGGAGACTGAAGTACGGTGGCAAAGCTAGGGTGGAGGCCTGGGAATAAGGCTATCATTTTTAGGTCCTCATCAAGCCTCGTCCCCAGGCCGCACCCCCGGGGGGTGTGGCCTGGGTACGAGGCTACAAAATATGCACCAGAATGGCAAACGCACAGGGTTGAATTGGGATCCCGCCACATCAGCGCCTGTAAATAATGCAGGCTACGGTTTCTGGTGCCCAGACTGGCTGGCAATTTTCTGGCGGGCTTACATTCACTTTTCATTGGTCAGAGTTGCAAGCGTTTTGCGCGCGAATTTCGGCGCGTACAAAAACCAGACGAGCTGCATTTTACTTCAGTACTGAGTTTCTTGGCTGTGCGGAATGTGAGTGTTTTGCTGCTGCAGTTTCGTATTGTAACTTTGCATTGTGCGTGGCAACCAAGCTGGAGCATGTATTCCGCCTGGTTTGCAAACACTAGCCTCGCCGACTGTGTGGCCTGGGAGCGAGGAGCTTATGCAGAAACTAGACCTGCAGCTAATAATGCTGTATTTGCTGTTACTAATTTTTATTTATGTGCCTGCTTCTCTCACCCTCATCCAGTCATTGCAAGACTGCGAGAGTTTCCACTGCCGCCGCCCTACCGAGCACAGCTTATCCCAGCCAGCCACAAGCACAGCTGCCACCAGCCACAACCACAGCCACCATCCTACCAAGCACAGCTCAACACAACAGGAAAATGTGAGACCCCATACTAGAATGTGTATACAGAAAGTACGGTTTAGCATCAGGTGCCATGTGTGGCACGTGAGCAACCAACACGCTATATATATATAGCGCTAAAAAACTGCATGCACTGGTCAGTGAACGCAACGGTGTTAAAATGTACATGCATTTACTTACTAAATGCATGTACGTGCATAATATACACTAATGGCATGGTATTTTGCATGATGTGCAGTTGTGATAAATGTTTGACAATGTGCATGAGTGATGTGCACGAATGACTAAATACATTTAAATGGGTATACTATACTATACTACACTACACTATACTATACTATACTATACTATACTACACTATACTATACTATACTATACTATACTATACTATACTATACTATACTACACTATACTATACTATACTACACTATACTATACTATACTGTAAGAAAAGTTACTAACTACATGTGTACATGCATATGCATGGCATAATATTGTAAAACTTCAACAGTTGGTTCTCAGTATTCATATCGATCAGGTTCTCTTTCTACCAACCCCAAAATTAATTGGCTCACAAACGCATCATCCACAATATTGTGTTATTATAATAAATGTTTGACATTGTGCATTAGCGATGCGCACATAAGAACGTGACGCGCGGGACGTGGCTGACCAGTGCCGGTACGCGATAAGATGAGTACTCATCAAGTTGGGCAGTATTGTTGTTATTATAATAATAATAACAATAATAATTATTATTATGTGTAATGGTATTAAAATTGTAATATAGTACATGTGTATAATGTGATCTTGGTGAGCGGTCACAGTTGTGCTATATATGGTGTGTTTCTATTGTCTGTGCACATGTTTGTGTGTATCTGTGTACATGTTTGTGCAAGCCTCAACACTCACTAGCTGAGCATAACACACAGTGTATGTACAAGCCTCGATTAAGAGCCTCAGTCGATTGGAGGACTCCTCAATCTAGAGCTAATGGTGAGTTGTTGCAAATGTATTTGTTTGTGGTATAGCTGAGCCTTACATTCGACAGCTGCCACCAGCCACAAGCACAGCTCATCCCTCATCCCAGCCACAACCACAGCCACCATCCTACCAAGCACAGCTCAACACAACAGGAAAATGTGAGACCCCATACTAGAATGTATATACAATAAGTACTTAGCATCAGGTGCCATGTGTGGCACGTGAGCAACCAACACGCTAAAAACTGCATGCACTGGTCAGCGGACGCAATGGTGTTAAAATGCACATTACTAAATGCATGTGCGTACACTAAATGCATGTGCGTGGCATAATGTACACTAAATGCATGGTATTGTGCATGTTGTGCCGTTATAATAAATGTTTGACAATGTGCATGAGCGATGCGCACAAATGACTAAATACATTTAAATGGGTAAGAAATTACATGTGTACATGTATATGCATGGCATAATATTGTAAGAGGATCTCAGTATTCATATCGATCAGGTTCTCTTTCTGCCAACCACAAATTGGCTCACAAACATCATCAATCGACATAATAGCTATTGTGTTATTATAATAAATGTTTGACATTGTGCATGAGCGATGCGCACATAAGAACGTGACACACGGGACGTGGCTGACCAGTGCCGGTATGCAATACGATGAGTACTCATCAAATTGGGTGGTATTGTTGTTATTATAATAATAATAACAATAATTATTGTTCTGTGTAATGGTATTAAAATTGCAGTAGTAATTGTACAGTGTACGTGTGCATACTGTGATCTTGGTGAGTGGTTACAATGATATGCATGAACTGCTATATGTGGTGTATGTGTTTATTGTGTTTCTGTGAACATGTTTGTGTGTATGTGTGTGTACATGTTTGTGCAAGCCTCAACACTCACTAGCTGAGCATAACACACAGTGTATGTACAAGCCTCGATTAAGAGCCTCAGTCAATCGGAGACTGCTCCTGCCAGGACTTCTCAATCTATAGCTAGTGGTGAGTTAATTGTTGCAAATGTATTAATTTTGTTTGGTCTCTCTTTTAGGTATTGTAACAAGGTGGCTTTGCTTTGGTCTCTTCTCGAATATCATCGCATTGTTAGGGGGGACGATCCTCAGAGCTTACTTCCTTAATTAGGTTTGATTCAAGCCTGCTACTGCGACAATCTTTAAAGCTTGCATGGTGTTGGCTGATCCTTAGGTTGATTCAAGCCTGGTTCTACTACGACAATCTCTAATGCTTGGTACAGCTGAGCCTTACGTTCGATTTCAGCCCGGTAGCTACTACTGCGACAATCTTTAAAGCTTGGTGTTAGCTAAGCCTTAAATTTGACGAAACTTTGACTTTATAAGCGGCTATACATGCATGTAGCTTTTTCTTTCTCTCGCAAAACAAACAAGGAATGGCTGCATAACTACTCTAGCTTCTATTAATAGCAGATGGGCTGCATCGGCAGTACCTCATTACACTGTACATGTGATGTTACACAAACGGACAAAAATGCAGACAGTTTCTATTGCTGTGACAATCGAAAAAAATGCGCCCCGGTTTGTTTTTGTTACCTGAACAAACAGAAGAGAATAGCTGCATACCCTAGCTTGGAGTGTGGACAGAACTAGCAGTCCATGTTCCAAGCACTTGTGTTAAATTGTGTCAAGGGAATGCAGTTATTGCAGCACTAGAGAAAAGATGCCCTGGTAGCTATATCATGTGCTAGGTTCTATTGCTGTGGGTATAATATTATGACCTCCATGCACCGCGACGATTGAATAAAAATGCGGCCAGTTTTGTTTTCCTTGCCTAAACAAAGAGAAGGGAACAGCTGCATACCCTAGCTTGGAGTGTGGACAGACCTAGCAGTCCATGTTCCAAGCACTTGTGTACATGTGATGTTACACCACTAGAGAAAAGATGCCCTGGTAGCTATATCATGTGCTAAGTTCTATTGCTGTGACAATCGAAAAAAATGCGGCCAGTTTTGTTTTCCTTGCATAAATGAACAGAAGGGAACGGCTGCATACCCTAGCTTGGAGTGTGGACAGAACTAGCAGTCCATGTTCCAAGCACTTGTGTTAAATTGTGTCAAGGGAATGCAGTTATTGCAGCACTAGAGAAAAGATGCCCTGGTAGCTATATCATGTGCTAGGTTCTATTGCTGTGGGTATAATATTATGACCTCCATGCACCACGACGATTGAATAAAAATGCGGCCAGTTTTGTTTTCCTTGCCTAAACAAAGAGAAGGGAACAGCTGCATACCCTAGCTTGGAGTGTGGACAGAACTAGCAGTCCATGTTCCAAGCACTTGTGTTAAATTGTGTCAAGGGAATGCAGTTGTTGCAGCACTAGAGAAAAGATGCCCTGGTAGCTATATCATGTGCTAAGTTCTATTGCTGTGGGTATAATATTATGACCTCCATGCACCACGACGATTGAATAAAAATGCGGCCAGTTTTGTTTTCCTTGCATAAATGAACAGAAGGGAACGGCTGCATACCCTAGCTTGGAGTGTGGACAGAACTAGCAGTCCATGTTCCAAGCACTTGTGTTAAATTGTGTCAAGGGAATGCAGCAATAGGGAAAAGATAGCTTGGAGTGTGGACAGAACTAGCAGTCCATGTTCCAAGCACTTGTGTTAAATTGTGTCAAGGGAATGCAGCAATAGGGAAAAGATGTCCTGGTACACGCATGTGCTGGGTTCTATTGCTGTGGATATATGATGGATGGGCTGGATCGACAGTACCTCCATGCACTGCGACATGAACAGAAATGCGGCCAGTTTTGTTTTCCTTGCTTAAACAAACTTAAGGGAACAGCTGCATACTCTAGCTTGGAGTGTGGACGGATAGATATAGCAGTCCATGTTCCAAGCACGTGTGTTAGTGTCAAGGGAATGCAGTTGTTGCAGCAATAGGGAAAAGACGCCCCGGCATACGCATGTGCCGGGTTCTATTGCTGTGGATGGTGGGAAGGCTGCCTCAGCAGTACCTCCGCGTGGTGCAGCCTGGGTTACAACTTGGTGTCCAATCTGGGACCTTGTTGTAAGCGAAACTGCTGTCAAACATTGCCCCACCAAGTTTTTTGTTTCTAGTCCGTAAATAAGTTATTAATGGCTTCACAGTTGATATAGTTATACTTGCAGATAGTTAGTATTTCGAGTATGCCCATTATTGAAATGTGATTTTGCTGTACATACTCCAAATTTCTGCATCAACACACTAGTGTGGGGCTCGCCTCAATAACCTTGAATATAGCATACTGCAATACTTGGCCACTTCCAACAATGGCATCAAGTCTAGAGTTACCTGGTCAATGTCTTCAAATTTGTGGTATGAATGAGGCCTCAGCGATGCTGACAGAGGAGAGCTGTCCCATCTCCAGGTCACCAACAAGCTATATACACTATATGGCTAGAGCTATAAAAGCAGCCACATACCACTGATTACCTCGCTCACACTCGCCTCATAATGCTCTGCAGTCACCTAGTAATGACTGATATGTATATGCGGTTCAGTGTACACAATCTGAAGCTCTATGAGCTGCCGTGCCATGTTGTAGCGAGCTCAACCCCTGAAAGTGTATGCCACTGCTTTAGATATACAGCCTTGTCTTCAGTGTCTTGCCTTGATGAGGCCTGAATTATGAACAGTGAAGCTCCTCTACACCACTTGGAGTATGCCGGGTTTGGTTTGAGTGAATCATAAATTTGCATACTCAGCACACAATTGCAAGTGTATAGATGCTCTGAGAAAGAAAATATACAGGACTTTAATAACTGAGTGAGAGGGTGTGGTATAACAATTGGTGAGTTAAGTGGGTGGGGCCAGCCAGTATTGTATGGAGACAGTCCAGCTGTTGTCCACTGGCTACACCGCGGTGCTACTCTTGCTGCTGAGGATAGTGGGGGTGACGCTCCGTACAAAGGGCTCCTCCCTCACCATACTGATGGAGCGGAGGGCAGACTCCTGCAGAGACAGGAAGAACATGGTATCAGTAAAACGTCAATCATGGCAAAAAGAATTTTTGACCATTGCCATGTCATCGTGTTCCCTACCTAGCTTCTCTCTAAGTCATAGCAACAAAGTTTGATATGTTACTTGTAGAAAGTTTGAGCAGCACACATATTGGTTAGTTTGAGCAGCACACATATTGGTTAGTTTGAGCAGCACACATATTGGTTAGTTTGAGCAGCACACATATTGGTTAGTTTGAGCAGCACACATATTGGTTAGTTTGAGCAGCACACATATTGGTTAGTTGGCACACACACGCTGGTCTTTGCAAGGAATTGTCCCTTTGCCCAAAGCTGGTCCAAGAGTTATCGTGCAAAGGTTGAGTGCGTAAAGAACAGCTTGTATGGTGTTTGAGGATAAACGAACAGTTTGACTCTTCTTAGTGACCTGATATTATGTTATACATGTATGCTTACAACATTGCCCCTTTGTTATCTAGCCCTGTTGTCCTGGCAACGCACCCTAAGGCTGAGACGAACTCTCTCCTGCGCTTGCTGTCTATGTTGCTCAGCAAAGTTGGGGTGAGAAGAGGTTCGGTAGAAACCCAGCGAGGAGGCCAGTCGGGGGGTCGGGGGGCTGCGATTTTGAGGCGAACTATGCTTAGGGGAGATGTGATTGAGACTGTTCCTATGGGTAGGGTGGGGACAGTCTGGAAGGGGAACGGAGGGAGACCTGAAGCGCATGGGAGAGCTGCTTGCCCCTGAGGGGGGAAGCTGTGCACAGGCCCTGGAGAGGAGGGAGGGTGTGGTTTAGGTTAGTGGATTAGTCAATAACTAGCCTTGTTTCCAGGCCACACCCTTAGGGGTGTGGCATGGGAACAACCTACAACAAAAAGTACGATGTGATTTCCCCATCATGAGACATGGGAGTGCTACAGCCTAACAGGACATGAGTTGCTATTGTCTTAAAGTCAGCAGCCAGACTATCTTACGACTCCTCTACCGCAGGTGCCACACCCTCAGGACAGAGATGGTCACCACTCACTCGCTGACATCCTCAGAGAAGAGACGGGCCAGCTCGGTGGCCAGGTGCCGTCGCAGCTGTGGCTTGCTCCCTGAGATGTACAGGATGTTGGCTAGCTGCTCCGACGTGAAGTGGCTCCGCTCCAGAAAGAGGAGAGCTCCATGCACACCAGAGCCCAGCACACTGTTGGCATATTCCTGGAGGAGGGAGAGGACAAAAATCAAAGCAAGGCACGATAGCCACATCCCAGGCTCCGCCAGCTGTTTTGAGAAAAAGCTGGGGAGTGAAACTTGACATGTGAAATTGTTAAGGGTAATGTTTAGTGGTATTATGTACAACACGCTGGACAAGCCCAAGACAAGCCGCCTATTATGTACAATGTTATAAAATTATATGGTTCAGCAGTAAAAGACAAACAGCTAATTCTTTACCAGACCTTCCCTACAGTGTGTGTAGTAGTGCACCTCTACACGCCTGGCCTACAGCACTAGCCACTTGTAGCTAGTACAGCCATCATGAAAGTGGGCAGCATGGCTGGGTTCGCTGACCTCTCCATTTACCCTCAGCCACACACACAGCTTTAGCGCCCACTCCGGGTTTGAGATCAAAGCTAATATAGCGAGTGAGAGAGGGGACACCTCATTCAAAGGCTGGCCACAACATTAGAGTTCTATGGTTCCATGGTGACAGTGCTGCTGCTTCAGATATAAGTGTACTGGAGCATGAGCAACCAGCTAAGCAACATGCTGAGCTAGCCCCCAGAAGATGACCAACGCCATGGCACCTCGTATCAACAGAATGCCGAGTGAAACAAGCCACCTGGCTCACTGCTCTGGCCACACTCCAATCTAAACCGCTCTACATATATGGTAGCATTCAAGGCGACAGATTGCATGAGGTAATGTGCAAGGGAGCCGGCTGTGTGGGGCTGTGGAAGGACGGAATTCTAATAGTTGTGATAGTACACACTAGCAGTGGAGGGGGTTGTATGGTACCTTCACATGACATACACACTCTCGTGGGTAGTAGACATTAGTTACTGATGAGTAAGCCTTACGCTAAACCAACATTTCCTTCCCATCAGCCCCCACCAGCTGTAGTACTAGTAATGTTACTCTGCAGAGGTGTTACTATCGAGTGGAGCACTCCAGACAGAGACCAGGAAAGGTTGGCTACAGTGTGAAGGTGTTGTTGCCAGGGGCAACGAGTGTGTAGGTGGGGAGTTAATCAGGTCTCACCTCTAAGTGGATGTCCTTCAGCCAGTCGCACACGTCCCTGTTGGTCCAGTAGAGTGGGTTATGTGCGGTTCTCCGATGCTCCTGAATAGCCTGGGGGTAGGAGTGGAGAACAACTATGACTGGGTGTGACTGTTTTTAGATATTTGATTCCCTAACATGGCACTGCCAAATTAGTGTCCTGTCTAAAAATCACACTTGCGTCACATGGTGTAACAAAGATGACTTGACTGCCAACTGTACTGTCCTAGTTGTTTTCAGTACCAAAATAAAACCTCCTTCTACTAACTGCCGTGATATATACACCTGGACAGTGATGTAATCATGACATCACTCACCTCTCTATTGAAATCGTGCATCCGGAGCAGCTCCACCCCCGAGAGAAAGCTCAGCTGTTCCGACTTCTTAACCAGCCGGAGGTGCTTCTTGATGTCCTCCTTGGTCAGGGAATTCAGCACCCGGCCGTCAACCTGGGGGCGGGACAGGGGCAGGTCAGGAACACTCAGTTGTGGATATTTATAAAAATGGCAGTCAAGTGTTTGACACAGTAAGGAGAGGCAGTCAAGTGTTTGACACAGTAAGGAGAGGCAGTCAAGTGTTTGACACGGTAAGGAGAGGCAGTCAAGTGTTTGACACAGTAAGGAGGGGCAGGTTAGATCGTGTGCCAATGCTAAAGAAGCTCTATCCTCCAGGTGGCTGCTGCCTTGTAACGTTCATACCACAGCCCATGGGTGCTTAGGACTAACTGTTGTACTTAATTTTATAAGAGCCCATGGGTTACTATACTAGAGGAGTAACTGTTATAAACATTGTAAGACCCCATTGGCAGATGTCATATACGAAAAACACGTAATCGATCTGTGGTATCGCTAGCTAGCTAGTTAATTACCAGGTTTATAGACAGAGCTTCTGTGAGGTGAGGCAGCCCAATGTCTGCTGCCCACTCGTTGGCCACCCAGCTGTGATCGATCTTGTTTGCATAACGGTACTGGCACCTGGAGAAGAGGGGGGAGATCGAGGCGGTTCAATTAGTACTCACCACCCTGAGAACTTTCAGATGTCTTACGCACACAAGGGGAGACAAAGCTCACAGCTTGAGGGAGATTGTTTTGCAGTAGAATTTTACCCACCTGGTTATAAAGACACTGAATGTTTTAATCATAGAAAGTGCTACATCCTTTGACTACATGCATATGACACCCTTTGTGCCCAGACCAACACCCTTTGTGTCAGACCAACACCCTTTGTGTCTAACATCTTCAGACCAACACCCTTTGTGTCTAACATCTTCAGACCAACACCTGGAGCCCATAAACAACCATCTCACAAGTCCAAGAATTTAGTTGTTGCAGTAAAAAACTTGTTCTCTACCAAATTTGTCAGATCCGAAGCAACTGGCCACACACACACTTTCCCCGGCTAATCTCCCCTGAGAGCCTCAGGCCATTGGCTACTCAAGTAGCCACAGTAACAACAAATACTTGTGACATTCCAGCCACAGCAGCACCCTGTTTACCTGGCAGCGATAGGCTGAAAGAATGCCACAACTGCTCTCAGCTTACTGCAACGTGGAGGGTCACTGAGCTCAATTCCTCCTGTCAACTACCTAGTGAAAGGCTATCCCATTCTCTGTATGGGTTGGGGTCGCATTAATTGCTGCATCATCATGTCTTACGGATAAGGCAGATGCCAGATGTGGTTGATTCTTTTCCGGGTTAATTAGCGAGAAAATAGCTTCTTATGAAGCAATTATCTCATAATCACATAAATATTCAATTTCTTTTCATCTTTTCTAGGTCACAGATTTCTTACTGGAACTATCCCTTAGGCTGGGGAAGTAGGGGCAATCTATACAGTCAGTGGGGCCCTACAGAAACCATGGCAACAGAGAAATAGCGATTTAGTCTCCAGGGGCTAAGCAGTTGCTACACACATACAGTGCAACTGGACCAATGGAGGTGGCAAATGAGTCTGGGTTTGAGAGTCATTGTAGGGAAGTTAGTCATGTTTGCTCAAAGGGCATGGTATTAGCTTTGGTACAGTGACATCACGATCCTGGGTACACTGGTCCCCAGAATGAACAACAAGGCTGTTAGCCACCGTTTGTGCACAGGAGGTATGCGGCCGTGAAGCTGATAGTCTGCTGGGACATGAAGCGTGCAAACCTGGTCACACACCATCGAGTGAGGCAGAATTGTAGCAGGCACACTTCGTGGCCTGAACTGTCCAGGACGGGGTTGCGTTCATGTCTTATTTCATCCAGTGTGTTTTACTGGGAAAGAAGATGACAGTGACTGCGAGGTTTGAAAATTTGCTACTACACACTGTATGGGAAGGCTGTGTGTCGCTGAGTGGCAAAGATTTAGTTTCTAATTCTAGTGCTGTAGTAATGTCCCCAGTACCGCTGTCCGCATTTTATCGGCAGCTTTGATCTCCCACGCAATAGGTCAGGATCTGCACAACTATGCAATGCCTTTGGTAGGTACTGATTGCATGACATCTAGTAATCGATTGCTGGCTTCACATGTGGGGGGAAGGTGAGGCAGGGAAGAATGCCAAAAAGGAAAGTAGGATGGTAACACTATCCCCTAGCTGACAAGGTTAGAGAACTAGATTTGTAAGACTATCCACTGACAGGATGTAGTCATTCCTGAGATGGTGGCTAATGATGGCCTGAAAATGATTCTTTCCTTGTGTGTGGACATGTAAAGCTTCAGGACAGCATTCTAGGCCTAGTGCCATAGCAGTTGCCATGGTAACAGACTCACTATAATGTGTAGATCATAATAGCTACACTTGTTAACACTATGCAATTCACACTTCAGCCCATTATGCCTTATATGGAGTGTTTTGCTGACAATCTTTTTGCAACAAGCGAATGTGGCAGTCAATTCTCTTCCACCACTGTAATCCCGTATTACGCTTACTAACCTTCATGTACATAATTTCAGACCACACCTATTTTGCTAGATAAGCCAAATGAGAGTAACACACTACCCCCCCCCCTCCCCCTCCCTGAGCACTCACGCGCTGGCCACGCCCCTCTGCTCCTCGATGGCTAGTCGAAGCTTCCTGCGATGGAGGAAGTTAATGATACCCAGCTTCTTCTCCATGTCAGAGTCCGTGAGAGACAGCATGGCATGGCCTGAGGTGACACGCTCCCTCACTGCTGCTGTGTACTGGCTCATACCTGGGGAGACGGAGGGAGGGAGGGAGTGAGGGAGACACTGTGGTGTGCTGTCTTTTTGAGTGCTGATACCCAGCACCTTTGGGTATTGGGTATTGGGTGGGGTCTTTGTAGTACATGTAGCTGTGGATTTTAATCAACAGCTACCAAAACAAGAGCACCTGAGCTCTTATCTGGGTGTATTAATCATCAGTTTGCACTTGTCTGCATGATAAACATGAGAGTATCTGAATGTGCTCTTCCCCACGTACTGCATAGCTTTATTGGTGAATGTATCTAAATCTTCATCCTAACACATTCATAAATGCCGTCAACACATCGGTGTGATATATAGTGTGGGTGAAGTTTCACTGAAATCTGTGATAGACAATTTAGTGTGTGCTTGTATGCTAATGTCACCTACATGTACTTGGTGGGAAGCAATACGCTACAGATGAGACCTTTCCTAGTTCTTGTAGCATTCTGGCCTACATGTGCACAGATCAGAGCATTTGAATTGCTAGTCCATGTTGTCATGACATTGGATTGCCAGAAGAAACCAGAGTGGCCTGGGGGCGTAGCGGGTACACTATAGCAGGTGGTGACTTCAGCTGGCAATGTCAACAGTGGGCCGCTGGTAGTGTGGGGTAGGTCACGAATATGGAGTGGAGAAGGTCACGAACATGATGTGGGGTAGGTCCCGAATGTGGCAACAGATGGCATGCAATACAGCAGTGATTACTATTTTCAGCATACATGGAACAGCATTGGCACCAATGGACTGGAGTAGCTGTCAGCCCGCTGCACATGGCACTATAGACCTTTTGTACATGCATAGCTAGTGGGTGTAACGAGCAGCAATAGAATCTGGCCAGAGAGAGTGGTCTGGCCAGAGAAAGTGAGGTCAAGCTATGGAAATGGATGATCACGCTGTTCAGCTCTTGTAACCCTCTTCAGGGCAAATTGCCAAGTAACTAAAGAGGAAGCCTTTGAACCTAATGCCCACAGCTGGAGAGCCCTTGAAACCTAATGTTCACACCTACACTAGTACTTGTACAACTGCACCTGGACAGTTGCTTATCAAGATTCACAGCTAGGAGAGGCCTGGATCCATGATTACTGTCCCATTCTGATGACATTCATGCAGCTTGGCTAAACTCCTACTAGTGGCACACACCACCCACACTGTGAATAGCAAAGCACCGTCTTGAATTCACTCCATGGAACTGCATCGTATACACATCCAGGCAGAAGATGAATCCAGGCAGAAGATGAATTCCAAGACATGCAGCTGCAAGAGCCAAAGATTGTGTGCACAGCTTACCAAGGAAGGCTCCAGTAAATTAGCCAACCTGTCTTCAGTTCAGGGTTCAAGGCTCAGGGCAGCTGCCACTGATTGTTTGCAAGCAGCAGAGGGTTGGATGTCCCCAGAGGACAGTCCAAGCCAAAGGCTGACCACATGAAAACTAAGTCACTTTGAGTCCCATGAGGGGTTTCATCGCCTCTTACTGAAAGGTCTCTTATTGGAAGTCTCAATTATCTGAAGAAGGCTTGGAGCAGCACAAGTCCTGTACTACTGCAGGAGACTGAGATAATGCCACCTTCACACAACAGCAATGGAAGGCCCACACACCAGTTAGCCACGACCTATTCATCTCCACCCACACACTAGTCAACCCACTTATTCACCTATACACTTGACCCCACCCACATGCTAGTCAGCCCCGCCTACATTTGACCCCACCTACACAATAGTCAACCCTGCCTATTCACCTATGCACTTGACTCCACCCACTCAGCCCCGCCTACTCACCAATGCCTGCCTCCATCCATGCCACTATGGCCTTGAGGTTCCACTGGCTAAAGGGAACGGAACGGAAGTCGTCCAGTACCCGCCAGTGGGCCTGCATCTCGGGGGTGATGACAGCATAGGGGAAGGAGATGGGTGTGGCCGACACACCCCTACCCCGGATCAGGCTGCTCCGACTGAGGTCCAGTCCATCTGTGTGTGTGTGCACGTGTGAATGTGTGTGTGTGTGTGTGTGTGCATGTGTGAATGTGTGTGTGTGTGTGTGAGTGCATGTGTGAATGAAAATTCCCCCCCAATAACAAAAAAATAACAAAAAACAAATAGCACAGGCTGGCTGTCCGCCTGTCCACTCGCTAACAGGAAGGCAGCTGCCACAACATGAACCTTGCTTACAACAACCAGTGGAGGGAGGGAAATGGAATAGCTCGATATTCACAACCCCACTTGTCATTCCAGCAAATTCATTAGCCAACCCCCACAAGGTGTTGTTGGAAGCAAGGCTGGGGAGAACGCCCTGTTTACCCAAGGCAACACAGTTACTCCATTCCTGTCTGTGAAGGGAGTGAAACTTGAGGACTTCTCAAAACTGTAACTGATAAACACTAAGCAATAGATGTCCAGTAGGCTTCCCCCTAACCCAGCCATTTGCTATATAGCAAATGTTACACATATATCGCCCTGAGTGATACTACAACCATCTACACTACAAAACACTTGTACACTCGACCTCTCATTGCCATTCCACGAATACCTGACTACCTTGCATGGATGGTTCCCATATGCTCAGTGAACAACTACTGACTGGGCGCTAGATGTCATCCGATAGCAAGCACAGTTGTGGCATGCCATAACATGTTCTTGGAAAAACTGCTACGTGAAGTGGAAGGACCTGGTTTTGAAGTAACTATGTAGCCGTACCCAGCACTAGGCAGCCCTACAACTGCTACATTCACAAAGTCATTTATCAATTACTGGCCTCGAAATGTCATTAGCGTCACTTACGCCACTTGAGGACCCCAAACAAACAATAATACCTTCACTACATGTAATACTGCCTGAGAATAACAGGTCAAAACATTATTCCCAAACCACCAGCCTGAAACCTGGTCAGCCCAAACACCACACTCACCCACACTCCCTCTCTTTCCGGTGCTCTTGCGGATCTTGCTGAAGAGGGCCGGCTTTCTCTTCTTTACCTTCTTCTCCGTCAGCTGGGGTGTGGCCACAGGGGTGCTGAGGGGCGTAGCAGTGGGCGTGAGCACGGGGGTCAGCTCCCTGCTCTCCTGCTCAAATATGGATGATCCAATACTCATCTGGAAGATAGTGTATATCAGTTGTGAGTAAGTGCATCCATGCACTTGCACTATCTAAACACATTACACTTGGGTTTCAGTACACACAAAGATAAGCCTCTCCCACTGCACTGAGAACCTGCCCCCACACTCACTAATAACAACACTCACTAAAAGCTACAGCACTACACTCACAACCTACTCACCTCCCGATCCCAGCGTTCTGACCAGGTCTCTCCGATAGTGCTTGAGGACATTCGGAACTCTCCGGAACGTTCAAATCCACTGTCAATGTCCTCCGAGAGCCCCTGGGTCAGAGCCAGCTCTATGCTGCGGTTACGACGCAGGGGGCCTCCCAGATCTACCTGTACCGCCATGTCTACACTGGAGCGTGGAGCACGGAGGTCGCTCAGCAAAGCCCTCAAGCTGGTATTGGCTGATTTAACGGAGACGAGCTCGTCCCGGCTTCGTTCCAATTCAACCTGGGCAGCTCGGAATGAGCCCTCCTTGAGGTCCAATTGGGTCCGCAAGTGGAGTGATCGCTCAGCTGCATCACGAGCTCGTTTCAGAAGCTCCCACTTCTCTCGCTCCAGCCGGTGGTTATCTTTGGACATCCTCTTCAGCTGCTCATCTTTTTCCTTTGTCTCTCTCTCGTGCTTCCGCTGCAGCACTTTGATGTCCTCTTCCTTCTCCCGCAGCTGACCCTGCAGCTCCTTCACCAGCGACGACAGCTCATCCCAACGACGGCTCTTGTCCACTGAACTGGACACAGTAATGTGGATCTTGCTGTCGGGTCCAGAGCGCAGCTCATGCTTGGCAATGGCAGTATGCCTGTGGTCGTCCCTCTGTGGCTTCATAGGTATAGGGCTTCTGCTGAGTTTGGGGGCGGAGGGTTTCACTGAAACGCTCTTCACTTCGGGAGTAGAGAGTTGCTGGGCCTCTGTGTTTGTCTCCTTTGGGTCGTCTCCATGGCTTTGCAAATAATTCTTGGCTATGCCGTTTGTCATGGGGGCACTGCTCTGCAGGTCTTTGGGCTCATCGTCCTTCTCAGGGCTGGGTGTCCGTGGTGTCATATCAGCTGGGGGTGGAGAAGTGATGGTCTCCGGAGTCTGTTGGTAGTGGGGATCATCTTCTGCAGGCAGCCTGTCTACTGGAGGCTCAGCCACTACAGATGTGGGAGACTGTTGTGTAACTGAAGGGCTGAACACTTTAGCTTCGGGCAAAGGCTCTGGAACGGAGGCGCTGATGGGAGTTATCGATGCTTCTTTCTCGGCATTCTCAACCGTTTGCGCAACATCCGTAGCTTCCTCGGAACCCCCTTCCTCTCCTCTGCCTTCTAATTCCGGCGGCTCAGGAATGGCATCGCGTCCCTCAGGAGGAGCAGACAGCGGTGTGGGGGGTCGTTGCAAAGTCTCGGGCTCTGGAGGAGGGCTGTAGGATTGGTTAGGAAGAGTGTTTGTATTGAACTGCCTCGGATACTTGTTGATGCGGGACTTTCGCGGTCTACGCACGCCAGCATCGTATCCGATGCTCTCAGAAAAGCTGTAGCCTCGCCTGCCCTCCACGCTGTAGCCATTCATCGGCTCCATTCCCTTTTGCGACGATCTTTGGCTCGCCCTGCGGTTCCTCCGCTCGAGGTGCTCGGCAACCCTTCGCATCTCTTCTTCCATCGACTCCATGAAGCTGGCGCTGCGCTTCTGTCGCTCAGGCGTGGGGACCTGCTGCTGTACTGCAGCCATACTGATTTCAGGCGTCAAACGATTTACACAAATCTACACTCCAACCGTAAACAAACAACTATGGCTAATTGTCGCTGCACTTTAATAGCACTGCATTAATGTCGCACAAAGCTTCAACTCACTGAATAATACCATCTTTCATACTTTCTTGACTTGGTGCAATGGCGGCAGTAGTGGAAGGTGAGCTAATTACATGATGAATACATTCAGCGAAAGTTACCTCCTACCTATTATTATCCAACCGGAAGTCGTATAAGTGCACATTCACTATAATTATAGAAATTCCAAACACGTGGCTCCCCTAGAGGTAAATGGAGGACACTATAGCGATCTTGGTGTAGATGGAGCTGTACGGTGCTCTCATGCAGTCCTACTTGTACGGAGGTATTGTTCCTGTGGCCCTCCTCCTGCTGCTGCTGGTGGTGGTGGTACTACTGGCTGTGTTAAGGAAGAGAAGGGCTGTGTGTTGGTTCTGCCATGAGCCTCAGCCTGCTGGCTGGGAAGAGGGAGGATGGAACTGTGTCTCCTGCCGCCAGTACAATGGGTTTACAGAGGTACTCCATTGTCCGCTGATGTTCATACTATTAGCTATGGGCACCACATCATACTGCCCGGGCCTTGTAGCGTCGTTCCCTCCATTTACAGCCATGGATCTCGGCTGCAAGATCATGGATCTCTGCTGTGAGATAAAATTATATGAATACTTCAAAAAATCATGCAGTAAAATCCAATGAGCCAGTCCACATTCCAAAATGTGGTCCCTCTCCACAGAGGGGATGTTTTCTACAGAACTTTCAGGAAACTGCCAGGGTATTTCTCAGGGGAACTAGGGAATTCCTTTGGTAATAAGGTTCAGTTGAATACCAGGAAACTGTGTACAGGTGCTTTCTCCCATGCAAACAGGATGGAAGCTATGACAAGGAGATGACAGAGCATGCTGCAGTAGACAATCTCAGCAGAAGGTACTGCACAGCAGGTGAAACAGTGATTACTACTACGTGTACCAGGGTATACTCCACCTTATGAGCAGTCCACTTCCCTGCAGGCCCCAGTGATCTAGCCCCACCTCCTGCAGACATCCTCTGTTCCCAGTGTGAACAGAACCTCCAGCTCAAAGTAGCCCAACTGGCCTCCTTCCAGCCTACATCAGAGGTGGTGTTTTCTTGTTCTGTCCATGTAATGAGGTGGTTTGCTTGTTTCATAGCTTGTTTCTTGTAGACACGTGTTGTTTTGTCTCTTAGGCATGTTTTGAAGAGGAGGCAACAGAATATGAACAGTCAGTGGAGAAACTATACCCTCTCTGTGCTTCATGTGAGCAGAAAGTAGCCAATGAGCTCAGCCGGAGGGATCACATGATCAAACCATTGCTCCTTAACACAAAGCAGACCTCTCTACAGAAGCGAAAGGTAACTTAGAACACAAGAAAATTTGCTTAAATGTATACATTAGGCGTCGTCCCCCCCCCCCCCCAATTTTCAGACCTCTCTCAGCAAGCAGAAGTGCTCCTGGATTTGTACATTATTACAGTTGACTTCAATTGCCATGTCCCTCTGGAGTCTGGTGTCACTTGTGCACTGCCAGCAGAACCCTTGCCAGCTGTTCCACCACTACTGTGGCTGTGGCCCCTCAAGTTACAAGCTACATGTAGGTTCTTCGAGGCGACTGTGCTCCCCTCGCGACACTGCATCACTGCTTAGGCCACCCGTCACAAGAAGCACACCTGGATTGATTGGAGCTGCTGTGGACATGTCACATGATTTCTCACATGATCAAACGAATGGCACCTGCTGGACTAGGAGAACAATTGACCAATTTTGCGACTATGTGATTAAGCCAAAGGAGTATTGGCATGTGAAGATATGCTGTAGAGTTTTCATTGGCTTATGCTGGCTAACAGGTACGTATACACTGCACAACGTACAGCAGATCGTGCCTCTACTCCTGACGTGAATGGAATATGGTCTCTTCCTACCTCCCATGTAATGGTCTCTCCCTACCTCCCAGGGCTTGCCAGCAGCTCTCAGTCTCGTGTGATCGCTGCCCTGTCCCTGATGGTACTTGACACTGCACTGAGCATCAACAGAAAGCAGAGGAAGTGTGTGAGGCTGCTCCAATGTTGGCCGTCTTCACCAAAACAATAGGCGATATTTTTTTCCATTCCAGGTTGCACCTTGGCCTCTTGCTGCTGGACACTGCAGTGCTGTGCCTGCTACCCCAGGTCTGTTTCCAGCTGCCATTTCGAATTACGAGGTGTGAGGCCCTCAGTTCATCGAGACTTGGCGGTATGGTGGCAGTAGTCAGCACGGCTCTCAGGATACTAGATCCTCTGGTGGGGCATTGCAGCAGCCGGAAACAACAGAGCAAACATGCTCTCAGAGGTTTGAAGAAAAGGAGAGAGGAGAGGGTCAGAGCTGAGCCAGAAAGTTCCCCGCAAGCCATCCAGAACTCTCTTAGTGGACTCAGCATTGGCCGAGCAGCAAACGGTATGAGTGGGGCTGACAGACCAAGAATGTCACGTTATAGTAGAAAAGCACAGTTGATAGTAGCTACGTACCAGAAATGTTTCTTCCGGCCATTGCCATCTGCTACTTCACCATGGCTAAGGCATAATGCTGCATTCTGTAGTTTGTCTCACAATGACCTAGTGGTGATAAGTCAGAAACAACATAATTATTCATGTCCCAGCCTTTGTATGAATGTGTCGTTGATAATGTTTCCATGTCCTCAGGCAGTGGGCAGAAGTCTTGGCTCAGGACTTTGGAGGAGATGAATCTCCTGTCTCCTGTGCCTCCGGGCAACTGTGATGCAACCAGCTGTGCTCAGCAGATTAGCAATGGCGACAGCATTTTCAAGTCCAATGGAACTAGTGTGACCAGCTTAAATACCAGTCCAACTGGTTTGTTTACAGATACGAATATTGCGAAGCCACACCCACCTGATGGTAGGAAGAAACCATTGCTGAGACCCGCTCGGCTCCGATACCGGCGGCTAAGCATTAGTTCTGCAACTGCAGCTCTCTCTCTTGGCAACTCAAATCCCTGGTCAGGTGGATTGGAACAGGAACTGCTACTTTCTCTGACTCCTCCCAAGGCCCCCCCTGCAGCGAGTCTTCTCAACAGTGGATTGAACTGTGCTAGTATGGCTGAGGGCGGACCACCCCGCTTCAGTGAGACACAGACGACAGTAGCTACTGCTGTTGCTTCAAAGGAACCTGCAGGTTAGGATTAGGAATGGTACCAAATCTGCCACAACTGAGAGCACTGTTTACTATTGTCACTTTTAAGCTTGCAACTGGTTGCCATGGAAATAGTTCTTCCTAGATTGTTGTCAAAACTATGGCACTCTTAGTACAGCCATATATCCACTCACTTAGTATAGCTCAAAGTGGAGAATCAGTCGCTTAACTCTGATGTAGAGCCTGATGCAGTGTCAAGTTACTGTGAATGAATTTTCAGGTGTTCTCTGAGGTATTCATTCATAGATTGTGCAAGAGCAATGCATGAATGATGCCACCCCTTGGAGGTCATTGTTTTGCAGTTTAGAATTTTAAGACAATGATTCACTTTATTTTTAGGAGTTTCAAGTTTGAATTTTATACACAGCAAAAAATGAATGGAATCTGGCTGTCTCACGGTTCACTACATGATGGTGCTACTACTATTTCTCCCATGCAGATAGGAGGAAGGCGGGGCGAAGGTGCCCGAGGGTGATGACTGCCCTTCTGGTGGCCAGTGTGGCCAGCAATGTGCTGCTACTGGCCTTCCTCCTGCTGCACATGAACACTCCAGACATGTACAGACAAAACACCAGAGGACTTGAAGATGGGCACATGTAATCATTATTTGTTGTTATATCAGAATTTCAAATTCATTTTGCATAAAGTCGCAACTACACATGCAGTAATAACCGTCACACACCACCAGTACCACACCACCAGTACCCACACACAGTCTGGACTGAGACACACGTGCACCTGTGGTACAAGCCCCACCCCCTCAGTGGGTGGTGGCACCAGTGTGTGCACTGGACACCATCCTCCGGTATTTTCCCAACACACCCTTCACTGGCTTGCTAGGGGGTTGCCACGCGCCTCTACGAGTAGCCAGCTCAGCAGAACTCAGCTCCTAAGGAGGAGAATATGAGTATCAGGTCACTAACGAGACTTTGTCAGGTGTACAGGATTACAGGATTGCATACTATTAGTATACTAGCCTTTGGGGGGCAACCACTATACACGGCGTCAATGGTCTAACTCAACACTACCGCTAGCTATCACGGGTTAGCAATGTCCAGTGATGTCACATGATGTCACCATGGTGCTGTGCTGGTATCGGCAGAACACTGGACTGAAACTCACCACTGAGAGAGTTCGGTGAGGGGCGTCAACGGTGATGATGTCACCATCTTTTACCAGTGCAATTGGACCGCCATCAAATGCCTCGGGGGTCACATGACCAATCATGATGCCTAGGGTATGTGAGTGTATAAATGATACAATGTCATGTGAGGGGATTAATTTTATGGACAACTGTACCATGTGAGGCCCCACTGAATCGTCCATCTGTTACCAAGGCAACATCTTTGCCAAGTCCCGCCCCGACCAGGGCAGCACCAGGACTTAGCATCTCTGGCATACCAGGACTGGTGAGTGAGTGTGTGTGAGTGTACACTCTCCAAATTATTACCACACACACTAAGGTGACTAGGTTAAGTGAATAATGCTGACCTTCCCTTTGGACCTTCGTATCTTATCACCAGCACTTGTCCGGCTTTCACCTGTTTACAATTAAAGTCTACTCAGTAAATATCCAATGTGGTATTATTAACTGATGACATCATACCTTCCCACTCATAATGGCATCATAGGCTGCACCCTCTCCATCAAACACTATGGCCTAAAGCAGAACAATGATGATACTACAGGAGATGAACACATTACATCATCACGTACCGGTCCCTGGAATGGCTTATCAAGCTTCTTCCCACTCAGTTTCAGAACAGCACTTTCGGGGGCCAAACTACCCTGAGAGAGACAACAATTTAGTGACAGCTTGGATCATGTGATGTCACATGAGCTAGGTCACACCCACCTTTACAATATTCATATGCTGCCCAGCAGGGGCCAGGGGGTTGGAAATGGGAAAGACAACGTTTTGCTGCTTCAGCTCGGCCAGTTCAGGAGTGTTGGCAAGATTCTCAGCCACTGTCTTGCCAGTGACAGTGAGGCAGTCACCATGGAGCAGACCGGCAGCTAGGAGCTCCTTCATCACCACCTGTGTATGTGTGTTGAGATTAGAGATTGGCTATAGCTTCCTAAGATATGGTGTTAACAAGGGGGGCTGACCGGCAATCCCCCAATGGCGTCCAGGTCTGCCATGTGGTACTTCCCGTGGGGCTTCAGGTTGGCCAAGAGGGGCACTCGGTCTCCCACAGCGTTAAAGTCCTCAATGGTGAAGGCCACATCAGCCCTGGGAGGGAGGGGCCAGAGAAGGAGAAGTGAGGGAGGGAGGGGCCAGAGGAGGATGACTGAGGGAGGAGTGATGGAGATCCAGAGGAGGAGGAGAGAGGGAGGGAGGGGACAGAGGAGGAGGAGTGAGGGAGGGAGGGGACAGAGGAGGAGGAGTGAGGGAGGGAGGGGACAGAGGAGGAGGAGTGATGGAAGCTGCAGCAGAGTGGGCTGTGAAACATGTACTCAAAACATTAGGAGAAGACTTGCAGCCAATCACAGGTGGTTGTTTTCTGGTTTTTATACCTAACCCTAGCTCCTGTACGCATAGGAGATAGCCGCTAAGTCTCCACTCTCGATGTCAAGAACTGCAGAATGCTCAGAGGTTGAGATCTTGCTGGAAGAAGTGGGCGGAGTCACCTGTTCAGGTTGGGCCTAACCTTAAGAGTGGTAATGTCTTACTCATGGGCCAGGGCCAGCAGGTGTAGCACACTGTTGGTAGAGCCCCCCAGGGCATACACCACGGCCACTGCATTCAGGAACGCCTGTAGAAGACACGACAGCTAGCACACCCTCACAGCAGACCACATCATTATGGTATCCCCAAATGTATGGTACCATGGAATATGAAATCTCCCGGATCTATACTTGGTTGGTATGGATTCTGGACTCACCTCTCTGGTCATGATTTTCCTGGTATGGATCCCGGACTCCAAGAGAGTGAATACCTGCTTCACCACTGCCTCGCAGTCCCGACGCTTGTCATCGGTCAGCTGGTTACTACGGGTGACAGCAGGCCCTGAGGCCGTGCCTAGAGGGACCATAAGTTACCAAGAGAGGAATTAGTGTCTGGTATAGAATCTGGACGGCAGTAGGATAGAATCTGGCGCTTCATACCAGGCAAGGCCATCCCCAGAGCCTCAACAGAAGAGGACATTGTGTTGGCCGTGAACATGCCACCTGCACCATGAGACAGCATTATGATGGTCATGCCAAACATGTGATAGTCATGTGGTAATCACATGAGACTCACCACAGGCCCCGGAGCCAGGCAGGGCACATCGCTCAATCTGGTGCAACTCCTCAATGTCCATCAGCCCTGCACCAAACGACCCAATAGCCTGAGGGGGAGAGCAGGCAAAGTGGCCGCAGCCAGTTGTACGTACGTGTGTCCCTACTCTATGATAAAGCAAGCAATGGCATGGGTATGAGACTAGTTCTGCAGGCACCGCTACCTCCATAATACTCTGGGCATTCAGCCCCTCCCCCCTACCTCCATGATGCTCTGGGCATCCAGCCCCTCCTCCCTTCCTTCCATGCAGCCTGGGAGAATGGTACCACCATACAAAGACAAGCCAATCTAGAAGAGAAGATGGATTTGATTCCATTCTGCAAGTCAGTCTGCATGGGAAATGGAACTCACAGCATCTACCCTGGCCATAGGCATCAAGACACCTGGGACTGTGAAATGGGAATGGGACCAGTACAATACACGTGCAAGCAACACAAAACCTACAACCTACCCGTCTTGTCACAGCCTCCCAGTGCAATGATGGCATCCTGGTACAGAGGAGAATGGTAGTCATAGTAATACACCCCACACGTCACACCACAGAGAGCTCACGGCTGCGTAGGCCTCATGCATAATCTCCACACAGTCTGCAATCCAGTCTCGCGAGATCAGTGAGTACCTCATACCGGAGAAGCCCTGGGGTATTGCAGAGCCCCACCCACCTCAGGTAAGCTGGAGAGATGCCCCCAGGGGGCTGAGAGAGGCGGGGCTTACCATGGTCTCCCCATCACTGACTACTGGAGTGCCGCAGACAAAGGCCTTCCCTAGAGCACGGGAAACAGATAGTGACAGGTGAGGCCTGTGCTAGCCTCCAACCCAGGCCTTCCTCACCCAGATTTTATCTTACAGCCGTGGAGAAAAACTTCCCGATTTTTCTCCGCGGCTGTAAGACAAAATCTGGGCTGGGTTCGAGGCTAGGCCTGTGCCACACCACGCATAATGAGGTAATAAGTATCATATACTACCCTTAAGAATCTTACACTCTTAAATTAGTGTAAACTGGAGTACTACTGCAGGAGCCCACAACTTCACATTGTCCCGCACTAACCTCCCCTTTGTTCCACTTCCCTCACTATCAGCTGCGACAGTTCCCTGGAGAACAAAGACAGGCACAGAATCCACCCCACTTTACGTAGTTCTAATTATCGGTGCAGTGATATTAATGCATACTAGCTATGATGTTCATTGGAATAAATTCCAGCGTTCTCACTGGAAGTGGTTGTTGCAGGGGAGGGCGTTGCTGTAGGGGCAGGCCACTGTGATGATGGGTTTGGTAAAGTCCTCATCCTGTGAAGGAAAGCATGGATAGCAACCAGAAGTAGAAAAAATACTACATTGCAGCTCTAACTTGCCTTGAAGCCAGCAGCTCTCAAGTGGGCCCTTGCTCCAGACTGAAAGAAAAGAAACAAATATTATAGCTGGAAGGTAGCTGCCGCAGACGTTCATGAATGTCATTACCCTCTTGACCCAGTGCGGCTGGTCGTAGGGGTTCCCCGTGAGGCTCTGGCTGCGGACCTGCAGGAAAGCGTGGACCGATACAGGCCGTGCAGTAAGTCACACAGACGCACAGCTGATGTACCTTGGAGGCGGACACCTTAAACCTCTTGGAATCGGCCATGTTGCAGCGTTTAATAGTCTCGCGAGCCAGACCGTCCACGTGGTCTGTTCGCAGAATAGGGGGCGTGTTGAGGGCGGAGTCTTTAGGTTTGCGGCCATGGCTGACCGAGACGAAGAGGATGTCGGAGAGTACAGCTTTCCTGGTTTGAACAAACGCCATGGTTTTTTCCATGTTATTGAGAGAAACCAACTTGCTCGAGATAGCTACCACTGGCAGCAGGAGCAGAAAAAAGAGGCAAGTAGTATACATTATTGGCGTGCTAGACTAGTTGTGTGTAGATCATGGATAATACACACTAACGTTAGTGTGTTTTATCCATGGTGTAGATATGTAAATATGTCGTGCAACATGTACAATCACGGAAGGTTGGTCTGTGGTCCTCCCCCCTTGTAGGCCAGCAGGCAGGAGACGCGACGAGACAAGCGCAGGGAACGGCAGGCCAGACGCCCAGACCAGAAATTATACCGCCCACCCCGTGGAGGTAGGGCCAGAGTGGCAGGGCTATACAAGCTGGAGGTGGAGGTGGAGCCGGGGGTGTGGTACTCGCTGACTGTGGAGCAGGTGGGTAGGTCAACATCCCAGTTTCCCCAAGTCCTGTTCACAAACACATGC
Organism: Phakellia ventilabrum; assembly: GCA_963921505.1. Lineage (NCBI taxonomy): Eukaryota > Metazoa > Porifera > Demospongiae > Axinellida > Axinellidae > Phakellia > Phakellia ventilabrum. Next base: position 7,005,784 of record OY997388.1, read on the forward strand.
CTGCGGAAGGTCTGGGAATGAGACTAAATGGGGTGGTTTAGGGTTAGGCCATTGTACACTATTCTCACTGCCATCTATGGAGCGGTCATTTAATTTGATGTTAAATTTGAGAGCCTATGTACGAACTTGTCTCCTTGTAGGTTGGCATGGCTGCAGCCATAGCAACAAAGGTGGCTACCGAGTATGGTCTGGGAGAAACCAAGAAACAGGCTTTGCTGCAGATGATTGAGGAGTATGAAGAGAGTCTGTGATCTGTTGTTAGCTGGGAGGCAGCGATTGGCCAATTAGCTTGATCTCATGACTGTAGTCGACAGCAGCAGATCACGTCATACAGTGCAGCGTCCCTTCAGTAATGCCCTCGAGGCACAGTGAAGAACATGAATTAAAATTGTACAAGACAGAGAATAATAAATGTTCAATTATTAAAATTTGAGTCCTATGGTTTCCTGCAGTCAGCTAGTCTCCTTGGAGGAGGTCCTCGTCTTCTGCATCCAGATCAATGCCCTGGGAAAAGTGATAAACAGGGAGCACATGACATCATGTGACCATCACATGACTGACTTGTGACACTAGCTAACCTGTGTATCCACATCATCCAATAGATCATCATTATCCAAGTCCAAGTCCAGATCCAGGTCCTGGAATGGAATGGAAGTGATAAACAATGTCTGGCACCCTCCTAGCTGCCCTGCCCACTTACGTCTGCCTGATCCTGTGCTTGTGCTGGTGGAGGGCTAGTAGTGGTCTGCTGAAGGGGTGTGGCCTGGGGTGTGGTCAGAGCTCCCTCCACCTCCTCCATGATGTTGCGCTCTGCGTTACCCTGTGATGGGAAATTTTACTTTAAGTGCACCCACGCCGCAACCCAAGGACGCCAACCCCATACCTGCACTCGAGGGTACTCTGCAGCAGGCCGCAGGTTGGAGCGCTCCCGCTTCAGGTACTCCTCCGCCTGTGGCAATGAAGCAGACAAGACTGCCTGAGCATACCAACTGGCAGGCACATTTGGTGAGTGCTGGAGGCCGTGATAGGATTGTCACATAGCAAAAAGTGTAAAGTCGTGCGTTGGCCTTCAAAACATGATTGCAAACGTCTTTTTGCGTAAAAACAAAGAAGACATGTCTTTCAAACCTTAATTTCAAAACTGGCTGTAATCTAGCCAGCTGATAATGACAGTGCCGGAGGCCTTACTGTTAGTGCCTTCTGCATCTCTGGGAAGAGGTTCTCGTACTGCGAAGGGTCAGCGAGAGACTGAGCGGTCTTGGGATTGGACTGAGCCACACTCTCCTTCCATAGCTCAACCACACTGTGTGGGGGGTGTGTGTGTGTGTGTATGAGTTTGGTGCGCATGTGTGTAATAATTATTCTCAAGTGAACCATATCCCAGAGGGAAAGAACAGGATCTGGTGAATTCAAGCATTAAGTTCTAGTCGAGTTCAGACTTCGATTGCTGGCCTCAGTCAGTGAAATGTACACACGTAATACATTCGTAAGTTAATACATGCATTAAGCATCACTGGCCAGCACCTGTTGGGGGAGGTCCCAGTGGGCGGGGCCACCAGTGGGTTGGTCTGCTGAGGTATGACCATCCACAGGCACTAGTACAAGCTACCCACCGTGAGATCTGGCTGGGCAGGTATGTCCGGGCAAAGATGGCTGCCTCCGGTAGCCTACCAGTCCGTATCAATATCTCCAGACACTCCTCTAGCCTGCAGGTAGGAGAAGCAGCGATGATGGGAAGACCCTTTAATTAATACATTCCCTTTGCAAAGTACATACTTTCCCAAACAAAAGTTGGCTGTGAATGCCACGTTATTCTGGCCCTCCCCCGAGGACAGCTCCGTCAGTTTCAGGAGTGTGTCAGCATCTCCAGCACTGGTTGCCAGTAGCAACATCCCCGAGTAGTCCTTGGCATGGTGGAGGCACTCCAGGGCCAGCCCAAACTGACACTTGGTGATGGCTAGGTCACCCATCTGCTTCCACTTCAGGTCACTCTGAGGGTGGGAGAAGGAGAGGGGATGGAGGGGGAGAGGAGGGAGGGAGAGCAGGGTGCGAAGGGTGAGGAGGGTGAGGAGGGCGAGACTACTTCAACCCTCTCCAGCACTGTCTGATAGCCCCCCTGTGTACCTCTGCTCTCTTGGCCAGTTCGTAGCCTGTTCTCAGGTCCTTCAACTGCAGGGCCAGCTCAAACCTAGAGGATGGTGTGGCATCGTGATACAGCCGACAAGCAACAGCTAGATGTACGATCCTAGAACTGGGACCAAGGCTTGCAAAACAACATGATTGTGCCCTGAGGCCATGGCTATGCTATGTCCATAATTACTTGTGATCGATGTCAGTGGAGACGGCCAGAGCCTGCTGCTTGAAGCCCTGGAGAGAGGACAAAGTGGAGAGTGACTGGTAGCAATTGCAACTAAAGCAACCCACCCACCTGCTTCTCCAGGAAGTGTGCCACCCTTGTTCTCTGGCTGTGAGGGATGGTGGGCAGTACCTGTGAACAAGGGGAACAACAGTGCCTAGCCTGCACCGTACAGCGGGAAATATTCACAGGGTAAAACTATATGCTATATAGGCCGTCAAATATGGCCATGAAATTTGGAAACTGTGAAAATTACCATTACATCATCACCTAGTCTGTAACTACCATTACATCATAATCTTGTCTGCACCATCACCTTGTCGGCACTGTCAAAGTCTTGCCTCATGATGGCTGTCTGGTACTCCAGCACGGACAGTTGGAGAGAGTAGCTGATAACGCTCAGCTCCTTGTCCCCGAGGTAGACCCGATTGTCTCGGGGGATGTAGCCCAGGACATAGAATGGCCTGGGGGAAGGGCAAGTGGGAGGATACTCATAGCTACGTTCCAAATCCTAATCACTTGGAATAAGTCTTTACAATGCACTTCTTGAAACAGTTTGATTGGCTACATACATGCACAATGAGCAGTTGTGTATAAAATAGGCCTATACACACAAGTCACAGTTTTGTTCTAATTTATTATTTTTGTTTTTCTTGAGTTGGCAGTAGCATGACTGACCTGTCGAGATGGGAGATGGTGACAATCTCACCGCCCACGTAATAGTTGAGCCGGTTCATTGTCGTGGTGTAGATGAAACAGTCTCCAACCCACGACCCCGTCTTAACCACGTCTGCTATCTCACCTACCACCTGGCGGGACGGGGGAGGGGAGAGGGGGGTAGGGGAGGGGAGAGGGGGGCAGGGGAGGGGAGAGGGGGGCAGGGGAGAGGAGAGGGGGGTAGGGGAGGGGAGAGGGGGGCAGGGGAGGAAGAGTCAGCTAGGCAGTCAAAAAATGTTCTACTGAGCGTAGCTGGATGATTCACATTCGAGTTCTTCCTAAATGTACCTCAAAGGCTGCCTCAATTCCGTCCTCGTCTATGCCCTGATTGGTTGCCTGAGCCTCAGCCACACTCTCCGCACTGTAGCGCAGGATGAAGTAGCTTTCGTCTGCTGCCAGACACACCAGCTCACCACTGTCCGACCAGTACACCTGCACACAAGAGCAATGTCCTTACTATTCAGGGAATGCACCCCAGACAATCCCCTTGACTCACATGCTTGACAACGATCTCGATTCTCCGGATGAGCTCCAGGCTCTCCCAGTCGTAGAAGGAGAGAGAGCTCCCTCCTCTTATCCCCAGCAGGTGGCCACCGAACAGCCCCTCCGCCCCAAACTCTGGCTTGAACGACTTCTTCTCCTTGAAGTTCTTGAATATCTTTACACGAGATGTACTTTCTCGGACAGCATACCTAGGAGGGTGTGTCAAAATGTCACATGACTATCTCCAATGGCAACAAACCTATTTGAATGCTGGAACCTAAAGAGACTTCAGCTGTCCAGTGGCACTAGATCAGCTGCTTTCCTTATATGTCAATGTGAGAGTTCGAGTGAAAGTGCAAGTTCCCACTCACTCGGAAGAGTCAGCAGCCCACACAAACTCCTGAGCACTGCCAAAGCTCTTGTTCCTCAGAGCCATGGCTGTGTAGATGATGTACTCGCCGTCCCCACACACCACCACAAACCTGAGGAGACAAAGAAATCGGAGAGTGTGCAAGAGTGCACAAGAATATCCAGTCATGTCCAAGAATGTGGAGAAAGTGTGACAGAGTGCAAGGAGTGCCTCCTCACCTTCCGTTGGGGTTGTGCCTGATGTTCTGAGGGTAGATCTCACAGCTGCCCATGTCCTTCACTGCCAGCGGCAGGCGCTCACCGTCTTTGATATCAACGTCTGTGTACACGAACAAAACACAAATGGTGTGGGGAATGAGACTGGCTTGGAAGCATGTGAGCTGGGAATGAGAGACTGACACTAACCTGCCATGTTCTTGAGGTTGGCCTGCTGTATCTCACTGTGCTTGGCCCAGATGATCTTTCCGCTGCTGTCCATACTGATGGCTGGCTCCTCCCGACCGAGCTGGAGGAAACACACCCATTACATCACCAGTGGTCTACTCCCCCAATGACATCATGCCTCACCTTGATCATGACGCTGCCCTCATCGTAACCAAGGGCAACGTCATTGGAGCCCCTGATGTAGGCTAGGGACCAGACCCGTTCCAGGCCATAGTTCAACGTGGTCTCCAGACGGTATGTGTTAGCATGCCAAATTCGAATTGTACCTAATGGAATAAAATCATGGCATAACATAACCAGGTGGAGCACTTGCACACAGTCTAACTACTGACCATCCTCGGATCCAGACAGGATGATGGGTAACTCGGGATGGAAGGCGACCACAGTGACGTTCTGCGCATGTCCCTCCAGCGACTGCACACAGCTCTTGTTCTGGTAGTCCCAAATCTTCACCAGCCTACACCAGGGAGAGACAACCTGGCATGACATTAAGCAACCAACCATATCTTGAATTAAGCTAGCCCTACATATGACAGCCACGCAAGCCACACCAGAGGTCTAGCTAGCTACAGATCCGGTAGCCAGCCACAGCTGCAAGCTGGAAGCCACTCACCTGTCATCTGCTCCAGAGATGAGGTAGGGCTTGTCCCCTCCCTGGAAGTAGTCCACACAGTTGATGCCCTTGTCATGGCCCTCCAGGGTGAAGTTGGGATGGGGGGAGCCTAGCTGCCAAACCTGTGATGGAGGGGGGAGGACATCTGCCTCATAACCACTCACATAAAGCTTGAGCCATTAATCTAGTGTATTTGTACTGCAAGAACATGCCCCTCTAGAGGCTCCACCCACCTTGATTGTGCGATCAAGGGAGCAGCTGGCGAACTGGTTGTTGTCCTTGGGGTTGAGTACAATCATCATGACATAGTGGGAGTGTCCCTCGAAGACCTGCGAGCACTGCCACTTCTTGTCCCAGTCCCACAGCTTGATCAGCATGTCATCTGACAGGGGGTGGGACAGGGGGTGGGGCATAGGTAAATTACTGTGTTATGTATGGAGTACTGGTACCAGACACAAGTGTGCTGGAACTGGGCTTACCACTGCTGGTGAGGATGTAGGGATGTGTGGGGTGCACGATGATCGAGCGGATGTAGTCTGTGTGAGCCTCAAACGAGTGAACCTTCTCCATAGTGTTGTAGTTGAACACTCGTATCAGCATGTCATCCTAGGAGGTGTGGGAGTGTGTGTGTGTGTGTGTGCGTTAATGTGTGTGAATGCAGGGGCCACCACAGCAGATCATGGGTGCCATAGAGCAGACTCACGGATCCAGTGACTATCCAGCTCTTCCTCACAACAAACTTGGCTGCTCGGACTATACAGGATAATTAAAAACAAGGAATTAATGTCTGAGACCAAAACGACAAATGAATGGAATGGGGTACCTGGCAGATCAGTAATCTCAAATGATTTCACCAGTTGCTGTATGTGAGCACAAAAAATCAACTTTAGAACTTACCAGTAGAGGCAAATAGAATGGAAAGGAATTGGCAGCAGCCCACCTGGGTCTCATGGTTCCAAATATGGACATTGCCATTGTAGAGGCATGCTAGCATCCAGGGCTCCTTGGGGTGCAGGTCCATGCACTTGACTCGGTCAGACCGAGCCAGCAGCTTGCGCTGGGAGGGGAAAGGAGGCAAGGTGACTGACCAACCTTAGTGTCTACCTCATAAATACCCAGGGACAGTGTCGAGGAGTGGAGTAAGGGGCCAGCTAGCCAGCGCATGGCTTGTTCTCTAATTAATGCGTCACAATTTCTTCCTGGTACAGTAAACCATCCCACAAGGAGATCAGGGTTCACGATCATAGTTTATCATACACGACATACTACCTTAACGTCCAGTCGCAGAGGCATCTTCAATAGCGCAGGACAGGAGAGTAAAAAGGTATGAGTCTATTGTGGTGACGTGGCACGGCTGAGCATGCGCAGTAGCGATTTGAGTGCGGGAATTTGCCGGGAAATATGGCTGAAGAAACCGATGAAGAGTACGAAGATCTGGCCCATAAGCAGGTGAATTTGATAGCACTAGGACTTCTTTCGTACTAGAACCTATAAGTACAATATAGCCACCTTCCCCTACTCCTTCCAGCGCCTGAAGGCAGCTCTGCACTACACCGTGGGGCAGGTGTGTCAGGAAGTGGAGGGCGGGGCGTTCTCTAGGGAGCTAGTGGCCACCATCTCTGAGACAGCCTTCCGCCAGTGCGAGACCCTGGCGACAGACCTCGAGCACTTTGCAAAGTATTAAAGTAGACAGTAGCATCAGATCTACATGAGGGGTGACATTTGCACACCTTCACTCGGCATCTTCCAAATTTCTAGTACACAACACTATTTTAAAGCTGAAAGTAGAGCCTGAGAGTGAGCCTTCCTATTTACACAGTACTTAGTGATGTCGCCAGTAATCTGCTACTCTTAACTCTACCATCTTCTAAAACAATGGTAGTTTGTGCTGTTTACATGTGATCTTCACTGCAGACACGGCAAGCGCACCACGGTGAGTGCCGAAGATGTGAAGCTGTGCTGCCGTCGCAGTCCGAGTCTTCTGGAGTTCATTGGCAGGCAGAGTGATAGCCTGAGGGCGGCAAGGGAGGGAGGAGAGGAAGGAGGGCGGAGGAAGGGCCGCAAGGGACAGAAGGACAAAGGAAAGGAGGTAGAGACTGCTGCAGCTGTCGAAGACAGCGACTGAATTATATCAGAACTTCTCTGTAGTATCTTTGCTAGTACGGTCTTTCTGTCACTGTATCACTCACTGCCTACAATGACAGGACAGCACTTTACTTTCTGCGTTAACCATTAACTTCATGTCACATGTAGCTGTCTACCATATGAAGGGGTCAGAACCATAGTATTCTCGTGCCCAGACGCGTGGTCTGGGCACGAGACTAGAACCATAGTGGACTAACCCTAAATGAAGTACATACTAGAAATTGCAAGAATCACAGAAAAACAGAGTAAAAAAACGTGACCAGACTTCTGAATTTTTAGCAGTTCTAAAGCACATTCTAGGACGGGACATCTCTCCACCAGATCTCTGTCACATCCCCATGACAACTAGTTATTGAAAATTCCCAAGGAAAAAAAATTCCATTAGCAGGAGACCGAGGAGAAGGTGAAAGTGTGGTGTCTGACAGTAGGGCAGATGGAATGGCTGTGGGATATTCACCTGTGTGTGTATTCCTGACTTCCTCAGTTCTTTCATGATAAATGGCCTGAGTTTGAGGTTTTATTTCTTGGCTGAGAAGCTAGGATACAGGACATACAACTTGTCCCGTTGGATTATTCATACAAATTGCATCTCCATTCAGTCACTGCATGTGTATGTAAGGATAAATGTATCATGAGCTCATCAAACCCACTACAAGGGCTTATACTGCAAGTGTGCATTTCCTAATGACTTGGCTGTTGGTAGCTACGGAATAATTCAGTAGCCATCAGCCTGTCAGACTTGAAAAACTTAGAGAAGAAAAAAGAAGCCTATAGCTCCTGGTCGGTCAAACAGTTCTTCCCAGGCTTAGTACCAATAGATAGATGACTATTTGTGGTATTTCTATAAAGAGAAACAAATTACAATGCAAGTTGGAGAGAAAAAAGCCTAGAAAAATAGTTATAAATGTTAGCTATAAAATTCAAATAAAATTTTTTAAATTATTTTTGTGGTATTTCTATAAAGAGAACAACTTAACTTGGAGGAAAAAAAGGAGAGAAAAAATTTGGAGAAAAAAAAAGAGCAAAAGCCTAGGGAGCCTCCCATCCCTCCTGGAGTGTCAGACACCCGGAGCGCTGGATAGGCGATGGCTGGGAATCACAGGAGGCCTTGTAACGTACCCAGTCATCCTTTTAGTTTCGGAGTTCCCGAAGGAAAGTTACCGACGTATTGGCTGTAGGCTTAGAAAGCCAAGAATCAGATTGTACGCGTGCGCCTCGAACACGCGACCCGATTAATGGGGAGGCCACGTTCCGACCCCAGTCTGTAACTGAACGCGCCACCTTGACTTACCGTCAGATGTGTGAAACATTTCGCCTTATATACCTGTAACGGTGATGTGCGTTAAATGGAATTGTTCCTAGAATGAGTACAACTGTATGTCAGCAGGCTAGCAGGATGGCTAGAGCGTCCCACTATAGTACATGCACTGGGGATAAAGGTTAGGTAGCTACAGATAGCGCTATGAATTCAAACCGGGCTAGCCCGAAACATAAACAGCCGCATGGCCTTGCAAGTGATTGTGTAGATCTCTGTGAACTGTTGACAGTAGCGGTACAGATTACGTACTGGAATTGCAGGAAAATATACTTACCCTATAAGCATATGAACAAAATTTCCAAACTCACAAACCATTTTAAGAGCAAGTTAGGGGGTTGGGGGTAATTTCAGTACTTGTGTGTTAGATCACCTGGTTCTGAGCCTTTCATATATTCCACTTTAGTTTGACAGAGCTCAAGGTGGGACTAGCAAACACAGGAATACAAGAATAAGCACAAAACAAAAAACAATTGCTTCTCAGATACATGTAACAGTTAAATGTACATCAATCTGAAAAATGTCACTTCTTTTTGCTTCCGGGTGTAAACAGCTCCCTAGCAAGAGGAGGAACACACCACAGTGATACAAGCAACATACTCACAGTAATTGAGGGACTTACTCTCCAGACAGTTCCAGGTCTTTCAGATTCAACATCAGGGACTCAGCATTCAGGTAGACCCGGTTCTGGGACTGGGCAATCTGGAATGGAAATGTACATTGATAACAACTGAGAAAAGCAGAGTGGGTATGCAACCACTCACAGTGTTAGCAATGGCTTGAGCAGCCCTTATCTTCCGTAGCTTGAGGTAGCCGGGGTTCCCACGAATGGCATTCCCCAGGTACGGCAGTCAAGGATCCTACCCAACAGCTCACTACACTATACTGACCACTCTACACACACTAGTATATATATACTGACAGTGGAGGATATCATCTTGGCCGCCTCAGCCTCTCCCTCTGCCTGAACCACTTTCTGCTGTCTCTCCTGCTCGGCTCGCTCTACGATGAACTGTGCCCTCTGGGCCTCCTGTTGGGCTATGTGGGAAGTGAATGAGAGCGGGGGAGGGGTCAGCAGGGAATGAGAGGGGGAGGGGCCAGTGCATGCAACCCTGAGAAAGATCTAAATGAAAACTGGTACAGAATCAGACAATGGTACAGCTAGAAGGCTAATGTACTGCTAGTACCCTAACTGGGAGAGCACCAGGCCACTCACCAACTTGCTTAGCCTCAACAGCACTAGTATACTCCCTTCCAAAGCTCAGGTCAGTCTGCAGAGGAGATGGTAGTCCGAGGTTGAACACTGGCAGAGACATGGCTCATCTGATATAGCTACTTGTGAAGCATACGGCCAGTAGACCGTTGATTTCCTATATATGGATGAGGTACTGGCAACTTACGATGGAGACATCATCTAAAATGATGAAGAAATCTCGTGCCCTCTCGATCAGTTGAGACCTCACTAACAAGCTCACCTGGACAGAGGAAAAAAGAGAGGGGAGGAGGAGGGGCAGGAGGGGTGAAGGAGGGGACTGTTTGCTAACCATGCAGACTTACTTTGCCTCTCTGTGTGATGAGCTGGGATGCATTGAACTGGGCAACAACTGCCTTTAGAACCTGCAGAAGAGTAGATAAGCGTACAGAGAGGTAAGCTATACACAGTTCAGACACACTTGGGAGTGAGCTTTAACAGCATACAATAGATCACAGAAGTGTACAAAGTCCCGCCCACCTCATTACAAATGGAGGGCAGCACCCTCTCATCATAGTCCAGGCCCAGCTGGCGGTACATCTCTGGAAGTTCCTTCTGGTCGGGACGATATAGCACCCTCAATCCCATATTCACCATCTGAAGATCCTTGCTGCCGGAGGGCGAGGTTAGCAGCTTGGGGCGGGCACGAATATCATAGATAATGGGGTACTGGAACCATGGAATTCTGGGAAGGATGGAATGGAACGAAGACACAGTGAGTGGATCGTCAACCAAGGACATAAACGGCAGTACCTGAAGTGAAGGCCCTCTCCATAGATTCTCTTTTGTATACCTGAAATTCTGCTGAAGACGATTGCACGGTGGCCACCATCCACTAGAAGGCATAGAGCTGCAGTTAAGCACGTGATGCAACTAGCCCGTTTCCCACTCACCTGTGTACATGGACTGGTTGATTCCAATGCCAATGGCCGCCGCGGCTCCCAGAAGCTTCATTCCGAAGCTGGCACCGCGCGGTATACGTCCAGAGCCACCGCCTTTGAACATATTCTGTACTTGCTTCGCCATCTTGGGGGCTTCTGCGTAAGAACGTAACACGTGGTCGCGCTGTAACCCCTTTGCTCCGGAATTTGTGCACCCTCCTCTTGACCTTTTATTTCCAAATAGCTATTTGCTATAATTTGGCAGGTGCTCTCCGGCCAGCGCGCCTCCAGCCAAACCTAGACCTGTATGTGATGGAGCTACTGCTGCAGAAAGACCTGAGCTCTATCAGAGTGCCCCTGGGAGGGGACAAAGTCTACAAGGATGAGTGTGTCTACTCCTTCGATACCCCTGTACGTATTGTCTCGTGTACATAATTACCTTAGGCCATGTATATAATATTATATCCCGTTGCTCAGACACAGTATAGTAGTCTGTACTATGTATGAGGTCTCTCCATCGTCAAATTATGGACTATCATATTGGGCTAACTTTTTTTCCGACTTACCGACTTACTGACGCAATTTTAGTCAAACAGTGGTTTGAGCAATAGTATATCGCATAGGTATGGCTGCATGCTAGTTCAGATTGAGCTGTAGTGACTAGTAAGCAAAAGCACCAGCTCCTTTTGCTAGTGGGCCGGAGGTGGCACGGGCTTACAATGAGGTCTGTGTCCCCAGGAGAGTGAGGGAGGGCTGTATGTCAGCCTGTCCTCCTTCCTTGGTGTGGGACGAGCCTTCGTGGAGCTTCACTTCCGCAAGACCGGTGAGCCGCTCTACCTGCACTGCAAGAGGACACAAAAGGTCAGTGAGTATCTTGCTTATTCAAGGTATTGCGTTCATGCGCATGTCTACTGGTAGTACATGTGCTTACCAGTGCGTCCTCATTGGCAGTCTGCAAACATTGTCTCCTAGCCTCGTCCACTTCCTGTGGCCAGCGAGGAGGCCCCACCTCCCAAGAAGCCAACCCGTCTGGCCATTGGGATGGAGGGGGGTTTTGACGGCGGTGTGGAGCCAGTTGAGTACCAGGAGGAGACTGCCCTGGTCATCCTGCCCGAGTTTGTCAGCATCCCCTTGCCGAACCCTGCCCTGCCAACTCAGGTCAGTCAGGTGACTCTATAAGGAGTGTTACAGTAGTCACATGATCTCCATACATCCAAATTGAGGAGGTGGACTTTTTTATTGTACTTCACATGAGGAGGCATGGAATTTGCTAAATTTGTCCAGTATACAAACTAATTGAATAACTTCTCTTGTTTCTAGGAAACCATATCATTTATTGTCCCTTGTGTAACGAAAGGGTTGCTGTGTTAGTACCCCTGTGTGTCCCCCAGGTCCAGGCTTCTATTGCTGGCATTGTGGCCGCCCACACCGCCTCCAAGCAGGAGGCCATCGCTGCCTGGGAGGGAGACAAGCGCAAGGTTACCAAGTGAGCCACTCCTGGGCTGGTCCTGTCCTGAGTAAGGGATAAATGCCAGGTGCTTCTGGCGTCACAGTGCTAGGTGCTTCTGGCGTCACAGTGCCAGGTGCTTCTGGCGTCGCAGTGCCAGGTGCTTCTGGCGTCACAGTGCCAGGTGCTTCTGGCGTCACAGTGCCAGGTGCTTCTGGCGTCACAGTGCCAGGTGCTTCTGGCGTCACAGTGCTAGGTGCTTCTGGCGTCACAGTGCTAGGTGCTTCTGACGTCACAGTGCTAGGTGCTTCTGGCGTCACAGTGCCAGGTGCTTCTGGCGTCACAGTGCCAGGTGCTTCTGGCGTCACAGTGCCAGGTGCTTCTGGCGTCACAGTGCCAGGTGCTTCTGGCCTAGGTGCTTCTGGCGTCACAGTGCTAGGTGCTTCTGGCGTCACAGTGCCAGGTGCTTCTGACGTCACAGTGCTAGGTGCTTCTGGCGTCACAGTGCTAGGTGCTTCTGGCGTCACAGTGCCAGGTGCTTCTGGCGTCACAGTGCCAGGTGCTTCTGGCGTCACAGTGCTAGGTGCTTCTGGCGTCACAGTGCTAGGTGCTTCTGACGTCACAGTGCTAGGTGCTTCTGACGTCACAGTGCTAGGTGTCACAGTGCTAGGTGCTTCTGGCGTCACAGTGCCAGGTGCTTCTGGCGTCACAGTGCTAGGTGCTTCTGGCGTCACAGTGCTAGGTGCTTCTGGCGTCACAGTGCTAGGTGCTTCTGACGTCACAGTGCTAGGTGCTTCTGGCGTCACAGTGCCAGGTGCTTCTGGCGTCACAGTGCTAGGTGCTTCTGGCGTCACAGTGCCAGGTGCTTCTGGCGTCACAGTGCTAGGTGCTTCTGGCGTCACAGTGCTAGGTGCTTCTGGCGTCACAGTGCCAGGTGCTTCTGGCGTCACAGTGCCAGGTGCTTCTGGCGTCACAGTGCTAGGTGTTCTGGCGTCACAGTGCTAGGTGCTTCTGGCGTCACAGTGCCAGGTGCTTCTGGCGTCACAGTGCCAGGTGCTTCTGACTGTCATAGTTCTGACGTCACAGTGCCAGGTGCTTCTGGCGTCACAGTGCCAGGTGCTTCTGGCGTCACAGTGCCAGGTGCTTCTGGCGTCACAGTGCTAGGTGCTTCTGGCGTCACAGTGCCAGGTGCTTCTGGCGTCACAGTGCCAGGTGCTTCTGGCGTCACAGTGCCAGGTGCTTCTGGCGTCACAGTGCCAGGTGCTTCTGACTGTCATAGTTCTGGCGTCACAGTGCTAGGTGCTTCTGGCGTCACAGTGCCAGGTGCTTCTGGCGTCACAGTGCTAGGTGCTTCTGACGTCACAGTGCTAGGTGCTTCTGGCGTCACAGTGCCAGGTGCTTCTGGCGTCACAGTGCTAGGTGCTTCTGGCGTCACAGTGCGAGGTGCTTCTGGCGTCACAGTGCCAGGTGCTTCTGGCGTCACAGTGCCAGGTGCTTCTGGCGTCACAGTGCCAGGTGCTTCTGGCGTCACAGTGCCAGGTGCTTCTGGCGTCACAGTGCTAGGTGCTTCTGGCGTCACAGTGCTAGGTGCTTCTGGCGTCACAGTGCTAGGTGCTTCTGGCGTCACAGTGCTAGGTGCTTCTGACGTCACAGTGCCAGGTGCTTCTGACGTCACAGTGCCAGGTGCTTCTGGCGTCACAGTGCCAGGTGCTTCTGGCGTCACAGTGCTAGGTGCTTCTGGCGTCACAGTGCCAGGTGCTTCTAATTTCTATCTTGCTAATAAATTTTAGGACTGTAATGGCTACAGGGAAGATGTATGTTCTGTTGTGGTTGTCCTTTTTTTTCAAGGCAATTACCCAGTTTGGTGGTTCATTAAGACTCCAGAATGCTGTCCTTACTATTCAAGGAATGTAATCCGTACTGTTGCCTGCAGGCATGCCAAGACCCTGACCCAGCTGGACATCGGGGTGAAGGTCCCTCCCAGGTAAGCCAGAGCATCCTCCCTCTAAAGCTGCGCCCACTGACATGCCCGGTTCTGTTCTCCGCCAGTGGCTGGAAGTGTGAGAAGTGTGACCTTACCACCAACCTGTGGCTCAACCTGACTGACGGCAGCATCCTCTGTGGAAGGAGATACTTTGATGGTGCTGTAGGAGTTGTAGTCATCAGTGTTTGTGTAGGGAAACCAAGACACCTTGAGTGTTCATGTGGGGGAACCAGGACACCTTGAGTGTGCAGATTGTTAGAGGTGTCCTTACTTCTGAGCCTGACTGTTTGGGGCCACAGCCTTATATGGAAGTGTCCTTAGCTATGGAGCCGTATTATTCAAGGAATTTGTTGGTTCTTGGGATGCAGCAGTATTGTGGTGGCTAAAAATTAATCTCTTTGATACTCATTGCCCAATAATATTGCGCTGAGAGGTAGTCAGAAAAGCTGAGATTTGACCAGCGTGGGTAGAACACTGATGTAGCCTAGCCTCGTTCCCAGCCCCCCACTTTAGTTGGTTACACAAAGCTGAGAGCCTGAGGACAAAACTAGGTGCAGCCGATTGTCCTCCGGAAACTAGCATGGAGCAGAGTGTCCTTATTATTCAAGGACTGTAGCCCTCTCATTACAGAGACTTGCTTGTAGTCTACTGGTTCAGCCCCGCCCTCTCCTCCACAGGGTCTGGTGGCAACAACCATGCCGTGGAGCACTGGGATGCCAAGCACTACCCTCTGGCGGTGAAGCTAGGCACCATCACGCCAGACGGGGCTGACGTGTACTCCTACGACGAGGACGAGATGGTGGAGGATCCAGAGCTGCCCAAACACCTGGCACACTTTGGCATCAACATCGCCCTCATGACCAAGGTGGGTGGTCGTAGTGCTGCAGGGGTATGGGTCCTGTGGGGAGTGAGTACATATTGTGCACATGCAAATTATTGGAGCCCAGGTGGTAGTGGAGCCCAGGTGGGTATTGAATCCACAGACGTGAAGAGTGTGAGTCAGACACGGAAAATTACCAGCTAAATTAACATTTCAGCCATCCTTGTTGGTGTTAAAAAAATATAGTGTTCTGTAAAATCATTAGTCAGTGTGTTATGTAAACTTCGGCAGTAATCCTTCTACAGTCAGATTTGCAATACTCTTGTCCACCAAGCTACTGGAGCCCCTACTATGCCACTATAGCCACAAACATAGTGGAAGCTATTGGAAGTTTGCAGCCACAGTAAACCTAGATGAAAAAGTGGTGTATAGGTAGTGAGGATATATAATTCTGTTTTGATAAATTCTGGTAGCTAACTGGAAGTGCATATAAAGAATTGCTGAGTCTGCATATGACCTCCTATTAAAGTGCACAACACAGCCTTCAATTGGATGATTTAACCCTAACCCCTAACCCTAACCCCTAACCCTGACCCCTAACCCAGACTGATGCAACCATGACGGAACTGGAGATCGACATGAACATGCGGATCGGGGAATGGAGCATCATACAGGAGTCAGGGAAGGAGCTTGTCCCCTGTTATGGCCCGGGCTACACTGGGCTCAACAACCTGGGCAACAGGTATGACATCATCTGGAATGTAACCTATATAGTGTGGTTATGGAGGTGGTGATGTAATGCTAATTTGAGCATATGCTTATTCTGATGAGTGTTTCCGTCCAGCTGCTACCTCAACTCAGTGATGCAAGTGATGTTCTCGCTGCCAGAATTCAAACAGCGGTGAGCAGCTTTGCTTTAGTCCTTACATCATAGTGTATGGTCTGGGGACTTCCCCCTTCCATCCCTTCCCACTGATAGGTACTACGACACAGCTGCCTCCACCTTACAAGCAGCTCCCGCCAACCCCACCGACAACTTCAATGCACAAATGTGAGCTAATTGCAGGAGACGTGTGTGTAGTGGCTGTGGGTTAGTAGCGGGTAACGTCTCGCCATCTTGAACAGCCATCATCCCTCCCTCCCTCCCTCCCTCCCTCAGGAGCAAGCTGGCAGTGGGCCTGCTGTCAGGGCAACACTCCCAGCCACCCAAGGATGAGCCTCCTGTGCAGCAAGAGGAGGCAGAGGTGGAAGGAGGGGGACAGGCAGCGCAGGAGAACAGACCACCCAAGGTCTCACATCCAGTATACCAACTATTGAGGGCTGCCTGTGGACATTTACACAGTACATCTATTTTAATCTGTTTCCATAGGAACAGAAAGGGATTCCCCCTGGCATGTTTAAGGCCCTGATTGGTCGTGGCCATCCAGAGTTCAGTACCATGAGGCAACAGGTATGCCGTGGATACTATCCCTATTTAGAGAGCCCCCGATGACATTGCTGAATTACCCTTCAATAGGATGCTCAGGAGTTCTTCCTCCATCTGCTGTCCACCATTGAGCAGTCTCAGCGGACAGCACCACCCGGACTCCCCGACCCCGCCCACTGCTTCAAATACCAGGTAGGTGTACTTAGTTATTACATCATTGCTTGCATAGACTTACTGTGCATCACGCCCTGTGTGACATCATATCCTGTGTGACATCACAGACGGAGGAGCGTATCGAGTGTGTGGTGTCGGGCAAGGTGCGCTATACCAAGAGAGAGGACAAGCTCCTTGCCCTGCCAGTTCCCATGGAGATGGCCACCAACAAGAGTGGGTGGAGTCTCATACCAAACTGTGTTGTAAATAGTGTGCACTTGGCCTTGTTCCCAGGCCACACCCCCCACGAAAGAGTGGACTGTGGCCTGCGAACAAGGCTAGTATGCTCTCTGCAAGATTCCTGAGTCCAGAGTTGAGCATGCACTTCGTGTCCCTTGATGTTACTAGGATACAGTGTTGGAGCATGTTCTTGAGCATTTGGATTTGACTAGAACTGGCATCATCAAATTCGGGAATCTAATTTTAGCTAGGCTCTCTCTGCTATGGTGTCATGTTCCTTGCTTTGCTGTACACACCTACCCAAATCAAAAGAGGAGGCTTGGGGACAGGCTGTACTCTCTACCTAGTGCAGCTGCTAGAGTCATGTGACTATTCTGCAGGTGAGGTTGCTGCCTGGGAGGCCAGGAAGAAGGAACTAGAAACCAAGAAGCTCCGAATGTGAGCCTGGGAATTCTACCTTTCAAACCTTCAAGTCATGACTGCTGACTCCCTCTCTCTCCCCAGTAACCCTGACGATGTGGTGAGGGCCAAGGTCCCTTTCTCGACCTGCCTGGGCCAGTATGCTGCCCCAGTGGAAGTGCTGGACTTCTATAGCTCTGCCGTAGGAGGCAAGTCCCTTGCCAAGAAGTGAGCTGGGAGGTTTCATCAGAACAGACTATGTCTGAGTGCTGGCATGTGATATTTCTCCTGGCCCTTAGGACAACTCGTTTTGCCACCTTTCCTCCGTACCTCATGGTGCAGATGGCCAAGTTCACTCTGGGGGATGACTGGGTGCCCAAGAAATATGGTCAGTTCTCACCATTGCATCACTATTACATCATTCAGTATGTCTTTGTCGTTTCACTTACAGATGTACTAATTGACGTTCCAGAGGAGTTGGACATCTCCCATCTGAGGGGGTGTGGTCTACAGGCTGGAGAGGTGGAGCTTCCTGAAGGGGACGCCCCTGCTAGTCAGGAGCAGCCACAGCAGCAAGGTAGCTGCCAGTATTGATTCAAAGTGCTTCCATGACATCATAATTACACTGCCCCTAGCAGTGGAGCTGGACGAGGGAGTGGTGATGCAGCTGGCCTCTATGGGTTTTGACCTGGAGGGCTGCAAGAGGGCCGTGTTCCATACCCACAACCAAGGTCAGCCTCGGGGTCCACGCCCACTGTCACTGACTCACTCCACCAAATGCTGGGGAGGGGTGAGCCACGGGTCTTGGTGAGGGACCAACCTTGGACCAATCTTACTTCCTGTTGCAGGAGTGGAGCCAGCCATGAACTGGGTGCTGGAGCACATGGGAGACCCCGGTACATCTGACCAGCTCTGCTGCTGTAGCCACTCAAGGTAGTCACCACCATACAATATCTCCTCCAGACTTCACGACTCCCTTTGAGCCCCCTCGACCCAAGCCTGCTTCCCGGTCCACCAGCTCTGCCCCCAGCGAGGACAACGTTGCCATGGTGATGGCTCTGGGGTTCACCAGGGACCAGGTTGTGCGGGCACTAAAGGCCACGGTGAGTGTGAGTGAGTGGGTGGGGAGTCCTTCTTCAACTAGGCAGCCTCAATGTCATGACATTTGTGGTGTCCACATTCCGTCAACTGTTATCGACAATCCAAAATGGACCGTGTAACTGCTCGACTTTGAGGAATACCATACAGTGCTCCAACTCTAGAGAGCAGAACCTTGACTTTAGAGGGGTTACAATTAACCACTCTGTCATGCCCAAATAAGTGTGGTTGTGACAGGTTTTCTAAACTTTCCCCATTAATTAATATTAGCCGATACAGAAGCCAAGTACCTTGCAGATTTTTGGGGAAAATTGACAAAATTGAATACAAGTGGTAATATCTTAGGATTGGTAAGGAGTTCAAGATTCAAATTTAGGTCAAAGATAGGTTAGCATAAGCTTGATCTCTTAATTTGAAGTCATTTAATTGGACAATAATTATTGCTAAAGGTACTACCTTAAGCAAAAACACACTCAAACATAGCTTTGGTCCTTTATCTGGACTGAGGTGATCAATGCTAATGTCAGACTGATTGAGGTCACATGTTAGGCTTAGGGTTAGGGATTCTGGGACAGTTACTAATTGAATTAACACAAGCAGTCGGGTTGCTGACTGGCTTCCTGTTGCTGTCTCTTGTGCTACCCTCTCTTACAGGACAACAATGTGGAGCGGGCTGCAGACTGGGTGTTTAGCCACACTGGAGAGCTGGACGCCATGGAAACAGAGCCACCAGAGCAACCACAGTACGATGATGGACCAGGAAGTAAGGAAATGGCCGTGGTCATTAGCAGACAGTCTAGCCACAAGGGCTTGCACCCACGCTAAGCTTCTCCACGGCTTGCAAAAGAAAGTCTGGGTGTGGGAGGCCTGGGTACTAGTATGCATCTACACACTAATTATTATGGGTTTTTAAAAATAACGTATGACACCATTTTTATATTAAATTTGGCATAATTATATGTACAATCACATGTCCACCCGCACCCCCCCCCCCCCCACAAACACAGAATACCGTCTGATAGCCTTCATCAGTCACATGGGCACCTCCACAATGTGTGGCCACTATGTATGCCATATATGGAAGGAAGGCCACTGGGTGATCTATAATGACAATAAGGTGGCGGTCTCAGTGGCTCCGCCCAAAGAACTGGCATATCTCTACCTCTACAAGAGGATAACAGGGTGACTAGAGCTAGTGTGTCTAGGAGTAAGACTATAGCATGTGATGTGTACTCATGTGTTGCATCATGCAGTACCATACAGTGTACAGTAACAAGGTAGTGTTTAGACCTGCAGCAATGTGGAAAAGTTGCAGAGTGGAGACAGGCTGTGACTTTAGCTGGCTGCCTGAAACCAAGATGGCTGTGTAATAATATAGCTGTACAACATGACAGTACACAGTATCAGATTCACAGCATGGATGTGGCTGTACGTGGTCACTGCAGCAGACACTCACAGTACGAGATGCTAATTTGGGCTGTAGCTAGTTATTGATGCCAGAGTCGATTGGGTTGACAGGTGTGGCCTTGACTTCGTTGTGGAAGTCCATGGGCTGGATGGGCTCCTCTCTCATCTGTTTCTTGGCAAGGCTGGCAGTGAGATAAGGCAGCAAACAAACTCCAGACCGGAACCCCAGCAACCACTTGATTACTAGGGACTTCATATCCACTAGCTTTGTATAGAACCATTACAGGGACATTGTGCATGGTTGTCCATGGCCAACCACAAGCTGTGTTGATGTTCATGTCAACCAACCACCAAACTTTCCCATTGAAACAACCCCTAGCTACACGTACTGGAGTGTTGTCATGGAGACCACAGTGATGCCCTGTGCATATCAAAGGATACTACTCTTCCTTTCTCTTCTGCATCTGGTGGAGGTGCTTCCACCTCATCTTGTCCCTCTCCTTGGGATCCTCTAGGAAGTAGTCCATCCACAGCTCACCGATCCATGACTGCCGAGGGGAAGAGGAAGGCAATGTTAGGGTTAGAAAGTCCAGTCTGAGGTGGTTTGATGGTCTACTGTAAACCTTACAGCCGGGCATTCCGGCGGAAGCTACAGTATGAGGTCATCTGTTAATATACCAGTAGACCCAAGGATCACTAGCTGGGCTATAGTGATCTCTACTTCATAATTATCTATTCCATAACTCCCGCAGCTACTTCCCAAAACTGACCCAACCTAGTAACTGTCACGCAATGACATCATCCACAGTGAAAGGCTGCGCTTGGAGCCACAGCTGTAAACTGCTGTGTCTGGAGTCTGGACATCAAGTAGTGTGGAAGACTCACTGTTAGTGTCACCCTCTCTACTGCAGTCTCAGTCCCAGGCCCTAGGTTGGTCTTGGGGTTGTGAAGCAGGGTCTTGTCTCTCTGCTCGTGATGCTTTCTGCCGACTGAAAAGATTGGGAGGGGTAAATACAGTTAGTGGGCGGAGCTTGCAGGCCACAACAGTTGAGGCAGAGAGGCTCACCAATGACGTGCTGCCATGTGACGTAGCCCACTATAGGAAGTGCTACAAACAGACTCTATGTAGATAAATGGAACAAATCAGTGACTGTACGCACAACAGCATCAGAGCTACAACCGTGTTGTCTAGAACAAGCAACTCACAACGCTCTTCCATGTTCTCCTTGCATAAGCCTCATCAGCTGCCTGGCCCTTAGTGATGGAGGAGTACTGTCGAAAGCAGTGTTGCCCTGCAAGATGACAGCATAAGAAATTTGTTTATTGCAGCTTATCCTTTTTAATACCCCCCACAAGCAAGTGCAGTTCCTGTGAGCCATCGCAACCTAGCAACCAGGTTTTCTATGCTGTAATGGAGCCAAGGATAGGCCTTAGGTAGCTGGTACAGTGCTTACAATGTCTTCTCGCAGCTCCTACCACCAATAACGTTCTGCTGGCCATCATTTCCTGGGCAGTGCTTCTAATTTCCTACTATTATCCCACTTCCGGGTAATTAATTATGCGCATGCGCAGTGATTCAAGATTACGTTTTTTTAATCTTCAATATGCGTAGGCCCCAGGGTCATCCTTGCGAAAACACATCAAATTGTGCACACTTCGTCCCCCTGTGTGCTTCAACTCTCTACCAGTAGGTGAGTTTCCATTATTTTATGCACTAGTAATGCATAATAATGCGGCTGGGGCGGCTTGGGACAGACACA
Organism: Phakellia ventilabrum; assembly: GCA_963921505.1. Lineage (NCBI taxonomy): Eukaryota > Metazoa > Porifera > Demospongiae > Axinellida > Axinellidae > Phakellia > Phakellia ventilabrum. Next base: position 7,027,093 of record OY997388.1, read on the forward strand.
GCGGGGAGAATGGGCGCATTTTCACGGGTACTTTGATGTCTAGGTTTACATCCGGGTGGGTACAAAAGCCGCAGAGATTAATACCAGTGCTTTCTGTTTCAGGATTGGTGCAGTGATCGGTTAAGAGAAAGAGGGAGGGGTCATTTGGAACACTAGTTTGCGCGTCTCAACAGTGATTAGTGTGAGATTGTAGGGAGGCGAGTGTATACCTTGGACAGTAGTCTGGTGGGGAGGTATTTCGCTAGCCTGGGGGGAATTTAATGACGTCACTGATTGTATTGTGGCTTCAACTGTACTATGCTGTTGGAGTTGTGTGTGATGGTTAATGTAGCTCTGATGTGCATTGCATTAACACATTAAACTTGTATTCATATGAACAGCCTGCACCTGTTAGCATATCGATGCAGCACTCACTTTCACCTCTGCATAGCTCACTGCAACCTCCAATCTCGGCTGTGAAAGGCTGGTTTGCAGTAGGGCTGCAGCAGAGGTCAATGATCAGGCCTTTAGAATTATGACTGTGGACGCTGCTGAATGGTGTCACTGCACTAGACGAGTTAGAGGTATTGCTGCGGCTGTGAACCCCTCCCCCCCTCCCTCTCCTCCCTCCTCTCAGCAATGGACACAAGCTCCCAGCAGGACGTGTCCATCATTGACAAAGATGAGAGCTCAGAGAAGGCCTACCATGTTGTAGATGGCTATGTCATTGAGGACTCCAAGTCACCATTTCCTGTGAGTGCTGACCGTTGGCTAGTGGGCTAGTACTGTGACAGCAGTGGTCGCCATGGCTGTAGCCTTGCATCTGATGATCCAGGACTGGATAGTCCTGTATAGTTCTCTCAGTGCTGTATTGATGGACCGCAGTCTATGGGGCATGCAGTGGCCAGAGGCCAAGCAGTGGCCAGAGGGCATGCAGTGGCCAGAGGCCAAGCAGTTGATAAAGGCGTTAGCAGCATGGCAGCCAACTTTGCCATGGCATACAGAGCTGTCTCCTAGTGGTGGTCCATCCTGACCCCTCCTCCTTCCATCCTGACTCCTCCCCCCTTTTGCCGCCCCTCCTATAGAATGGACAGCTGTCATTTGTACCTGAGGACTATGGAAAAGTAGAGAAGCCACATCCAGTCAAGAGGTCCAAGAGTGAGTGATCACACGACCAAGTAGACACACCCATAAATTTATATCTGCCGAGTATTGGTTTTGTGGTTACTTGGGATGGTTGTCCCCTGCTGTAGGCACGCCCCAGTCTCACGCCCCCTCACTCCCGGCAGAGGACCTCCCCCCTGGCATGTGCAGGTGTGAGTTCTGCAGAGTTGTGGGCGAGCGGGAACAATTTGTGGCTCCCTCACGGAGGTAGGTACTCGGACCCTGCCCCCTGTTCCCTAAGGGGCTAAGTGTAATGCCGCCAAAGGGTGTGCCTATCAAACAAGCTATACTAAACAGAAAATTTATCAGCCGAATGTTTATTTAAATATAGTGGTAACATAATATTATTAATCACTGTGTACTTTGCATAGCTGGTTAATAAATTGTTGATTTAACGGTGTGGCTCTGAAGATGATCAAATAATTGTCATAGAAATTGCAACCAGCCATATGTCTTCTGACACAGCAAAATGAACTTGTTGCCACTCCACCATGTTCCCCGCACCCCCGCTGATTTTTCGAGGGGGCCAGGGAACAAGCTAAGCATGTTGTATTTTTCACATCTGGAGCTGTAGAGTTAGTTCCCTTGGCTGACCAGTCCGCACCAGCTGCAGCCTACCCTCACCCACTGGCTACTCCCTACCCTCACCCACCGGCTACTCCCTACCCTCACCCACTGGCTACTCCCTACCCTCACCCACCGGCTACTCCCTACCCTCAGGTTCTGCAGTGTTACCTGCTGCAAGCGCTACAGTGCTGAGAAACGCTACTACCCCTATGGCCGGGACGAGGAGGGCATTGCCCAATCCATCAGAGAGGGCCTGCTCAACCCCAATCGCAGCAGCAGGCTGGGGCCTGGGGGCTCCAAACAGGTCAGGCCACAGAACTTAGTGGGAGACAACTCCTTTCTTGGTCTTGTGTTGAACACTGTCACTACCTGCTGCCAAGACTAACAGCTAGCTATGGTGTCTAGTAGTGTCAGTGTGCAGGACCACTGGGCCCCAGGGTCTGGTAGGGGTGTTCCTCGTTTGGGTTTGGTTACTCCCCTCCTCTCTCTCATGCACCATTTCTCCAGGCACACAGTATTCGTGAACAGCGGCGTCGGCGACTGGCCTACTTTGGCTCGCCACAGGGGGCGGGACCCTCACAGGAGAGGACAGGAGGAAAGGTGGGTGGGGCTACAGCAAGTTTGATGATCATAATATTACTATGACAACCGTTTCTGGCTAATGAGTGCCAGAGTGGTACATACACTCAACCAACACAAATACTGTATTGCAAGAGTATTATGATCCTCATGACATAAGAAACCACTTAATGCTAACCTTGGCTACAGCTGTCTGATGGGCACTGGGTACTGGGTGCAGCATGCATTAGTTGCATCTTTATAAGTAAGAGTGAAGTCCCCAGCTAATTTAATAATATTTGATCCTACCAGGGTCGTGGGCGGAGGGGGAAGCGTGGCCGTCCCTCGTCCTCCCCAGCACGAGTCAAGGCGGAGAGGCAGTCCTCCTATAACTCATCTCTTGTGGAGCGTAAGTGACAGTTTGTAATACCTGCACAATTAGTGGTAAGGTTATGTAACCATGTAGTGCAGCCTGTAAGGCATTGCTAGTTTGTTGGTTGGCCTCATACCCAGGCCTCCCCTCGCAGGTTTTTCATAGCCGTGGAAAAAAAGCGACGTTCTTTTTCAACAGCTGCAAAAACAGCTGCTAGGGGAGGCCTGGGTACAAAGGCCAAGCTAGTAGCATGTATACAGCAGTACACAGTAACACAGCTGGCAAACCTCTTGCCATCCCATCTCTAGCCTACAGCCATCCCTGTGGCACCCCCCTCCACCAGTGGTCTGTTGAGGATGTGGGCGAGTTTCTCACCTACCTCGGCTATGAGGCCTACTTGGACAAGTTTGTGGAGCATGAGATTGACGGTCGGGCGCTGAGCTTAGTTAGGGACCACCACCTCCTCATGACGATGAAGCTACGCCTCGGACCAACACTGAAGATCATTGAGAACGTCAACGCTATAAAGGCTCTAGAAGAGGTTTTGGAAGATGCGTAGCTCTATATACTCTACCAGAAGACAGACTTACAGATACCCTGGCATTTTTACCTCCTCCCCTCACACACACCCTCAGACACGTATGCTCAGAATCACTGCCCTCATTCCTCACCCTGCCCACTCCCCCAAAGGTATGCAGGGGTGGAGCTCATGCCTCAATTTAGGAGCACCCCATCACCAAATTTTGTACAGCATTTTAATTATAGGTTTTTGTTCTGAGATACAATACACAGTCATTGTGCTTTTATAGTTATGCATTCATTAGTCTATTGTATAAGTCCTTGTACAGTGTACAGTGTAATACTCTTCCTGTTTCCGAAATTTATTTCAAGACTTTACAAATTTGTAACAAAAGGAAAGTAACCCAAAAAAAAACAACACAAAATGTCAGTGGTGTTATATACATAATATACACGGAAGTGGCTGGGAAGTGGCTGGTATGAGCAATTTAACGCAGAAACACACCAAGTTTGGCAAACCAGTTGACAGAGAAAAGCATCAACAAAACTGTGACATGTACACAACCTAGGAGAACAATGCTAACTTAAAGAGAAACTGAATTGACAGTTTGTGCAAAAGAAATCCCCGTTACACTAAAATATAATATACAAGCAGACATTTATCTAGGAGTTGGCACCTGGTTGATTAGAGGGGAGGCAGAGGGTGTCGGGAATGTGGCCATGCTCCTGCTGGTATTTCCGTTGGACATCATGTAGTGAGCTACAGGGTCTAAGTAACCCTTGGGCTGGCTCAGGACTGTGATCTCATTGGCGGTATCGGGAATGTGAATCTGACCGTTCTGTATGAGGACTTGTGGGTCTGTCTGTGCAACCAATGCCTGTAGCTGTGCCAGCTGCAACTCAGGCGAGGTTAGCGGGGTCTGGTTGGGGGTAGGAAGTTGGGTGGAGTTTGAGAAAATGGAAAACCTGTCAGGAGTAGGGTCTTGAGTGTCAGGAACATTGACTAACGTGATCGTGGGAATGGAGGAGGTCATTGTAGTTGTCGAGGTGTCCATCGTCTGGATCACGGTGATCTCTTGTGCTTCCTCAACAGTGAGGGTGGTCTCCATCCTCACGATTGGGGGAGGCGGACTATTGTCTGGAGGAGGCTTGGGGTTACCAAACTCGTCGTCCATGTCTTTGTGCCGGATGCGGCAGTGGTCTGCAAAGCGGGTAAGGTCGTGAAATACCTCACCACAGTGCTTACACTTGTGAATTTTGTCTCGTCGGTGGGCATGGATATGGGCTCGCAGGTAGTCTCCTCTAGCGTAGCGGCGACCGCAGATGTGACAGGCGAAAGGCTTTTCCCCCGTGTGTATCCTCATGTGCCTGCGCAGGTGAGTGGCACGGATGAACTTGCGGTCACACACCTCACAGGCAAAGGGTCGGTCTGGTTCCAGTTCCTGCCTCTCTTGCTCGCTCAGTGCCTCCACTGTGTCGACGGTGATGAGCTGTCCCTGCACCACCAACTGCTCCCCGCGCTCCTCAAGAGGGTCCACCATCTCACACCCACCGTCTGGTGTGGCCACGGCTGCCAGCAGGTGAAGGTTGTTTCCAGATCCCTGGGAGTCCACCGTGGCCGAGGGAGAGGAGAGGGTGGGACTAAGGCTGGCTCCCTCTATCACCAGAGGGCTCTTCATCTGAGGAGTGAGGGGTGGGGTCTGAGCTGGCCGCTGGCCGGCAGGTGGGTGGAGCTTCCTACGGTGGCGGTCAAGGTGAGAAGCACGGTCAAACTCTTCCCCACATAAGAGACACTTGTGTACTTTAATATCTCCATGAAGAATGGCATGGCGGTTCAAGTGGTCTGCGCGATTAAACCTTTTACCGCAAATCTGACAGAGAAACTTCTTGTTGTCTGGGTCTAGGTGGGTGAGGATGTGCCGCTGGAACTGGTGCTGGCGGTTGAAGCGCTGACCGCAGACCTGGCATGAGATGGAGATCTCCTTGTTCTCTCCACCCTTGAGGTTGGCCAACATGTTGCTCACCACCTCCAACGGCTTAGAGGCGCTGGGATTTCGTTGGATGAAGGCAAGGCGCTTCTTGTTTATTGGGTAGCGTCGCAGGAGGTGCCCCATGAAGGTCTTCCGAGGGATGGTATAGGCCAGCTTCAGCATGTTGTGGTCCTTGCGAGCGTCGATTGGTGTCTCTAACTGTAGGAAGTCTTCAGCCTTTGAGAAGTCAACGTCCGCCTCCGTTACAGACTTATGCTGCTCTCCTCCAATCACTGCCTGCTCGTGGTCGTTGTAATGCGTCGATATCATGTGAGCTGGAGCTGGGGCCTCGATGATGCCAGACATCAGAACGGGCTGCTCGGCCAATAGCTTCTGGGGTCCCAATGCACCACTGAAAACTGAGCGCTTGATCTCCTGTAGCTTGTCATCTTGAGACTTAATAACCTCGTCCACACCTGCAAAGAGGATTAACACTCACAGCCACAGCACTGTGTGCAGTATCCGCCCACCTGACCTGCCAATACTCCACCCATTGTTTTTGGCACACTTGTCCATGTGCAATGCCATTACCCCAAAACCAACCAAGTAATTCAACCACCACACACACACAATCATCTGAAGTTTCAGCCCACTTTCAAAGCTGTTTACGCAAACACGATAATTGGCATACTTTGTGGGTTTGGATAACAGTAATCATATTGCTATGGCTTCAAGTCCTCCAATGGAGGGCTAGATCACTGGCTATGGAATGCAATTTAACAAACTGGCAAGTCCCACAAAATGGGGACACACTCATTTGCAGAGCACCACGCACTAAGATGTTTTATTGTTTGCGGCAGCAGGTTATATGCATCTGCAACTCACTGGGGCGGTCCAGCTCCAACACGAGGGCCAGCTTCATGCGGCTGTCCGAGGCGCCCGCCGAGCGTGTGGTCAGGAACCTTCGAGGCATAATGCGGCAGATCCTCTGCTGAAAGAGGAGCAATAAAATAATTTAGTACACTACTCGCAGTATCGTGCAGTGATGTCTTCTGCCTACGAAATTGAAACAGAGTCGGTATAGATGGCCCAGCCTGACCTAGCTGCCCACCCATCGCGCCAGTATCTCCCCAGCGACCGCCGTACCTTGCGGACGTCTTGTGAGGTTCTATGGGCTTGCTGCAGGCGCTAGGTCCCAGCCGCCAGCTGGTCGTCGGAAAGGGGATATTCTGCAGAGCTCCTGCCGAGGATTCCAAAAACTGGCAGCTCAAAATGAGCAGAGGGCTGACTCTTTGGGTATGAGCCGAGTCTGATTAGTTTTTGGGGGCGTAGCGATAAAAGTTGACCAATCGGTGTCCGTGCTAGCCACGTGACATAGGTGATATATGCTGGCGCAGCGCCGCTAGCGCTACACCACGTGCACTGGTTAGCGCTTATGAAATTCGAAAGTGGGTTTTTGTGATCATTGTGATGTAACACATCAGAGAGAGAGTGTGTGTGTGTGTGTGTGTGTGTGTGTGTGTATCTGTGCCTCATACAAGGATTCTTCATCAGTTACTGTGATTGTTTCTCTGCCTTCCAGGCCTCTATTCGAGCCTTGAGCTCAGTGGCTGGCTTGAGCTGATCTAGAGTCAGGGGCTGTCGGTTGAAGGGGTCCTGTGTGTGTGTGTGTGTGTGTGTACAGGGGGGAATCGTCAGCAGACCACACACTAATGACATGACATTCACTGTCCACTATCTATAGCCCAACAGTAGATGACAGTCTGGCTCTCTGTGGTGGCTCACCTGGTTAGAGTTGAGCAGGTGTCGCACTATGACTGGTCGGTCAATGACCACACCACTGGGAAGCTCCACCGGGTCCCTCATCAGTGTGTCCATCAGGGGGTCTGGGGAGGCCAAGACATACTCTGAATGGTGTACTGGTAATAACAGGAGCTGGTATACAATGATCATACGAGAAAAACAGGATCTGGTCAATGCTCATGCTCTGTACACCCAAAAATTCTGATAGCTTGGTTACCATACTGCCTTATCGTGCAGAGCTGCTATGTGAAGTCAAACTAACACCACAATTCCCCACAAAGTAGCCAGCAACTGTGTACCCTAACCTTTGAACTCCTCTGGAATCTCGCCATAGCTGATGTCTTCCTTCATGCTGTCCACTGCTGCCCGGTGCACACGGGTGGCAAACTCCTCAAACTGGGCAATTGACTCCTAGGGGAGAGAGTGTGTAGAGTGATTGGTATTAGTAGTCACATGACCAAAACCTTCTTATCACATGACTATAAATTCCTCACCTGTGATTTGATGCTGTTCTTTTGAAGCAATCGGATGCAAGTCTCAAACAGTTCCTTACGGTAGGAACGCTACACAGAAGGGAGGACAAAGCACTTAATACCTTCATAGCTATCAACAAAAGCAACTGCCTGTGGCATCCCCAGAAGCTGTTCACCTCATCCGTGGCGACCGCACGGGCCAGCTCCTCACTGTTGAGGTGGAGGAAGATGTCTGTCAGCTGGTCTAGGAGATCCTTTGGCGAGAAGCCATACTTCTCTGGGTCCTTTACCTGGGAGGTGAGGCAGGCAAAGCAGGAGTCTAAAACAGTAAAGTGATACAACAATGACATAATACATGCCTTAAGGTCCCGACACTTTGGCCCACAAAGTTGCTGGAGGTTAAAGTTTAGCATACTGCTAACTCGGATCGACATTTCCTGTGCCAGTGTGTGTGTGTGTGTGTGTGTGTGTAAAAGGATAGTAAATGATACTCCACTGGTGAACTAAATACTCACTCCTGCAATAGAACGTGGATAACAACAGCATTACTGCTACTGTGCCATCTGGTCTACAATGTGAGAGGTCACATGACTGAGAAGGTGGTCACATGACTCACAGGTCTGAGGAAAGGTTCCTTGATGGCATGAGAGAGGTAGTGAAAGGTTGTCACTGTCTCAGTGGCCAGAGTGAGGTAGGAGCGGCACTGTCGCTCGTCCTCCCTCAACTGATGCATACGAGAGTCCCTTAATTCCTACAAGGAAGGTGGGAGGGGTTCAAGCAAGAGAGGGGAGGCTAATTGGAGAGAACATTGCTAATGACTTCAGTGAGTGGCAATGATGAGAGGCTGATCCCTGCAACCTCCACAAGGAGCAGCAAACAGAACAATGGACACCTTTGGTTGTGCCATCCACTGGTCTAGGTCCTTCATGGCTTCTTGGGTCTCGTGGATAGCCTTCAGGGCATCCAGTGACTCATCAAGTAGGAAGGTAGTGTCATTGATTAGCATGTTCACAAAACGAATGAAATCTGCATCATCTCGCGTGTTTCTGAGAAGGTAAGGGAGACCGTGGGTTAAATGGGAGGAGGGATGATTGACATCACGACCACTGATCTTGAAGAGCCCACCTGCTCTCCCTGATGATGGCCTGTCTGTGCTCAGGGTGTTCCCATAGCCGGCCCAGCACCACGGAAACATGGTAGCGAACTGTAAACTTGTCAAAGAACTCATTGGAGCCACCCATGTTCTCGCAATCTGTAGAGCAGGGAACACATGGTATTGTGTGTTAACACCAATACCCCGTTATCCCATACCACATGACAAAGGCCAGCACTGAAACCCCATACCCCATACCACATGATACATGCCAGGAATAGTGCTAGCTGTCAACATGCACCAATACCCCTAGCCTCGTTCCTGTAGGCTCCATATCATATCATATCATAAGCTATATGTCAGGTTATCTGTCAGCACGTTACAATGAGTCACTTATTTTTCATACTGTAAAATAATTCTGACTACATTACGTCAAATCCTAACTGTGTGTATGACATGCCAACATAACCACACCAGTTGAGAGTTGGGAACATCACAGCTAGTCAGGGAACTCACCGATGTACATCCTCATAAGGGCCCCAGCGAGGTTGCCCAGGGCCAGCGGATGGCTCAGAAACAGGTCCATCAGGTTGTGACTCCGGTGCTGGATGCCAGGCGTCATAATGAACATCACCTGTGGGTATGTGTGTGTGTGTGTGTGTCATGAAGTGGTAGCTCCACCCAGTAACTCTGCAGGCTGGTGTACATTGCTGTCACAGCTATTTCATTCTCAATTGAGTGCAAAATTTTATGTGAGCATAAATGTGCAGCAGGACATGCAGTGACTCTACCATACATTCTGTTGTCCAGCTCCACTGTGTGTGTGTGTGTGTGTGTGTGTGTGTGTGTGTGTGTGTCTAATACTGTGTATGTGTGTGTGTGTTACCCACCTCCACCAGTTTGGAGATGAGGTAAGGGTTGTGCAGATAGTGTGGAGTGCAGATCAGGATCAAGATGAGAGCCACAATGTGGGTAAACCCAGGATCCTTCAGGGTCTGGGGTGTGAACCTGGTGGGGAGAGATAGTTCTCTTCACTGCACTCTCCCTATCCCATTCCATTCACTGCCCACCGTATACAGAAGAGGACAAAGTCTGCCATGTGCTCTAGGAAGAACTCTGGAATGGCAGCAAATGTCAGGGGTACCTCTGGGGGGAGTGGCAGGTAGGCAGGGCTGAAGGAAGGGAGAACGCTTAGTGATGAGAGAAACAACTGATACCAAGGGTTCCCAGGGAGTAGTCACTTGTGGCAAAAATAGGAGTGCAGAGTATATACTGTCACTAGTTTACGACATGACTAAAAGTTAGGCCAGCTCTTACGGTGCAAGCTGTTTAGGTTTACATCCTTCCCTCACCCTTCTGCTGCCTGCAGAGCCATCCACTCAGCCAGGCTACAGTAGTGCTGGATACTGTGCTGCAGAACGTCAGGATCCAGAATGATGGAGTCTGAGTTCTTCTGCTTCCGTGTCAGCTGGCTGAAGCGATTGCGCAGCCGTTCTAGCGTCTTGAGTGTGTGTGTGTGTGTGGGGGGGGGGGTGTGAGGGTAGAAGGGCCACAGACACCTAGTGCCCTGATACCCAGAGCCGTAGTAGGTGCACAGGCGGCAGCCTATGTTGTGCAGGGGAGTCACCTGTTCCCTGTCAGGGTTGCCTTCTTCTTCCAGCTCGGCTATGATCTGCTGCAGGCTGCTCAGCTCCCGCAGGTTCTGGCGGTGCCGGCGGAACAGTGGGGTCCAGGTGATGTAAGAGCAGTGGGCCGTCAGGAAGAAGCACTCCGTTGAAAACTTTACAGGTGCAGCAAAGGCCTGCCGCTCCACTGGTGGGGAGGGAGAAGTGAGGGAGAAAGGGAAGGAGGAGTGGCGAGATACCAGTTATAGACCAAGCCAAGCAGCAAAGTTAGCAAACCCACTGTCCCAAGTGACACTAAATAGTGCTCTGACTCAGAAGACACGTCACAAACAGGTGGCTCCACAAGCTGTAGACAGGAGTACTGGCTCCCTCTGCACCACTCTCACCTAGCTCCTTCTGTTTCTCCTCCAGCTGAGCAGAGGAGAGGTGGAATCGTGTCTCTGAAGCAATACTCATCCGAGAGTCTGGGTTCAGCAGGTACAAGGGATCCACCTGTGAGGGGAGCAAGGCAGGAAGGAGGGGGCGGTGCAACGCTGGGGGAAACTGTGCACCCTACGTATCTAATGTACTCGTGCCAGGTCCACTAGAGATAATGTTTATGTGTGCGTAGCTGTCCTCTCTGCTAGCCAGGGAGGTGACTTGTGGAGGCTCACTGTGCTCAACTTGATCTTCAAGCAGAGCTGCTGCAGGACGTGGAGGAGGTTGAGCATGAAACCATCGCTGGACAGTTTGCGGGAATCCACCTGAGAGGAGGAGAGGAGGGGCGGGGCTCAGTCTCCATCAGCAAGGCCAGGCAGAAGGGCACTCACATGCATGCGAGTCTTCTTGGTGTTGAGAGCTATGATCTGCTGGATGAAGTCCAAGGCAGCCTTGCGGCTCTCAGGGCAACGCAGGATGCTATGGACCGTCTTGAATAGCTCATTCTGGGAGGAAAAAGTGGTGAGCTCATCCAAGCCCCACCCACCACCATCACATGATCAATCCAGGCTTCACTCATCTTGCTCAACCCTAGCCCCACCCACATGATCCTGGCCCCACCCACCCTGCAAATGCTCAGCCTCTGTTGGATGGTGCTGCTGAGGTGCTCTGCGTCTTCCTCCTTATAGCTCTCAGAGACATAGCGGCTACGCACAGGGACACTTTCATCCATGAAGCCCGAGAGGGAGAGAAAAGGGCCAAGAAAGGTTTCAGTCTGACAGCGCCGCCCGGAGTCCTTGGGCAGCCACTTCTTATCGTTAGCCAGCTATGGAGAAGACATTGGAAAGCAACTCAAAACCATTCGTTAATTCTCTGCCAAGTACACCATAAGGCATGTCACAAATCCAGAGCATATTCCGGTGCCATTCCTAAGTCGTGTTCCCATTCCTCCACACTGAGAGACCTACCATCTGGCAGATGGGTCTGAAGTTGGTTCCGTCTGGTCTCATGTCACAGAGCTCTGCTAGAAAGAAGTACCCCTCACAGATCTTCTCGTCCATGAGAGAACTCCTGGTGGTGGCTTCCCTCAGCCCATACATGATGTTGTGGAACACCTGGCAAGGGAGGGAAAGGCTAAGATATCCAAAAAGTTGCAGGGGCTATAACCTGGGGGGTATTGGTTCCTCCTCCCTCCCACCCTCCCTCCTTCACCCCCTCCCTCCCTCACTCACCCCCTCCACTACGTCTTCCTCCTCTCCGGTCTCCTGCTGACAGTGCTGCACCATGTCTCCAAGGAACCCTGGGGGTAGGGGGCGTACCTTGTACAGCAGGTAGAGGATGTATGCCAGGAAGGAGGAGGGGCCCCATGAGCTGCGGAGGTCAGAGACAGGAACAGGACTAATATATGCACACACAAGCACTGGAAAGGACCAGGCTAACAGACTAGGTGGGTGGGGTCTCACGTTGTCTTGTGCTTGGGAACGTCTGGAGGGTCAAAGTAGTCTCGAAGCATGAGGGCAGAGTAGGCGATGCAGCCATCCTTGCAGGCTGCTACGACTGCCTTGCGCTCAGCAGTGCCTCGCTGGAGGGGTAGAAAGGCAATGGAGTGTGCAGTCCGCAGCTCTCAGAGACTCAGCAAGTCCCCTACTCTGCTAGCTTCTGGTGTGTGGCCACTAGCTCCCTGCCTCACCTTGGGGCCATACTTCTCGGCCTGCAGGGCCCTCTCATAGCTGTCCACCAGGAAAGCCATGGCCCCCTCAGCACCCTTCTGTCCAGTGAAGCGCGGTATGATGGCCTGCGGAGTTATCGGGCTGGTACCCCCTGGGGAATGGGGAAGCACCAACTGTCATTCCTGGCACTATCAAAGCTCGGCATTCACAACACTCAATACATTAGGCTTTGATGTACAGTTGCATCTAGCAAAAAAGCTGCTGAATGATAACTTTGTTTGCCTATCTTGCAAAATCTGTAATTCAACATTTAGTGCATGTGAAATTACATGTAATAATATATGCACAGTCTGCAGCATTATAAACTGAAGCTAAATGGAACTTTACATGCCAACTGTGTCCTGTCTGAGTAGAGGTGTTACTAAGTGCATTACAAATACAAAATTGCTGAACTCCTCTACTACTGTAATGGCTTGGCCTGGAGGCTCCTTCCAAGGATCAGGCTGGAACTAGGCACTGCTGAGCACAGCACACATCGTAGTAACAAGCAAAGCATGTATTTAGGAGATGAAGCTCTTGTTCGCTGACAACCAACCCACAGAGATCAGCTATTTGCATCAGACAACATGAAGGCTGCCTTACCTGGCAGTGAGCCAGGTGTGAGGGCCTGGGGTACACTGGAGGGGGAAGTGGGTGTGGCCTGCTGGGGTGAGCTTTCCTCCTCCTCCTCTTCATCTTCCCCATCTACGTCCTCCTCCTCCTGTGACCCCTCCTCCTCCCCCCTCCCCGTTGTCCCTTCTCCCTCTCCCTTCTTCTTCCTGCGTCTCACGGGAGGCATGGCGATTCGGAACATGAGGATCCTCTCCATCAGTACCTGAGACACGAGGTCCCTGAGACCACAGAATGCTGACGAGGGGAGGGGGGTGGATACAGTCTGACCAGTGGCACTCCATCAAAGAACATACCAGTGTCCCACCTTTCGGCTCCTCTGCTGCTATCCTTGCAGCCAACTGAGGCAGTCTGGTGTACTTGACAAGGCTACGAGGGCTGGTCTCATCCTATTGGAGCAACAGCCATTACCAAGAGCACTATACCACAACCTAATTAGAGCCCTGGCACTCACGGAAAAGGCAATATTGAAGACAGTGCTGACGATGCTCTGTACGGTGCTGTGGGTACTGGGAGACTGGGGGGAGTGGGTTATCGCCAGCTCTCCCGTGTGAGTCCGCTTGGAGCCTGGTCGAACAGTGGGTGTGGCCTTCTCGGGAGGCAGGTCCACCTCCATTGCCTCATCCTAGATAATTAACAGTGGAGTTAAACACCCCTCATTCACACGCAAAGCTGCTCTACCTTTCCAGATTCAGAGGTTAAAGTAATGTCAGGCACACTCCGTGACACTCCAGCCTGCGCTAGTGGGAGGGTTTGCTGCTGAGGGGAGGCGGGGTCGGTGTGGGCCCTTAGGGGGAGGTCACCAAGGCGCTCCAGTCTCCTCCGGCGGACCTGTGGAGGTGCACACTGGCATAAAGTGAGGGCAGGCGGTGAAGGAGGAGACTTACACTGATTAGCTAACAGTGACCCAGTAGCGGTTTCAGGGCTCCTGCCAGAGACCACTCACCTCGTCCACGCTCAGCTCTTGGCTGCTGCTCGGTGGTGACTCGCTCATCCTGCAGGCTGCACTTGTGTAGGGCCGCTGGAACTCAGAACTAGGGCGCCATGTTGCTGGTTAGCTATGCGAGCAGTGAATTTCATTAAAATTCTAATAGATACGCACCAGCCTGGGGCTAGTCTCGTGCTCAGACACCAGGCCGGCTAGTTAGGCGCGCGTGGTACAATACTGGCGTGGTACCGTGGTGTGGGCATGAGACTAGCCTGGGACGACAAACCGTACCGTACCGGATACAAACGCATGCGCGCGACGCAAGAAGTGAGTTATGTAACAGAATTCATTACCATGACCATAGATTATAGAGTACTCTATAATCTATGCCATGACCACACCTATATTTACATAACCATTCGTTTACAATTACAATACAAAATTTGTATCTACAAAAGTATAAAACACAATGTCATACAAAAAATAATAGCAAAACCAACAACAGTTAATTAAGGTTGTGTGAAGGGGTAAAAAATAGTGATAGGATGGTCCATGAATGATGTAATGCAGTGTAAGGATGATGTCAACACATATACAATGCTGCACTGAGATAGTGCCATGTCAAGAACACAAATGGTCAGCAGGCCTCACCAGGCCACTGAGAGACGAGGGTTCTCTGCGGCCATTTGCAGCTGGTCGGGGGTAAAGTCCACAAGAGGGTCCAGGAGGGTGGCTCCAGTCAGAGGAGGGGTTAGCCCGCGGTCAGACTCCCTCAGCAGCCGAATGGTAGGGAGGCTGACTGATGGGTCAGTTGTCGTGGCAACTGGGGCAGAGGGGTAGCGCAGGTGCATGGGTGCAATGGGAGCCTCCATGCCATTGGAGAGGCTACTTGTGCTGGGGGTGCGGACACCATTGCTTAGGTTGACAAAGCCATAGTGCATCTGCTGAACCTGAGGGACAGAGGGGGAAATGTAGTGTACTCCTAACAGGATATTACAAGTGAAACTATATCACTCTAATTCAGCCACTGGGACATACCAAATACACCACATGCTGATTTCAGTTTCTGAGCCCCCCCCCCCTCCTGTACTGGACTAAGTCTCACCTGAGAGAGGAAGTCCTGAAGCTCATGAGCCAGCTTCTCTCTCTTGTCTGTCAGCTGGTTCACTTGGGACTGGAGAGCACGCTCCTCACCGGCCAGCTTATGGAGGCTGCCTGAAAGGTTTTCATCGGCAACTAGGGGAGGTGAGGCCTGGAAGCCCCTCGTAAGGGAGGAAGGGGTTCGGCTCCGCTTGCGGGGGATGGTAGCAGCAGGAGGAAGGTCAAGGAGGAGTTGGTCCACCTCCATGCTCAGGCGCCTGAGGCATGAGAAAGAAAAGAGTAGCCAGTGAGTTGTAGCAGTGGTGCTGCAGCGCTGAGGGGCAAAGTTGTGACTGCTTAAATTAGTTAGCAGGGTGTGGCAGAACAGGCTGCACTCCACTGGCAGGGACCACCAGGAATCAAATGCCAATTGGTTAACTCAAATTTCCAGTGAAGCTGTTTTACCAAAACAATTTAGTGGCTTCCTTCTACCCAGCAACCACCTCCTATAGCAAAACATGTACTGCACAGTTACTGCAAATAAGCTGGAAATCAGACTCTATTGTTACTGGAAAGTAGCTGGAACAAACATAAACCCTACTGTCAAAAAACGTCACAATCTGATTAGTACATTCCATCTAATTACCACAACCATGCAATTTTCATACTTAACTAATGACTAGTAACTAATGACCAATAGACATGCACTTAATTCACTCCAATTAGGCTGTCCTAATGACATTAGCCTTTGGTTGAAAGTGGTGTTATACTCCTGTCCTGTGGTTGACCACAGCAGTCCCTCAAACCACTTGTGACCACAGCAGTCCACCTGCTACATCCCTAAAGACCACCAGGTCATCCCTAGTCCTTCTCTAGCAATCTGGTATCCCCCACTCTGCCACAGTCAGCTACCAGCAACCCACACTCACTTGTTCATCTCCTTCAGCCTCAGTGACTCGCTGTCTCCCTTGTCCAACACAACACTGTCGCTGGCGGACGGCCGTAGTCGCCTTGGGGCTGCACTACTACTGCTGGGAGCAGCAGTCCGCCAGGCTACAGGCTGCAGCTCACTGTAAGGGGAAAGTGTTAATTGCCTATGACCCAGAGATCAAATAACAGGCTTCATGTGTGGCTGGGGAAATACAATCCATTATCAGCCCAGTGGGCAAGACATAATTGGGAATGAATGTAAACAAGATAGAGGCACAGGCCACAGCCCACATCACAGAACCCTCACTTCTCTTACTTCAATTATGTGCTACTGGAGTAATGGATCTAGTCTACACTAGTTGCTGTTTCACTATACAAATGGCTCCCTAGTGCCTATCATGTAGCAGATGGATGCCGGGCTCCCTCCACTGGCACTGAGTCCCTCAATATCCTAGTACTACCCAAGCACACACCCCTCCCTCCACATCCAATATCTGTAGCCCCAGGCTTCACCCACCTGCTGAAATGGTTTCTGGTTACTGCTGATGATGCAGTGTGTTCATAGCCGGCAGAGCTGAGAGGGCCATCGTAGGAGAACTTGCTGCCACTGGAGAGAGAGCTTGGGGAGCTACTGCCACTGGTGTAGGAGAGGGTGCGCGCTGGGCCCTGAGGGGGTGGAGGTTCCCTGCGGGGCGACGCCTCCTTCTTGGGACTGGCAGATGATAGCCTCTTTACTGTCACATCTCCCTGCAGTGAGTCACCACTGCCAATGCGAATCACAGCTGGCCGGAAGATGTGGTGATCCACCTTGCGATGGCTGTATGGATAAGAAGCCGGGATCATCGGCTACTTCCTTGCTTGTAACACAGTGCATACCCAGTACTGCTCTTATGGGTAGTGCTACTCATGCTACGGGCAATTAGCAGCCACCCCCGCCCGCGCCAAGGTATGCAGGGGAGGGGTACCTACAAAACAAACTCTCAGTAACCACTGAACTACGCTGTAAGGTGAGAGGCTATGAGAAGCATTCTAAAAATGTCAAAAATGCATTTCTGTTTTAACGAGGCAAAATAACAGCTATATTGGAGTCAGTGTGCTAGGACTACGGTAGGATTGTAATTCCCTGGATCAGAGAGGCTAAAGGAGCCATGTGTGTGGTTTAGGGGGGGCTGGGTGAACAGCCAGTAACCCGAGCAAAGAACGAGATGCTCAACTATGCAACAAATGGATAACATGTGGTAGGTACACATCACAGAGCCTTACCTCACTGGACTGGATTCCACGGAACCTCCAGGCCTAATATGGGCAAGAGAAGAATATGAACTCCCTTACGCAATGCTACAAACCAAGCAGTAGAGGGGACAGACAGTAGAGGGGACAGGCAGTAGAGGGGACAGGCAGTAGAGGGGACAGGCAGTAGAGGGGACAGGCAGTAGAGGGGACAGGCAGTAGAGGGGACAGGCAGTGGAGGGGACAGGCAGTAGAGGGGACAGGCAGTAGAGGGGACAGGCAGTAGAGGGGACAGGCAGTAGAGGGGACAGGCAGTAGAGGGGACAGGCAGTAGAGGGGACAGGCAGTGGAGGGGACAGGCAGTGGAGGGGACAGGCAGTGGAGGGGACAGGCAGTGGAGGGGACAGGCAGTAGAGGGGACAGGCAGTAGAGGGGACAGGCAGTGGAGGGGACAGGCAGTGGAGGGGACAGGCAGTAGAGGGGACAGGCAGTGGAGGGGACAGGCAGTGGAGGGGACAGGCAGTGGAGGGGACAGGCAGTAGAGGGGACAGGCAGTAGAGGGGACAGGCAGTAGAGGGGACAGGCAGTAGAGGGGACAGGCAGTAGAGGGGACAGGCAGTAGAGGGGACAGGCAGTAGAGGGGACAGGCAGTGGAGGGGACAGGCAGTAGAGGGGACAGGCAGTAGAGGGGACAGGCAGTGGAGGGGACAGGCAGTAGAGGGGACAGGCAGTGGAGGGGACAGACACTGGAAACCCAAAAAAACAAACATACATTTGTTTCATAACACCACCATGGGACTTATTCCAAATTTCCCCAACTAGCTAGCTGGTTGGGGGGCCCATGAACAGTAAACATAGTCACTCACGTTCCTCTGGGAGGCAGGAAAAGCGAGTCCACCTCATCCACACTGTGGGAAACACAAGACAACAGCAGTGAGCTCAGCAGGCCAACACAACACGGCTGACCTCCTCACAGCCAGTTAGACTGGCATGTGGACATGCCAAGGTAGTAACTTGTTTACTTCTGGTGGACAGCTACCATAAGGCAAGGGTCAGGGGTCAGGGGTCAGGGGCCAGGTGTTATTTCCCATTCCACTGAGTAATGTGTTCCCTTGTCTGCTAACACACTGATCTTTGAGGCAGAGAGCTGCCAACACAAGCACTACAAAACCTCTTGATTACATCAGTATGTAGCACATAATGGCATTGTAACCTTTCATGATTCCCCACCATTCACACATTGTTGGCAGCAGAGAGGGACAAACAGAATCCCCACCTATTTACATACCACCACTTGAGATCAGTGCTACTTTACCTGCTGCTGGAGGAGGGCATGAACGGCTCCCTCGGCTCCTGAAAGGGTCGCCCACCCTGGGGTTTAGCGGGCAGACCCAGCAGTCGATGGTGCCATGACTTGCCTCCCTTATTGGCCGAAGTGAACTCCACCACGTTGTGGGAGAGGGCATGTCTACCTGCCACTCGCCCCTTAAGGAAGCACATCTGCACAGAGAATGAGAGAGAGTGACTATGAACTGAAAGTACTGTCCACACGGTGACCTCTACATTCCAACATGAGAAGTCAAGTGGTAGAGCAGCTGCCTTGGGCTAGGAACAGCTGCAGCGAGAATGCCAGTGGTAATTGCTGGTGGCCACTTAGGAAGAGGGTGCAAAAGTCCTACATCCCACAAGCTATTTAGGCTCCCAGATGGCCTTCATCTGGCTTCAGTCTTACCAAGCCCTTTCACCACTGGGCTTCTAGGAAAACACTGGCAGGCTATCCGTATGGCATTTTAGAAATTCCATGCGGAATGCTTTGACCTACACAGCTCTGCAACCATTGGTCAGCTGGCCCCTAGGGAGTGGTAAACAATCTGAAAGGGCCTCCTGGCTGTCTAGCCCTGAATTAAAAAACAAGGAAATCTACACAGTACCTATTCACTGGTAGAGCTGCCAAGAGGCCATACTGTGTGTACTTACCTGACACATATGGAAGTTTGGGCACTGGGTGCACTGGTATCTGTGGGCAGAGAGGGGAACAGTAGAGTAATACTACCTTCAGCATGTCTAGTTTGGGCTCGAAGCCTATGCATGGGACTCACAGAACCAGGTATGAACATGGGACTCACCGTATGGACACGATGGGCTTGCGTGTGCAGACACTGCACTTCACTGGGTGTACCACTGCGCAAGGAGGGAAGGGCACAAGGTCAAAGCCACAACAACACTTCCAGGAGTGCAGAAGCAACAGATCTGCAAGCCCACCTTTTTCTAAAGCCGGCAGCTGCCTCCAGAGAGCTAGCCAGGCCAGAAATGGAGGGGCGCTAGAGGCCGCAAAGATCTTGCCAAACTCAAACTGTGAGAGCAGCTGCCTCTTGATTCCTCCGTCAAGCTCTTCATCCTCAACGTCCTCCGCCGAGCGGACAAACACCAGACACTCCCGGAACACCTGGTCCAGGGAGCGGTAGCTAGCATACAGCTTCTCCTCCAGGCATTTCGCCAGCTGCTGTGTGACCCGGCAGAAGTAGCGCACACCCTCTCGCTCTATGGCACCGTTGGAGTTGGCCAGCAAGTTGAAGAGATCTGGGAGTGAATGGGAAGCAGATGTTGTCGTAGTGCGCTACAACCCAAACAAGTCCACTGACACAATACGGAAGCGAAACAAGTGAGTACAATATGAAGTTGCAACTATGACACAAGAAACTCACATCTTGCCTTGTCACTGGACTTTGACCCACAGAACAGGCACAGTGTCAGCTTCAATTCACCAGCAAGAATTGGCTTACCAGAGGAGCTGTAGGGGAAGGCAGGCACAATTCAAGTCAGCTATATACACAGAACGGAAGACCAAGTGTTTATATAGCTAAGGGGCTGTGGCTTAGGAAACCAGCCGCTGTGCAAACAACAATGTAAAATGAGACAGGTACATGTACACAAAAGAACTGGTGGAGGCAAGATGACCCCTAATCTGACAACCCTCACCAGTCATAAGCTAGCTGTAGCCAGTCATAGCAGCATTCCTGCGCGTTCTGCAGCTTGTTGGCTTGGATAAGTGGCTGCTGGATCCGGACATTACGGTAGAGCTCAGTGAGGGCCGCACGGAGTTGAGTGAGGGGTACCTCGTCCCCCAGCCGAAGCCCTTGGACCCCAGCCGAGTGTAGCACATCCTGCACGCCCGCCACTTCCACATGGTCCACTGTAGGGAAGAGCAACGTCAGGTTAGTAGCCACATCAGTAGCCACAAAGAAAGAAAACGAGACATTCTGACTGAAATTCTATTTCCCAGCATACACCTGCTGCTGATGTAGCCGTTCCTTGCTACTCATAAAATAAAACTAAGATGGGATTAAAAGCTTCCATTAATACTAATGTAGGCAAACATCCTTCCTTGGACAACTTCACAAGGGCCTTCTGGCTCCAGGAAGGCTAATAGCATCTATTCACTGCACTGCTGATACAGAATACTTCTGCAACAAACACCTGGGTGCATGAGCAATCATCTTGTATAATTGGGGGCTCACTCTGTTTGCCCCAATGCAGTGCTGTAAATGGCAACTTCAATCACAGTGCATGCCTGCATAGTCATAACGCAACTATGTTGACATACCTATTCCAACTGCAAGAAAAAGAGCTTAAATGTCAGTAGACCAGCTCTAGGTTTGGTCAAAACTAGCTACCAGCCATGCATGTGGCAAGCAAGTTATAGAAAGCAGTTGACATCTTCAGCAGAGGGTGGTGTGAAGACTGTAATAACTTGGGCAGGCATGAGCTGTTCTTCACATACCCACATTCGTGTGCTGTTTACTACAAACCTGCGACTACAGGTCCTGCATCATTTCACCCAGTCTACCCACAGGTCTACTTTACGAAATTCACGATAGGGAACCCGAATGCGACTACCCACGCCCTCACTACAGTCTCGCGAACCAGCACTGCACTTACACAGAAAGATGCTCTGCAGCTTCCTCAACTTGAAGGCCAGGCGGTAGCGCGAGTACTGCACCGAATTCAAGGTAGCTGCGAGGAAAGTGCACGACACAGTCAAATTTAAATTTCACCGATAAAATACACAAAAATTATCTGCACGTACTGACCTATTTGTTCTTGCAGGGAGTTCATCCTTCGCTATCCCTTTCTCTATCGCACTATAGTATATGGATTACAGTGAAAAAAATGCTTCATCGAATAATCAAGTTCTGCGAACACAACTTGCACTGCTGCGTATAACCCCGAGTCTGGTTTCCTCGCTTCCGGTCATGATTTAATTCAATATTAATTTGAGGTCAGTAGTAGACAATACACAAAATTGATTGCAATGTGAGGTGAATGCGTTTGATGTGGTAATAGGAACATGTGGCGAGTGGCTAATATGGCTAGCAAAATGTAGTTATTACTGCACAGCCACCTGAGTAAGGCATGCACTGCTGTTCTATGCTGGGCCCAGCAGCTGCTACCTTGTGCCATCAGTCTTCTCCATGGTCACGATGCTGGGCTGGTGTCAAAGAAAACACACGGCCCATGAGTCCAAAAGGGATAATATTATTATTACCATGTGGTGCTCACAGATACCTAACAACCAGCATCTCACAACCATCAACTTATCAATATCTTCTGGTCTACACAAATTCACACCACTACAATAATTATACATGTGCTTACGGAATATTACCACAGAAGTAGAGAAACTCATGAACTGTCTCCACGGGACCGGCCGCTAATCACACAATTCTATAAGTACAGTTCCAAACTTGTGTCTGTAATACCACAGATATTTCTGTATTACCGTGAGTGAGTGCATCGATTGAGCTATGTGAACGTGAGCTTCAAGCAGCATAGCCTGTTTCCCCACAGCAGCCATGGCTAATCCTAGAAGACATGTAGAAGACAGAGAAGTCAGTCTCCTAAAGTCCAGTCGCTTTTTCATAGCTTTACCAGCATCATTGATAATATGCAGGTTTAGTTATTCTTGTGACAGGCTGGCTTGCGAGAATACTATGCCCTCTCCCCACGGCCTGTTTATTACCTGGGGGTGCAATGGGGGCTTTCCCGAGGAGCCAATTGTGATGCAGCTTAGAAACCTAGCTACCTCCATTTGTAGCATTAGTGAATGCACACTCAAGTAGTCTCCTGCCCAGTACAACATTATTTCAACAGGTCTTCTCTGCTACATATAAATCTCTGTGAGACATATTGTGCTTGCATATCCCTTTATACCTTAACTATCTCGTACACCAGTGAGGTGGAGCACATGATCACATGATGTCAACTCTATATTACAACACACACTTCCAGGGTCCCCAGGATCATGGTTCAGCAAAAGGACAGACAAAATAAGGAAAGGGAGGGGGGGGGGGGGGCATAGGAAGTTGGTTGCCAAGACTACAATGGCTTCTTTCCCTCACTGATTTCCTGCTGTAGGCAATTAACCTTCACCTTTTTGCCTCTGACATCAGAGCTATGTGATTGTAACAATCCAGTAGATTCTAGCTATGTCCGTTTTGGTGTCAGTATGGAGGGCAAAGTAGCTGATTTAGACTAAACATGGAAGGTCCTCTGTACTAGGTCAGCAGGGCACAATGTATTAATTGTTGTGGGGGAACTAATGCCCAGACCTTAATAAAGTTGCTTCACATTTTCCCCAGTAATACAACCACCTCAAGTACATATGCATACATCACTTGACCAGCAGAAGTTCTTAGATAAAGAGACCATTTTCCGCTGATGTCACTAACTTTTCCAGATTAGGCCAATAAAAGTACTGGTCAAATCTGATTGGCTAATCAGTGACGTATACGTACTGCAATCAAATTCAGTTTAGGCTCAACAGACGGGGAAAAATCATTAATGTCATAGAAAAACTAATGTTGTGTTGGGACCTTCCTTCTGCAGTAAGTCATATGTTTCTAAAGATGTAGCTATTCACTGCACACTATTTACCTATTCATATTGGTGGGCACAAAGTTAAGCACCTCGGCACCAAAGAGCTCTGGGCCAATAAGTTCTGACTGCTGTCTGGAAAGGATACGGCTTGAGCTGTTCCGCAAAGGCCTTGACTTCGCTGCCAGTGGTGTCTACTGAGGAAGGTGTGATGGCTGACAGCTCCACCAGGTGATGGGGTGAGAAGGGTTGGGCAGAGTCCGCATCACCACCCTCTGTGGGCTGGGGGAGGGGCATGGTCCACTGAGGGTACATGGTCTTGCTTGTCATCTCAGATATCATATGGCATACCTGCAAGAGTTTGAATACACTGACTTTGATCTGACCTTTCCTGAAGACATAGCCTTTCAGGATTAACTCAGACACAGCTCTGCATGGAGAGAAGAGAGTGCTAGGAACCGTTGCATGTAGAGTGGACAGGAGATTGCTTGCTGCTTGTAGGGAGATCACTACCTTCAGTGTGGAAGCTGGAAGGGCTCTTCTTCCATGACTGTCTATGGCATTAATAGCCTCGTTCCCAGTCTCTCCGCTTCAGTTTTTACGTCGCTCGGAGCAGAGAGACTGGAAACGAGGCTATGGCTGTAACCCCGTGCTGGTTGACAGTACGCAACAGTTCGTTTTGTTTTCCCAGGAATTACTGAAAGCTCTGTCAAGTTGCCCTTGCCCCCCACCAACACGCACATGAAGCCGAGCTCTCTGAGGAACTCTGGCAGGTTGTGGGTGCAGGTGGCCACTGTGCTAGTTCTCACGGCAGCTGGCCGGTGGGAGTCGCCCAGCTCTAGCTGCCCAGAGTAGATCAGGTGCCTGAAGATGGGGGAAGGGGTAGTAGAGACTTCAATCATATTACGTGAAACTACCTCCATACCATGGTGCATCTGGTGCATCCAGGGCTTGCCGAACTTTGACTTTTGAGATGGCATGGGCAGCAGCACCTGCGGCAAGGGTTAAGTGTTTTGCTCATACAGACACATTTACCCTAGCGAAAGGAAAGCAGCTCAACTTGCCTATCTTATAAGTAATCTCTTTGTCAGAGAAGGGTATGCCGCCAGTGGTGGCGTAGTCACACAGACCCCTCAACCGCTGCAGCAGGGCAGGCACGTCTCGCTCCTGCACGCTGCCAAACAGCAGGTACTCGTACTGCTGTGGCTGAGCACCCCGAGCCATGCTTAAAAATACAGGGGAATTCCCTTCTCTAGTACTACACCTACCTGCGCATGCCGTCGCTACATGCACGTGGGTACATATGAGTCGGCTCATAATATCTGTAGCTACCTAACCGTGCTTGTACTATAGCGGGACGCTCTAGCCATCCTGCTGCTGACGTGCAGTTGACTGAGTTGTGCGTAGTCTCGCGGGCCAGCCTCACTTGCCCGCGAGACTAAGTTGTGCGCTCATTCTTAGATTCTAGGAACAATTCCATCTAACGCACATCACCGACGATCACCGAAATAATCGTTACGGGTTTTCCTACCAGGTGGGAAGTCAAAGTGGCGCGGCCTAGCTAGCCTAGCCTAGCGTCCCGTGCCCAGACCACGCCCGCCTCCGTCGAACATAGTCTCGTGCCCAGACGTTCACGCCCTCCCGGCGGAAGAACGTCTGGTGTTCTAAGCGAACTTTCTTGTCACAGACCCCACGCTTGCTGATAATAAATCTCGAATGTGATTGGTCACTGTATATACGGTATATTTCAAATTTGTATTCTAATTTATCAAACTGACCAATAGTATTAAAGATTTATCGAATAACGCCATGGCAACTTTGCGGAAGGTCTGAAAGCTGCAATCTGATTGGACCCTTTGGAATTCCAAAGGGGAAAGGTGTCTGTGACGAGAAAGTTCGCTTAGAACACCAGACGGTCTTTCGCCGGGAGGGCGTGAACGTCTGGGCACGAGACTACGTCGAACACTAGTAGGCGGGCGTCTGGGCACGAGACTAAGCCTAGCGTGGGTCGGAACGTGGCCTCCCTAATAATCGGGTCGCGTGTTCGAGGCGCACGCGTGCAATCTGTCGGTACTCCGAAACTAAAAGGATGACTGGGTACGTTACAAGGCCTCCTGCGGTTCCCAGCCATCGCTCCGGGTGTCTGACACTCCAGGAAGGATGGGAGGCTGCCTGGGCTTTTTTTCTGTTCTCTTCCAGCCGTCTCTTCTGTTGTTTTTTGTCTCCCAAGTTGTTTTTTTTATCCTCCAAGTCAACTGATAACCCATAACAATCTGAATCTTCATGTTGTAAGCTCTCATATAAAATTCTTAACCTCCCTGTTTTGAGACAGAGTGCACCAAAGTATGAGACTTATCCAAAAGTGCACGTGGCCGACACATGCACAAATTATACTTTGCACTTTGTAATTCAGTAATGCATTTTTAGCCATTGTACGGTAAGACAATAAACATACATGTACAGCAGCCTTGCAAGGCGTGGCAGTCGTACACATACACAAAATGATGAAAACAAAATCTGAAAAGTGGTTGAATGCAAAGGAGTATGATCACCACAAGAGGGATCCAAATGACTGTTCACTGCACTGCACTGCCAAACAGACTTAGATGATAAAACCATGCAACTGGAGAGTGATATATTAGTTGATAATGCTGCAGTTTGGCCTCAAGCCTTCAAAGCACAACTGACTCAGTATCCATAGCTGTCGGTGAGCCTTACCACAGCCTCATAAGTGAAGAAGACGATAGCCGTGTTGGGTACCACTCTGAGGAGGTGTGCACTCATCCCTCCGTACAATCCCTTGGGACCTTCCTCGCGCCAGATGGTCAGCAGTGTTTGGAAGAATGAATGGTACCTGCAGCAAAGCAAGGTAGAAAATCATCAACCTAACCAGCACTTCACATTACAGAGTGATTACACTGACCTTCTCTCTGCAGGAGCAGCTTTCTGTCTGAGCCTTGTTCTGCAGACCTCTGCAGGGAGAAATACAGTACTGTTACCTAAAATAACATCCCTTACTGGCTTCCATGACATCACTGATATTGCCTATCACTTTACTCCCCCAAAATACTTTCACCCATATAGTATCACTGATTGGCCTCTGCCTTACTGACATTGCATACCACTCTGCTTCCCCAATGGCTGCAGCTACATCAACACATTTTCCCAAAAGCATAGCCAGTAAGGTTTCTTACCATGAGGGTAGCATACGGATGATGCTGTGAACTTGGCCAGAGCAGCGGCCAGCATACAGTCAGTGAGCTCAATCTGAGAGTCACCTCGTTTGGCCATGACAACCTTCTTAAAGCGCTCATAGATTACAAAGTGGATAGCAGTTTCTGCGGTACCTGAGGGAGATCACCAGCTGTCAGACGCCAGACAGAGTACATGTGCTTCTCACATACCTGCATAAGATGCTGACAGACCTCTGTAAAAGCCTCTAAGACCATCAACAGAATAGATCTGACGAATACATCTTTGAACCCCTAGCCTTCTGCCTGGTCTGTAAGACGAAGTGAAACAGTCAAACCGCTGCCACAGAAACAAAGAAAAGCCCATACGAACCTACTTTCCAGTTGCACCTGAGTTTTCACCACCCAGATGGGACTGGTGAAGGTGGTAGTGACCACACCTGTAAGGGGGACAAGTTAGTGGCATCATCACCAGCACAACTGGCATACCTAGTCACCAAAGAGGACAAAGTAACATTCATTATACCTGCTGAAACAGCAGAACATAAGTGGACGAGTGAACTTTCATAGGAGAGGGTTTTATTGTAGCGTTGTTTAAACTGTGAATAGGCAGTGAAGTACAAAGCCCTGTAGGAGAACAGAGAAGGAAGACACTGACATTCACAATTATCTGTATGGAACAGTAAAGGCAACATAAAGCACACTGGTAAAGACAGGTTTCTTAACTGGTACTGTATGGCCAGCCCAGGAGACATAAACACTGCAAGACAGGAAGTGATGCAGTGAGTACTGCAGGGCAAAGGGTAAAGTGGGGCTGGGCTCACCTGGTGGGAATGATCCCAAACAAGCTGAGAGCGAGGCCTTTAAACAGAGCTTGCATGCCCTCAGTCATCAGCACATGCCTGCAGGGAGGTGAATAACCTTCCAAGGTCAGTCCCAAAATCACCAAAAACATACAAAAAATGCAATAACAATAACATTATCATTAAATTCATCTGGAGTTATCACATCAACAAGATTCATTGTCTGGAGTACTACCATAATACAATTAAGGAATGACTCTGGGCCACGTGCCCACCATGCACACAAGATGTGGTAGTACACAACCCTCACATGGCAGAGTGTCAACCAAAGAGTCTGTTACATGCAGGTCACCTTTTTCTATAGGTGTTGATCATGGTGTTAATTATAGCTCAGACAACACAACAAACATGTTTCTCCACCCAGTGTTCTAGTTATTTTTATTGAGCAAAACAGATGTACTACAGAATACAGCACATTTGCTTAATGGGTTAGAGTACCTCATAAAACATAGCATAATGGCACATGGTATGTAACTCCGCATACCTAATGCCAACAGTCTATTATTGCACACCTGAGATAGAACATGGGTCTTGGTAGAACTGCTGTTGTCCTACCATGTAGCTGAGCGCTCAGAGTGGCAGCCTGAGGCAGAAACCGGCACACCTGCATCACGTTCTGACCCACGGTGGACTACGCGGAGAGACGAGGTGCAATACAATGGTCAATTGTTAAAAGTGATATTACACAGCACATGCACAAGGAGCCTGCTGTACCTGTAATCTAGTCTTCAGTACTTCGAGGGGGCAGGTAATGGTCGTCCCAGCCGCACCAGCCAGCCTATGGTAGACAAGGGGACTCATGACATGGCACACTCTCAAGCAAACTCCATTCACACTTCCTACTCACCCTCCAGCAATGAAGTGGGTGATGGGATCCACTGACATTCTGACCTGGCAGGGGTCCTGCTCACTCCCTCCAGGGATAACTAATGTACTTGTGCTTCCAATTATGGCGCCTACAGCTGCGTGGTGTGCAAGTGAAAACACAGCACTCTCTCAACGTTGCCTTTGAGGCACGTATCTTCATTCCTGGACTGGTAGACCGCTTTATGCAATAAGCGGAGAGCTGAAAACCTGCAGAACTTCGAGCTCCTGCACACACAAAAGACTTTTCTAAAGAGAAGTGAAAAAGGCACGTTCTTTTGTAGTGCACAAGATGTGCACATGTACAAAACGTGAATACAGTACTATGATTGGCCTGCGTCATCTCTGTCACATGTAAACATCGTGTAGAGACTAAATTTACCGTACATACTTATTATTCATAAGTAATATTGAAAAAGTAAATCGATTGCGCAGGCCTGATGTTTGCTCCCACTGAATCAGGGAGTATTATGCGGCGGAGGAAGACGATTACTGCTGTGGCCGCTTTGCTGTTCATAGTAGGTAAGCTTTAAGATGTTGGGAATAAGTAATTGACCTTCCATATTTGCCAATCATGCAAGAAATATGCAAGGTCGGTCATGACTCTCTTGTATCTGTTCTCTGTAGCTGTACCTGTATGGTACCTCTTCACACCCTTGACATGGTACACTGAAACGCCTGATAGCCTCAAACCAGATTCCATACTACAAGTGATAAATGTAGTTGAGGGTGATAGTCTGTCAACTGAATCCAAGCAGCTTAGACGAGCATGTAACTTTAACAAGAATTGCAAAACATACACTTCACGGTTGGACCAATACTGCCATCGCTCTCTGCTTCACTTTAATGCCTCCATGGTGGCGGAGGGAGATGTGAGGTCCGGAGACTTGGAGCTGGTTCAGGTATTCATCACTGCAAGGCATGGCGACCGCTCCTCTGCCACACCGTACAGTGCCTTCAAGATGGGATCATCTGTCTTCTACCAGTGTGGGCTAGTGGACGGGAACACAAAGTGGGAGGGGCTGAAGGATTTTCCAAAGCTCTCTCCTCTTTCTTCAGAGGCCAGGAATGGACATATGGACCTCTTTCCTGGCACGGACAGTAGGCAGTGTGGTGTTGGCATGTTGACCCAGATTGGGTTCCAACAGCATTATGCCTTAGGCCAACTAATACGAGAGAAATATTCCTCTTTCATTGGAAAAGATGTGATTCCTGGCCAGCTGTATGTACAGTCCACAGATTACCCCAGAACCATCCAGAGTGGTGCAGCGTTTCTGCTAGGCTTTCTTCCAAATGAGCCAGCGCTGAGG
Organism: Phakellia ventilabrum; assembly: GCA_963921505.1. NCBI lineage: Eukaryota > Metazoa > Porifera > Demospongiae > Axinellida > Axinellidae > Phakellia > Phakellia ventilabrum. The sequence goes on from OY997388.1 coordinate 7,056,243, forward strand.
CACAAGACTTCAATCCACCTGTCCCCGGGCACTACTGGCCTGTTACAGGTACCCCCTCCGGGAGTTAAGCAGACTTATGGCTACTGCAAGAAGCTGGCCATGATAATGCAAGAGGACCAGGTGAACACTGGTTATCTCTCTGAAGAGAAACAGAAGTATCATCATATGGTTTTGAGGCTTTGCGAGATGTTTTCTTTGCCACGGAGCTACCGGAATAAGCCCATGATTAATGAGCTGTTTGACCACATTGTGACTCGAGGCTGCCACAACCCTGGAAACCCCTTACCCTGCAACACTAAACAAGAGTGCGTTGATTATTCATTTGCAAGTGACTTGTTTGCATTTGTCGATTGGACCTGGAGCCACAAATATCCTCGCAAGTCCTCAAGTTTAGCCATGCTGCCGTTTCTGAGGCATACTGTTCTAGAGCTGATGGAAAGGGCAGTGGCAGGACAGGGGGACCACCACAGATTTGTGTTTTCTTTCGCCCATGACTCCACTTTGACACAGATCTTGAACACTCTTGGTATCCCCCTGAAGGGGTGGATGCCATATGCCTCAAGACTTGTATTTGAACTATGGCGACACAAGTCACAGGACTTGCACTTTGTAAGGGTGCTGTTCAATGGCCGTCCTATCACAGAAACCCTCCCCCTCAGCAGCAGAACTCCAATGGAGCTTGAGAACCAGTTGCTTCAGTTTGCCTCCTGGAAGTCACTAATCACCACTGGAAAGTATAGGGATATTACCTTCTATAACAGAATGTGTGGGAATCAGTAAAATTCACCATTAATAATTACATGAAATAATTTATCTCAACAGAGAAAGGGTTGTATACCGAGGCAATACATGTAGGACAAGTCAGATTTAATAACGGACAAGCCAAAAGTAAAAACAAGCCAATTAAGGGTAAATAACACATAATATAAATATTACACTGCATTTAATTAAAGCAAGCTATTTGGAAGAATAAAAACAGGTATGCTGCACTAGCTAGCTATTGTGAATAATTTAGAGGTGACAAACATTTGGACTGGATCAAAAGTTGCAGGTTCAAATCCCATCCGTTGTCTCCCGATAAAGTAATCAATACCTCTCCAGCTCCAAACCAGACTCTCAGCTCCGCCCACTTTTCACGACATGGGCGGAGTTTAGTGCCGTATCTATGGAGACAATGGCTGGTAGCTTCGCGGAAGCCTGGCAGTCGTGTGCCTTTGAGGTTCCAGAGTACGCCAAAGGCAGCAGCTACAGCGCCATCTTGTCCTTGTTGCTGGAGGCTGGAGCTGATAATACTAAGTACTGCAATTTGTGGAGGCACAGAGTCTGCATGTGGAATTATGTGTTTTTCCAATGCATATAGTCCACAGGAGCTGAGGTTGCAGGGGAACCAGCCTGAGCTGAGCAAGGCCCGCCTGGAGGACAGAGTAAGTGTACCAGACCCTTCAGCGCTTGGGTAGTGAGGAAGCCATCTCACACATGGCAAACTGAGACTGCACAGTAGAAAGTTAAGTTCACAGGATTGAGGAATAACTGGTGGGATATCCGGAGTGAGAGACTGAGAGCCATATCATATTATAGTTGCCTTTACATCTAATCTATCATTCTACATTTGTGATGTATGCATGTTAAAAATGGCTGATTAAATATGTACAGCACGGAGAAGCAGCCCACAACTCACACCAAGGACACTTAATACTAACTATTAGTATTAAGTGTCCTTGCTCAAGCTAAGGTTTGTATACAGATCTTGTCCATATTGAATTTTATCCACGGCAAACTTCCCGTTACTATAAATAATTGTAGCGATCACCATAAATTGTGTTACGTCATTATGTTGTGTGTCAATGTTCATCCAGGATGTTGCTGTGCTGACCAAGGCCCTGTGTGGTAGTAATACTCTGACTTTGGACCTCAGCTACAATGCTATAACAGACATGGGCATTACTCATCTGGCAGAACACCTCAAGGTAGACCCACAGCGATGGACTGGCTAGAACCTGGTGAAGTAATTACTCTTAATTTGGTATCATGTATACTCCTTCGACTCTTCACATTTGCCAGTTTTTAGTCTCATTGCAATTATAGGGCTGAAATAATTAGACCTGTACAGCTAGCAGCTAGTACAGTGCTATATGTACACACAGGACCCAAACTGTTCCTTGAAAAATGTGAATCTCGCTTACAATGACTTTGGACCTGAAGGGACTGAAACATTGAGCAATGCACTGCAGGTAACTAGTAATACTTTGTTAATTAACTGTTTTAGTGTCCCAGACCCCTCCCTTCCAGTTCAACACTACGGTGTCTGTGTTGTGTATGGATGGGTGCAAGATGGGCCATGTGGGGGGCATCCAGGTGGCAGCCATGCTGCAGGTCAACCGCACCATACAGCAGCTGAGTCTTGCCAACACAGACCTGGACACTGATTGTATCATTGCCATGGCAACCGTCTTGCAGGGGAACCAATCACTGCAGAGCATAAATCTTTCCCGTCCGCTCCTGCACAGCAGACTGGAGGAGTCCACCATCCATCTCAGCAGAATGCTGCAGGTAAAATACTGACACAAGACTACCACACTGTCCAGACATGTATACTGACATATCATTCCCTCGTAGGTGAACAGCACACTGCAAGAGCTGAGCCTCAGTAAGCACAGCATCACTGACACTGGGGTGGAGTGGCTGTGCAGGCACCTCAGAGAAAACCCTGCCCTGTTGCACCTGAACCTCAGCTGGTAGGACTGTGACATGCCTCTAAGGCATAGGATTCTCATGCCTATCTTTGAAGGCAGGTTTCTTTTCACTCTCTCCAGTAACAGCCTCTCCCGTGATGGGGCGGGGCACCTGGCCACCCTGCTGCAGGCCGACTCCCCTCTCACCTCCCTCAACATCAGCAACAACAGAATAGAGGATGACGGGCTGTGCTCCATCAGCCACGCTCTTGCCTCCAACCACACCCTCACCAGGTATGCAAAACTGTCAGGGTTACTGGACCTGTCAGTACATAGTACTCTTTCTGCTGTACATGTAGTCTGAATGTGTGCAACAACAGCATTGGAGACAAGGGACTGTGCAGCTTGGCAGAGACACTAAAAAGAAATGGCACTCTCAGCCACATCTCCATATGGGGCAACAGGATGGGGGAGCCCACATGCAAGGTAGAACATATACTATACTGTAGTCACATCTTCCATGACTTATACTACAACCATCTGTAATGTACACAGGCATTCCAGCAACTGTTGGAGAGCTCCAGGCTACTATCCAGCAATGTGGATGTGCAGGCATATGAAGTAGATGGAGTCATGTATTTAGCCAGAACCGAGTGACAAAACTGTTGTCACAGTTGTAACCATAATGTTATACAGACAGGAGTAAAAATGAGAAACAGCTGTTATTGCTGTGGCTGGTTAGCTGGCGGTGGAGAGTGACCTCCTTGTCAGCTCAGCAGCCTCTATGCCTTGGGCAACTGGTAGGGCTATGGGGGTAGGGAGGGAGTATGCCCAGTACAGATTGGAGCAGGTTGTCATGACAACCAACCTGGTATATTAGCCGTCTGTGGCCTGCTCCCTAATGTCTGTGGAGTCACCGGCCTTACATAAGGGACTTCTAGAAGCTAAGAGAAAGAACCAGCATAATATTATGAGACAGAATATTAATACCACCGCTTACCTTCTTAGCTTGTGGAGCTGCTACTCTGGGTTGAAGTGAGCTCCTCTCCTGCAGTTAGTGAGAGCAGTGACGTACAGTACTATGCACACACACACACACACACACACACACACACACACCTAGCCACAGTGGTATACACACCTGTCTAACTCAGTGCCACACACACTCAGGTGCTACTGCACTACATGAGCACTCACATAGCTGGCCAGAAGGGCCTCTCCCCTGGGTTCAGTGCTGTCAATTGCCACCTCATCTTCATTTCCTTCTAACACGTCTGGGTCCTCCTGCAGTAGGTGATAACACATGATCGTGACATCACAGGACAATCCATCACTATGACAACATACCTCTTCATCATCTTCGCCCTCATCACCTGAGTCCTCACTTGGCTGGTGGGCATCTAAAGGAGTGCAGTGTTAGAAGATGGTGGGTGGCACAATAGCCTATAAAAGCAGCACTATACAGGGCTTAGAGGGTGTATAACAGCTATCACTGCCCAAGGAGAGCTGGTAGAAATCAGAGAAAGGAAGCCATCACGTGTGCCATACCTGATGATGCAATACAAAGCCTTCTGGCAGCACTACACATATGTAGCAGCAGTGTGAGTGATGTTGTGCAAGTCCAGCAATAAAGCAAATCTGAGTGGCAAATTACTACCATACTTTAATAGCGTAGCTTCAAGAAAAATCGAGAGGCATACTTAACTGAACTCTTGAAGGTTGTAGAGCTACAGAGCGTTCTTTAGGCCAAATACTACATACCTCCTGCGTTCAGTACAATGGAAGTTTGTTAGCTATAATAATGCAATAGTGATGTGTACATGATGCCTTCCAATTGCCAAATGAAAATCTCGTACCAGGGGTGTGTGGCCCGGGTACGAGGCTATTCAATACTGTAGTCAAAAATACTTACCGACTACAATGAACCCTAGTGCACTATCTGGTTATAAGTGGTATTAGAGCACATGAAGTTAACTACCGGGCTAATTAATGAATGTACTGAGTCTTTGTCAAGACATAGTTAGGTAACTCAGTAGAAAATGTCTAAAAGAGTGCATTGCGGTTCACTGCTGTCATTGTATTCCCTTCAGTGCTAGGCTCACCTGAGCTGAGCTGCACCAGGATGTACTTGAGCTGGCTCTGTAGCTCTGGAGGGCTGGCCTGCATGGCAGAGGTGAGCATGTCTCCCATTCCCTGCAAGAGAGGGGAGGGAGGTGACACAGCTGGGGTAGGGGTAGCGGGATGGCTCACCATGGTCCTGGCCTCCTCCCTCAGCTCAGGTAGGGAGAGCAGGCTGTAGAGGATCCCATTCACGTAGGAGCATATCTGGGGGAGGTGGGGAGAGCATGATGCCAGCAGACCTCTCACACTAGCTGAGAGGAACAAACCTCCTGGTCTTCATGCTCCAGTAGCTCTCCCAGGACCTTCAAGGCCACAGGGCCAACGGGAACACACACCTTCTTCCCTGCAGTGGTACAGATACTGAAGTGGTCTGGTCCGACCTCCCCCGGGGCTGTCTCTCACCTGCAGTCCTGAGGCAGAGGTTCATAAGCAGGGCTAAGGTGTAACGGAGGGTGTATTCCGAGAGAGGCTCCTGGTCAGCCAGCAGCCTCAGCAGCCAGCCCAGCACACCACCCTCCACCATCACCAGCTGCAGGGGACGCCTGACAAAGGAGGCATAGAGATTTAGCGGCAGCTTTTTCTGCCTACGGTAAAAAGTAGCTACATGTACATGTACCATGTAAACCCAGTATCATCTACTTAGTATCCCAACCCCTTAACACTTACACTATACGCGATAGAGCACTAGCAGCAACATATCACAAAAAAGGAGAGAGGCATACCAGTTCTGGGATCACTGTTGCAACCCTAAGGAAAATGATTCCAGAATAAATGATACCTTAGGCTGAGTTTCTGAACAGCCCCGAGGGCATTCCTTCTTGTTGGTGTGTCCCCCTCTTCCGCCATCATCACCCTACAATGGGCCTGCAGCATGGCTGGACAGTGGGAGAGGTAGCCCCGCCCACACATTACCGAAGAAAGGGTATTAAAGAGTCGACACAGGTGTTCACGAAGCAGGGAGTCCTGGGAGCCCAACATCTCTATCACTGAGGCCTATTGGGAGTGGAGCTGTCCTTTACAGGGTATGGCTGAGAGCCACACCAATTTACCTGGTATGGACTGCTGACATACCTGGTATGGACTGCTGCCGGCACAGCCCAGGATGTCATTGTCAATGAAAGTGGAGAGAATAGCACTGCGCTGCTCTCCAGCAAGTGACCGGGTTAACCGCTGCATGGAAAGGGGCAGGCATTGGGCAGGAGATGAGGAGGGAGGTGTATCACCAGGGCAGTGAGGCTCACCCATCTCAGAGCTTGTAGGATGAAAGCCTTCTTGCTGTGGCTGGCTGAGCACAGGTCAGCCTTCAGCCGGGCATAGTCCAATGGAAATGGCTCTGTTGGACACTGCACACTAGAGAGAAGAGGAAGGAACTTGTATCAAGCTCAGTGGTCTCTTGCTTTAGAAGACATGGCCACTACCTCTTCCTCAGAGACATAACTGATGTTCGCAAGAGTGACGTGGCCTGCAGGGAGGGGGAGGGGTCAGTGAGGTCGAAGGTTATGTAGCACTACGAGCATTCACTCACAGTGGGTGGTCTCTCAACATCACTGGAGTGCTGCACAGAATTCCCAAACAGACGGCTGCACATATTCTGGATATACTCTGGAGTGATCTGAAAATGATGTCATAATGATGTAATGCAATGGATTCTCCTTTGGCTATTGTAGTAGTACTGCTTAATTTACCAGATTGGCTACTAATATGCATAAAAAACAGTTCACCATTCTTCCTGCTACTGCTGCCTCTAAAGCTTCCACCAACTCCATCGCTATGCCAACCAGTGTATGGTAGCCGGACTATGAGGCAGAGCAAGCGGAATAAGTGAGGGAAGTGGAGGCAAAAAGGTGGGTGGGGCCACACCTGCATTTCAGTGAGCCTGCTTATGTACTGTCGCTCACAGAGTGCCAGTCGTTGCTGCAAGGCCTGCACAGACGTGCCTGAGGGGGTAGGAATGGCAAACACACATTCCTTGGCCTCAAGGAAAACACCAATCTAGAGCCCACCATATGAACACACCTTCATCTCCGCCAGCAGAGCTATTGCTCTGACAGAAGTTAAGGTAATAGTCACAGTATTAGAGAGTACAGTAGGCTATGGATGGAAAGCTAGAGGTAGGGATACACTGAGGTAGAGAGCCAGCAGCCGGGGAGAGTTGGCCTCAGGCAGTGTCAATCTCAGGAACTGGATGAGTCTGGCTTTCAGCTCAACTGGCCAGGAGTCCTGCCAGGGGAGGGAGGGAGGAGCTGCTAGCTCAGGCTGAGATGATTGAGGAGCAGTGTGCATACGGTGAAGAGGGCCTTGAAGGAGGGGTGGCGGGTGGGGTCTGGGATGTACGGCAGGGCACAGAAGGTGGCAAAGTCCTCACTCTGTGCCAGCACTGCTCCTCTGCTCTCCAGGTAGCTCTTGAACTCTGCCATTGAGTGGACGCTGTCACCAACCTGCAGAGACCCAAGTAACAGGTGGAGAGCAATCCTCCCTAGCACTGAGGCAACCCCCACCCACTCACTCCCTTTCGAAGAGGGTAGGTAGCAAAGTGGACACTGATGGCGAACTCCAAGTGCTGGCAGGTGGGGTCACCGGAGCGCAGGGTTGCTGGGATGTGTAGGTCCCACAACTCAAAGAAGGCATGGCGCTCTCCACAGTCAAACGCAACCAGGAAATCTGACTGGGGGAGGAACAAATAACCACTGAGTAGAGCCAGTAAAAGATGATTCTATTCCATTCCAGGTCACCGACGTGCGGTCCTGCCTGCTGTGAGGGTGGGGGATTCCAGCTAGAGTTGCGCTGGGCCTCAGTCTGGAGAACTGCATGGGTTTGCAGATACCCCCTGGCCGTCAGGTACTGGAGTGCATTTTTAATGCATAGGGTATTAGGGTTGGTCAATAGCCAATAAGCTGCAACACTCAGAGACTCTAGAATAAAATACCTCAGATATGAGAGAGTTCAGCTCAGACGCCGCCTTCTCCATTCGAATATTCTGACTTGCAAGTCATGTATTTATACGTGCAAGAGAAATCAAGTTAGCCAATTAGAATAACGTCTGCTGATGACGTTTGCTAGTATAAAGTAATAATAAAGTACAGTGTCGACGCCTCAGTGAATCTGTGACGGTTGCAGCGCTACTTTCACTCACCCTTTACCCTGTGGATAAACAATGTTCTTTCACGTTAGTAATTGTAACTAGGAGCCTACTGTATACGGTTAAAATGTGGGAGGAATAGTCTATTTAAAGCCCATCATGTGTTCACATAATTTTTGCTAACTCTCTTCTCAGATCCCGCTAGAGCATGAGATACTGCTCCACCCACGCTATTTTGGTCCTAATCTTCTGGACACTGTAAAGAAGAAACTATTTACGGAAGTGGAGGGGACCTGCACTGGGAAGTAAGTCTGTGCATGTCTTTCCCGGTACAGCAGCTAGTAGTTACCATGGAGATGGAACTCAGAACCCAGCTGTTATGCTCCTTTCATCTCCATGCACATCATATGTGTGTCACACACTGTCCAAAGTATATAAAGAATGGAATCTGAATGTCACACTCCAGATATGGCTTTGTGATTGCTGTGACCACCATTGACAACATTGGCCTGGGAGCACTGCAGCAGGGCAGGGGCTTTGCCCTCTATCCTGTCAAGTACAAGGTCAGGAGAGCGCTTCTCCTGCTGGGATCTGATTTATGTGTCTGTTTGTGTGTTTCCAGGCCATTGTGTTCCGTCCGTTCAAGGGCGAGGTGCTGGATGCCATAGTGACCCAGGTGAACAAGGTGGGCTTGTTCACCCAGATCGGACCTCTTTCGTGCTTTGTCTCTCGACATGTAAGTCATTGTGCTAAGAGAGGTAGCTGCATCATTAATTCCAAGTCAGACTCTAGGTCGTACATTAACTGTTTTCTCTCCCTCCCTCCGCCTTTCTCTCTCCTACCATTAGTCCATTCCTCCAGAAAACGAGTTTGATCCTAATTCCACTCCACCTTGCTACAGAACTGCTGACTCTGTAGGCCACACCCCTTGCTCCTCCCTTTTTGCCCAGTGTGGCCACCTCCTTTCTCTCTACTGTGCAGGAGACAGTGATTCAGGAGGGAGACTACATCCGACTGAGGATTGTAGGCACCAGAGTAGATGCCAATGACATTGTAAGGAGCACTAATGAGGCTTCATGCCACCTTCTGTACCAGCAATTGCAAGCTTATTTTCTCTTTCTGTAGTTTGCTGTGGGCTCGTTAATGGATGACTACCTGGGTAAGCATTATGTAATCTCACTGGGAAACTCAGTAAAACCACCCGTGTGGCTATGTGTATTAGTAACATTACTATGCTATATTTATTGGCAGGGATTGTGAGCTGACAAGACCTCATGAGTGCACTCTTCACTTTGTACAATCATGTCACTGTAAAACGTAATGTTTGCCACACTGTAAACGTATGATTGCATATTTGGGGAATTCCTCGCGGATGCGCGTACACGTGTACTGTGACTTTGACTTCGAGAGCAAATTATGGCAGAGCGACAAGCTGTGTTCGGTATCTCCTTCGGTACCTACTCCGCCACTATAGCTGCATGCAAGGTGAGGGGTATTTGTGTGTACGTGTATAGTGCAAAAGGTCCTGTAATGCTGAACTCCCATCCCAGGGCAGCAGAACTGAAGTCCTGGCCAATGAGTTTGGTGAACGCAGCACTCCAGCACTGGTCAGCTACCTGGAGGGAGAGCAGGTTAGCTGCATACTGTTGTGTTGGTGCCATGCAGTACAGTTCCAGCCAGATTTACAGTCACTTCACATGCGTGTAGCTGGTGGGGCATGCAGCGAAGCAGGCCCTTCACAGACATGCACAGAACACTGCTTGTTGCATGGCCCTGTTCCTCGGAGGCAGGTCAGCTCCCATAGCTCTGGCTAGCTCCCCTGCCCGAGACCACTGCACTGCTGTTGTCCCAGTGTAGGTTGGAGGACCCTCACCTCCAGGATGTTGCAAGGAGCTTGCCCTGCGAGGTAGAGTTATAGACAAACATTCCCCTGTGTAGCCTCATCCTCTCGCAGCTTTTTCACAGCCGTGAAACAAGGGCTGTGAAAAAAGCTAGCAAGTGAGGCCTGGGAAGGCGGCCTGTGTGTTGGAATAATTATGGTGAACTAAATGTATACTGTCAGGTGGGATACAAGGATGGTGGTATTTGCTATAACTTCACTTTGGAAGGGAGAGAGCACTTTGTTCCTGTTGGTGCACCTCTAACTGAGGTATTCAAGAAGTTGAGAGGTGAGTGGACAGGGACACCAATATGAAAGAAGCTTCCGAGACTCTAGTTTGTGATTATCTCATGAGAATGTAGCCTACAGCTGATGGTATCACTGTCACTTGGGTCATGCACTATGGACACTTGTGATGGGGCAGTGAAAAGCGCTCATGCAAGTCTTATGATAGAAGTAACTCATCTGGATCCAGTTTGCTGAGCGGGGGGCAGTCATGCATGTCTTATGAAGACTTGATGCCATATGCACAAGAGGGGGTAGTGTCCAGCACATCTTATTCTGTTATGTATTGCACTTCAATTATGGAAGAGAATGGGTTGTTTCAAGCTGAGAGTGAACACAACTTGTGTTTATGTGTTGACCCACCCTACGCTCCCTTCCTGGTTGTCACAGAAACAGCAGCAGCCTTTGTCCAAGGATCCCAGGCTCAAGCTGTTATTGCAGCACCTGCCTGCTCCTCTGACGACCAGAAGCAAGCCATCAGGTAGTTGATGTTCACTTCACTGATATTAAATGAGCTGACACCAGCCGTGTTGTCCTGTCCCCTACAGCAAGTGTGCTACTGCTGCCGGTTTCCAAGTGCTGAGGATAATTTCTGAGCCAGCTGCAGTCTGCCTTGCATATGGTGTGTGTCACAGCAAACACCAATTTGTAGCAGCATATTCACTGACCTTGTCCCTTGCACTATGTACAGACATTGGCCAGAAAAACAGAGAAGAGAACTCGTAAGTGTCCCTACACATTGAATGTGTTTTGTATCGCTTTGATTGAGGAGACCTCCCCACTAACTCAGATATGTTCTGGTCTACAACCTTGGCCAGTGGACTCTGTCAGTGACAGTGCTGCAGGTTGTGAGTGGCATGTACCATGTTGTTGCCAGCCAGGTGTCCACAGCCACTGGGGGGAGGTTGTTTGATGCCTCCATTACTCAACAGCTGGTTGGGGAGTGCCAGAGGTCAGCCCAAAGCGTGGAGGTATTGGATTGTGTATGAGTGCTGTCTGTCTGTCTGCAGGCAGTTGAAGGCAGATGTTCAGGAGAACAAACGTGCCATGCACAAGTTGAGGGCCGCAGCTGAGTCAGCAAAGCACACTCTCTCTACTGACCAGCTGGCCTCAGTCCACCTGGAGTCTCTACACCAGGGACTGGACTTCCAATGCACCCTCACCAGGTGGTTGGGCATATTACTGGTACCTACGTATGGGTGTTCACCTTGTTCTTTCCATGGGTGTAGGGGTAGGGTGGAGGGCATGTGCTCCACTTTGTTTCGGAAGGCTGTGGAACTCATTCCAGCTACCTTGGAGCAGGCAGGCATCACAGAAGATCAGCTAGACTATGTAAGGTGTCCAATGTCCATGGGGGGAGGAGGGGCGGATGGTGATAGTCATAATACTGGATTTCCTGTAGGTTGTCCTGGCTGGGGGGAGCTGCCGTATCCCTCGTCTGCAGCAGCTGCTTCAAGAACAGCTCCCGTCTGCAAGCCACCTTTTTTCTCTCCCCCCTCCAGAAGTTGTGGCCACTGGGGCTGCACTGGAGGCAGGCTTGCTCACTGGCAGGGAGGTGGTGGGACAGGAACCACTCCCTCAGCTGCAGTGCTCAGCTACCAATCTTTGGATTGCAGTACGTGTTTATACTGGTTACTGGAGTTTTGTACAGACTTTGAAATTTGAGGTCTTGTGTATCCCCGTAGTGCAGTGAGTGTGAGGAGCCGTGTGCCACTCTGCTACTGGCCCAGCATACACCCCTCCCCTGCCGTCGTAGGGCATCCCTCTTCCTTCAGCCCAGCAGGGCTGGGGCAGACCAGGTCACAGTAGAGGTCAGAGAGGGCACAGCTAAGGGGAGGTTGGCAGCCAAGGTGAGGGACATCATGGACTTAAGGGTGTCATCTGTGGTTTGTAAAGTCTTATGGCCTCTTGCATTCTAGTTCCATATTCCTGTGACAGAGGATCGTGTAACAGTTGAGGCATCCCTTCAGTGGTTGCAGTAAGAGTTTGTGTATGTGTGTGTGTGTATAGCTATGTCACTCAAGGACTACCTCTCCTCTGAACCTGGTAGTGACGACGTTGCGACAGTAACCATGGCAACCCCAGGCCAGCATTGCAGTATAACCTTACATTGTGAGAGAACTATCTCAGAACAACTGTAGCTATAATATAAGACATTCATGGCTCTGTACAAAGATGCAATTACATGATCATATGATGCATGGGAGGGGGTCATACCGCAGCATGGGAGGGTATGCATGTCAGTCAGGTTTGCTGTTGCCAAATCTCATCACCCTCTGCCACCACACCTCCCTCTGCGAGCCTTGCCAGATGCCGTACCCTCTCCTTATGGCAGCTTGCTCTGCCCTCCCCAGGGTGTGCATGAGCTTTGCATAGTCCTCCCTGTGCTTGAAGCCAGGAGCCTCTCCCAAAGACCCCATGCCTGCAGACATCAGGGCCTCATTCACACAGTACCTCTTCCTCAGCAGACCCTGGGAGGTCAACATAAGAAACAGTGCCTATTCTGAAACAACATTGCAATAGTGAGTGATAGGACTCCGATATCCCCAACACTGAGGAGAACAGCCATGTGTTCAAAGTTGGTAGCTCCTAAGAAGCTGGGGAATGGAACTTTCCAAGCCTCACTCCCACACGCCCCAGTCCACCTTTTCAGCTACGTCCCAAACAGTAGGTCAAAGCCAAATGTAGTCTTCTATAGCATAAGAATTTTATAACGGCTTTTGCCCATTGGAACTAGTACATTGAAACAACGGACATCCCTGAAATATAGTGGACAGCTACAGCGGAGCACACATTTAAATTGGTTAAGTCCGATAATCATCAAGTCCTACAGTAAGGACCCCACATGCTACGGCTCATTCACGTCCACTGAAGAGGTTCCAGTGTAACCTTAATACTCTGCTAACTGCTATTGTCGAAGGCCCTGCCAACTCACCCTACTCCTGGCATGCACCACACACTGCAGTGCTGGTGGGTCATCCGAGCGGTGCAACAGAGTAAGCCACACCCACCTCCCTAGCAGGTACGTCCTCAGCCATTGCTTCGCCTCCTTGCCTGTTATGGCAACACCAGCAAACTTCACTTTGAGCAGTTCCTCCGAGGAACACATGTCTATAAGGAAATACAAGCCAGTGTGTGGGTGGGCCATGCCTAGCCTGTTAGGCGATCCCATGCCTAAGGACAAGACTAGCACTTACATGCATGGTGATCACACTACCACCTATACACACGCACCAGGTGGGTGGAGTCCCCAGCGCAGTAATCTCCTCCCAATAGGTACATGCCACACCCCCACAGAATCTCCATTGGTGGAGGCAACCACTCCCATCAGCCGGGAGTTTTGACCAATCAAATGGTCTGGGATGTCAGACACACAACGAAACCTTCTAAACTGCATAGGTTGGAAGAGCACTACCTAATATACTGTCACCTGTATTATAATAATTATACCTACCATAATCAGGCTAAGTAAACAAATTACCATTTCAGCATGTCTGACACTAGCCTCGTCCGCAGGCCATGCAGTAGGAGCAGCCTGCGGACGAGGCTAGTCCGACACACGTGAGGCTAGTCCGACACACGTTTAAAGTGGTACTTTCAAATTAGAAATGCTGCAAGTAGGTGTAGCATCCTTTGAAAATAGCAGTTTAGCTAGGATGATAATTTGTGTATATAGACAGCCATTAGATGTACCACAATCCTGCAATAGCCTCCATTATTCCCAGTCTCCACTCCACAGCTTTTGTGCATGTAGCAAAACTATAACAATAATCCAGTTTTCACTATAATACGCAAAAACTGCTGTGGAGTCGGAGAGATTGGAAATGATCAAGGCACTGGTATATAGCTACAGTGTTGTGTGCTCACAATGCCAGTGTATCTGACGACCAGGAACACCCCAATGGTGGCTAATACCCATGGTACTCTACGGAATGCTTGCAAGTGGTCATTGATGTACTCTACTGCCCCGTCCAACAGGTTGGGAGGTGGCTTATTGCCCAGAGAGGAAGTGGGCGGAGCCAATCGGTTGTGCTGAGCATTGGCTGCAACTGGTTTTCTGTTGTGGTCCTCCAGAGAAAGCAACTGTGAGTCTGGCTCTCGCCTCTCCATCCACTGGTATTAATTCGAGTACTGGAGAGCTCGCAGTCAAGACGAAGTTGTCCTGCCTCATGTGCCTTCGATATCGCCAACTTGTTGTTGTATGCCATGTGACTGAGGGCGTGGCCGTTGCATAATTCTATTGACACATCGTGACATTGTACATTGCATGGTGAGGGGCTACGATGTCGGTGTACTCCAGGCCGCTGATGCTCCCGTCCGAGGCTCCGCAGGCCGTGGCCAGGCGCGATCCGACTCGAGCGAAAGATGTTCTGTTGGAGCATCTTGCCAGAGACATCAAACAGGTGTGGAGGCTGGCTGTCCTTTTCTCTTGACCCTACAAGTAGAGCTGACCTGTTGTGTTTGTCACCATCAGCTACAGTCCCTTCAGAGCGACATGGATACAGTGGTGGACATGGTAACAGCCTCAAATAGACATGCTCAGACCCTGTGTGAACACTTGGACCACATCCTGATGCATGGGTGAGACCACTGATCTAGGTACCTGGCCTCACTAACATTATTGTCTGCTGGATCTTGGTGTATCTCTCCTCTTCAGACTTCGAGACTATGAGCAGGGGTACTGGCCATTTGTCAGTTACTTCACTCGTTCAGAAGCTACGCACACACTCAAGAATCTCGCACAGGTCACAACAAACGTTGGAAGGGGTATGTATGTATAGTGCAGTTCAGACTCATGATTCACTAATAAATTTGGCATGCATGTCTCCAGGGCGTGCATGGTTATACATGGCTCTGAATGAGCAGGCAATGGAGAGCTATGTTCGCATGTTTCTGGAGAACCAGGTGGTGGTACAGGAACACTACCTCAGGTTAGTCTGGTCAGTAGCAGGGCTGCTGTGGTAGCCATGTAGCCAGTGTTATACCTTGTGCTCCACTCTGCAGGGAGTCCTTCTTGAGGGATTTGGAGGTAAAGTAGAAACCTAACCCCCCCTCCCCAGTCTCTCCTGCCTCCTCTCTCTGACCCTGCTTCCCCATTCCTTCTCCCTCTGTCCATTCAGAGGCTGCTCTTGCTACTTACCCTTATGGCTGGGCTGGACTTTGTGTCCTTTGACCTGAACCTGGTAGGTGATTGTTCTGTACAGCTTCTGTTGTGGTATTGTTGACAAAGTCCCTCCTACATTCATGTATGACTAGCTCTTTGATCTTTGCTGGATTGTAGGGCAGTGTTCAGCAGTCCCTCCCTTTTACAGGACTGTAGCTACTTGGACTATGGTGCCAGTGAGGTCTCCTCCAGGCTGGGCATGGCTTGGAGTGCAGACTTGACTCCAGGTTAGTGATGAGACTGCCTCCAGGAGTGTGTGTGTGTGTGTGTGTGTGTGCGCTACAGGTGCATGTACCATTCTGCCAATGTGATTTTGGCTAGTCCAAAAGCTAAAAGCATGCAACAAACTCAGATTCCGGGTTTTAATTTTCTGATTTCTATTTTTCCCCCTTAGAATTTAGTTGTCAGATTTCAGATTTCTGATTTCTTCCTCCAGAATTCAGCTTTCAGCTTTTTAATAATTTTCTACGTAGGCTGACAATGAACACGTGAATATCCTGCACTCATTACTTACTATTGGATACAATCCTTGCCTGCGTTGCCTTGCTGCTATTTGTGGTGCCCTTAGGTTAGAACAAATTTCTCCAAAATCTACTGTTTTCCTTTGTACCACTGTATAGTTATGTATTTGTGGACATCTGTGTGTAATAGTGTATTTACAATCTATTCCTTATCCTAGATGTTGAGCCATCCTTCATTAGTACTGTGACACCCCAGAGGAGTAGACTAGAGAGTGGCAGCCTGTCTCTTCCTCACCGCTCTGATTTAGGCCACCAGCCAGCCAAGGAGGAGCGACTAGCCTCTAGCTACTCTGAGCCAAGCCACCGCCTGGCTGTGGAATGGCCTAGAAACTTTATGGAAGACCACAACCTTCCAGACGATGAGGACTACACCTCCAGTAGGAGCCGGGAAAGTTCTCAAAAAGTGGACTCTGCTCCGGGTGAACTGAGAGGACCCTCAAAGAGAAAGCAGAAAGTCATTGATATCCCACGCCCCTCTCCTGTTGGCCAGATGGACTCTTCCCCAGCTAACCCAGTAGTCCCCTCCCCCAAGCGTAACCTTACCCACCACCTGAGTCACAGCCCAGAGTCAGGAACGGGGCCAGAGCTTGTTGTCCACATGGGCAGCCGAAAGAAACGGAATAAGAAGAAAAAGCGCCGTAAGGGTGAAGAGGCAGGCCAGAAGGTTGCCAGTGAATGGCAGAATGAGGAAGCACAGTTGAAGGCTGCTAGTGGACAGGATGAGGAGGCAGAGCTGACTACTATTAGTGAACAGCAGGAGGAGGAGATAGGGCTGAAGGTAACCAGTGAACAGCAGGAGGAGGCGGAGCTGAAGGCATGGAGGGGTGAGGAGGTGGGGCTGAGGACATGGAGGGGTAAGGAGGCGGGGCTTAAAGCCATTGTCCTTGATGTACCAACATCAGTGAAGTCTGTGAGGAGTGCAGAAGTGACTGAGTCCATAGACAGACTAGCTGTGACCACTATCACTGACACAGGCAAGGACAGTAAAGCTGAAGTGTCTCCACAGCAGTCCAGTCTTGTGTCACGGCTGAGGCCTCCCGTTGCAGCTAGTGAGACTGACCATGTCCCTAAGCACGAGGTCTGGGCTGGGCCCACTGGTAAACATGCACAGCAGGGAGAAGATGCAACAGACAGTCATTTGGGGCTTGGAGCCAACTCTGAGGGGTGTGAGGCACCTGCTGTACAGGAAAAGAGGACTGATTGGCTGGCAGGTGCTGTCGAGATCCAGCAGGAAGACAGGGAGATAGAGGCAGAGTCTGACGGCAGGTGGCCAGGTCTCCTACCTGAGGCCAGTCCAGGTCAACCGCTGCCACATACAGGTTAGTCAATTGCCCATTGTCCATGTGTGGGTGTCAGCCAGACTGCCTCAAAAATTCCTGTCTCTCCGCCAGGAGGCAGGCCTGGGTCAGGTGGTCCAGAGTGTGAGGACATCAGCTCAGATGCCTTGGAGGAGACCCACCCTCCATCCATGCCTGGTAGGCAGTGCTGTTCCTGAACAGCGTGGCATGCTATTAACAGTGGCCTCCCCTCAGGTCTAGAGTCTGTTGCCTACAAAGGCCCTCCCCAGAGGCCCACACACATCACTGAGGGAGACAGGAGCATGGCAGACATCAGGTACGCTCCCTCTTATGCTCCTCTGGTACCATCCTAGCCTTGCCCCTCCCCTTCCCCAGGGTGGACGATAACACCAGGCTGGTGTTTCAGCTTGACATCCTCACTTCAGAAGAAAAGACCGAAAGAGTATGTAACGGTCACCTACCAGTCTGCTATAATGATGATGTAATGGTCTTGTCCTCCAGCTTGTCCAAGTGAGTACTCCCAGTGGAGTCGGGCAATACAGGAATGCCTTTGTGCTCATCACATCTGAGGCAGTGTACTTGCTCAGGAAAGGTATGAGTTTACCATATATGGAGCTTTGCTGTGGTGACCCAGCTGGTATTCTGCAGATGGTACAGAGGGCTTGTACTCCAAGGAGCTGGGTATCAAGTACAGTAACTTGGAGCACATTGTGGTGAGCATGTTGCTTATTTGCTGTGTAGCAAGTGCTGGTCATGTTTTAATGGTTGGTCTCCCAGATTGGCCTCGGGTGGCAGTCTCTGATCCTAGTGTATGGCCCACTTGAGGGGGTGGAGTCACCTGAGGATGTGGGCTCTGGGAAGTGTGTACTTCTGACAGGCAGTGAGGCTGTGTCCAAGTAAGGAGGGATTTAGTGGGTGTAGTGTGGGTGTGGCCTCTTACCTCCTTGGTTTTTACAGGTGTTTAGTGGCTACAATGCGTTCGGCTGCAAGCCGGTGCCCGGGATTCTGCCGCTCACTCCCCCTGAACCGGGACGATGATGCTAGGGTGGAGGCCATCGAAAGAGAGCTCATTAAACTGGGCAGTCAGGTGGGCCTGCTAATCCGATGTAACACTGTGGTATCATGATGTCATTCCTACGTACTCTTTAGACCAGCATGGACATTGTACAGTACTGTCTTGTGAACTGGGAGGAGTTAGCTGCTCCACATCTGTCCCATGGTGACGACAGTCAAGGTAGGCTGCCCTGAGGTAGGTGCCTGCTAGGAGCCAGAGTGAAGTGTCTCTAACCCTATAACAGTGCTGAAGTCAGGCACCTTGCTCTTCAAAGCTAGTAACATGCTTGGACTGGCTGTCTGGAAGCAAGGCTACTTTGAGCTGAGGTGAGTAGCTTGGTAGTGCATTGCCAATCACGTCTGATGCAAGCTCTACTGTTCTGCAGAGAAGGGTGCCTCTACCAGTATAACAGTGAGGTGAGTTGTTCTTCTGATCTTCCATCTTCTCCCACCCCTCTCCATCACCTACCTTCCCTTGGGTTCCCACCCTCACACTTCCATCCCTTTCTCTCTCAGGAGGACAAAGTGGTGAGGAGCAGCTACTCTCTCTGGTGAGTGTGTGGTGAGCTTGACCAGCCTGCTATGACATGGGGTGTGTGGCTGAGGCTCCTTCTGCTTTGCTTCCAGGGGTTGTGTTGGGTGCACCAGGACTGCTGGGGAGAACAAGCCTTTTGTCTTGTCGGTGAGCTACCATGTTCACGCAGCCTGGGCCCAGGGGTTAGGGTTTATGTGGCTGAGACATTGATTCTTGTGCAGGTGTTGGGTGACAATGGTCCAGTTGTGGTTCTGGCAGCCGCCAGTGAGGAAGAGCTCACC
Source organism: Phakellia ventilabrum (assembly GCA_963921505.1). Classification (NCBI taxonomy): domain Eukaryota; kingdom Metazoa; phylum Porifera; class Demospongiae; order Axinellida; family Axinellidae; genus Phakellia; species Phakellia ventilabrum. Next base: position 7,075,131 of record OY997388.1, read on the forward strand.
TCCTGGATGCAGGCACTATGTGCATCAGTGACTCAAGAGGTTCTCAGAAAGAAAAAAATTACCATTCCATATTTATGTGAGTATTGTCTTGTGTTCAGGGTGCCCACCTGCCCAGCTCCAGGAAGACGTGCTTATCATGTGCCGTCCTGTTGACTCAGAACAAGGTTAGTTCAGCTGTGAGTATGTGGTGTAGTTGAAGCTATGGCTGGTTCTGTTTTCAGATCCATGTTCTGCAAGAGGACTGGTCCAATGAGTCAGTGCAGTTGGTGGCTAGCTGTGAGGTGACAGATGTGAATGACATCAGTGTGGACAGCAGACTTCCTCTCTACTGCACCATTGTAAGCCTCCCTCCTGTATTCTTTATGAGTGTACAGGCGCCTACAGCCAGTGGTGTACCTCTCGTATAGTCTTATGACTGTGGAGACTCCCAAGGACTGTGGCTGTTGTGTTTCACTTCCGAGTATGAGCTGGGCAAGTTTGAATCAGCCTTGGCTATGAGATGGAAGGAGCTCTTCCAGGTATATACCTCTACCAGAATATCTGCTGGTAGCTCCCTTGTCCCTAACCCTATCCTGTCTCCGTCTCTTCCTCCCGCCTTCCTTACTCCCATCCCTATTCTTCTTTGCAACTATAGATTGATGTTCAATTTTCTGAAGTGTCTTCTCCAGAGGTCCGTGGTCGTGCCCACAGGGCAGTGGAACTAATGCAGGGTAGCCGTTTCCGCAGTGACAGTATTACCAGGGGCAGGACTGAATTCAGCTATAATGCAGCCTTCTGAATAGTGTGCATTGCATTAACCGCTGCAGTCACTTCCTGTATTGTAATAATGTGAGGTGTTATGATTGTAATGACAGCTAGGACTTCGCCATGGTCTACAAGCGGCTATGTAGCCCCGGCCCATCCCTGCGAGGGGTGGGGCTAGCCCGGTAGCCAGGTTCGAATTTATAGCGCTACCTGTAGCTACCTAACCTTTATCCCCAGTACTTGTACTATAGTGGGACGCTCTAGCCATCCTGCTAGCCTGCTGACATGCAGTTGTACTCATTCTAGGAACAATTCCATTTAACGCACATCACCGTTACAGGTATATAAGGCGAAAATTTTAACACATCTGACGGGAAGTCAAGGTGGCACGTTCGGTTACAGCCTGGGGTCGGAACGTGGCCTCTCCATTAATCGGGTCGCGTGTTCGAGGCGCACGCATACAATCTGATTCTTGGCTTTCTAAGCCTATAGCCAATATGTCGGTAACTTTCCTTCGGGAACTCCGAAACTAAAAGGATGACTGGGTACGTTGCAAGGCCTCCTGTGATTCCCAGCCATCGCCTACCCAGCGCTCCGGGTGTCTGACACTCCAGGAGGGATGGGAGGCTCCCTAGGCTTTTGCTCTTTTTTTCGGTTTTTTTAATATTTTTCTCCAAATTTTTTTCTCCAAGTTAAGTTGTTCTCTTTATAGAAATGCCCCAAAATTATTTACAAAATTTAATTTGAATTTTATAACATTTAATAGATATGCTATTGGCTGCTAGGCTTTTTCCCTCCAACTTACAATGTAATTTGTTTCTCTTTATAGAAATACCACAAATAGTCATCTATCTATCAGTACTAAGAATTGTTTGACCAACCAGGAGCTATATAGGCTTCTTTTTTCTTCTCTAAGTTAAGTTGTTTCTCTGTATAGAAATACCACAAATAGCCATCTATCTATCACAGTGCAGGCCATTTATTATGAAAGAGCTGGACACAAGACAGGAAGTCAGGAATACACACACAGGTGAATATCCCACAGCCATTCCATCTGCCCTGCCGTCAGACACCACACTTTCGCCTTCTCCTCGGTCTCCTACTAATGGAATTTTTTCCTTGGGACTTTCAATAACTAGCTGTCATGCGGATATGACAGAGATCTGGTGGACGGATGTCCCGTCCTAAAATGTGCTTTAGAGCTGCTCTGGTCACGTTTTTTTACTCCGTTTTTGTGTGATTCTTGCAATTTCTAGTATTTCATTTTGGATTAGTCCACTATGGTTTTGACCCCTTCAATTTTAGTTTGAAGGTTGGCTGTACGGTACCAATTGCTAGACAGGTTGAAAAAGGACCGTTTATTGTTCACATACAAAACAACAGTGCTACAAAAGGTGACAAGTGCACAAACATGAAGTACAGACAGTTACCAGTGGTGCCCTGCACAGTACAAATTACATTTTCTGCAAAACAAGGTTTAAAAAGAGATTTGGTCCTGGTGATCAAGTACTTATCCTCCTCTTGGAGCGTCGGATATTACCCTTCCCCACCCGAAAGTCCACATCAATGTACTCTCCACTCCAGCTGACGACACAGGGCTCGGCTCGACGAGATCGCAGCCACCGGCCCAGCACAGAACAGCACCAGTGGCACAGACCCCCATAGGCAATGGCATTCAGCAGCCCCTGCAGAGGGTTCAGCACCGCCTGGGCAGGGGTGGGGCATACATGCAGTAGCCTTAAGCACGGCAAGCCTACAGCCAGACACCTAGCCTCTAATTATAACTTACTTCAAGTATCCAGATGATGTAGATGTATTTTGAGTCAAAGATGTGTCTGTACAAGTTGGGTGGTGGGTAGCCTTGGCCATGGAAGAGCCCATGGGCCACAATAAGAATGACCCCATCTACTACATTCACAAACCAGCTGAGGGAGAAGGGGACCTAGTCAGCTTAGTAAGATGTGGGAGACCCTACTTGCTGCGTTCTCCCACTCACCAGATGTAGAACACGAGAATGATGCTGAGGATCTTCCGACGAGACACTAGCTTCTCTTGTTTCCAGATATCCACGACAGGTGCATCACTTGCACTCTTATTCACTGTGTAAGTGGAGCTGGGCTCAGCATAGCAGTATAAACTAACAGGGTGAAGGAGGAGCTGGCTACTATAGCTAGCTGGGGGCGGGGCTCACTTTGTTTCCAGGTGGAGGTGTAGAAGAGAGGTAGAGCTGCCATAAAGATTATAATGGGTCCAAAGGTACACAAAAAGTGGCTGATCACACACAGTTTGTCTTCTGCACACCTGAGGAAGAGCGGCAGTAAGTTAGATACTGAGACCACAGATTTAGAGAACCTGAATGGTCCAAGGCTGTAGAACCTAGGGTACTATTAAGGGCATTGAAGACTACAACCACAATTACAGCACTTAGAAGCCCTGCTGAGCTTTCTAGTGCTGGAGGCTACAGCTACTGGTACTAGTTTCTGCTTTCTTTGCACCATTCTGTCTAACCTGGAACCTCCATGAGGTCTAGTCTCTTCCTCATTTCAAAAAGTAAATGCCACATGACTGTATGTAAACACACACACACACTTCCTCTGTGGCTTAGCACTATCATGTACAGTGGAACCTCTATGTACATATTGCTACTGCATTATGGTCTAAAGTATAGCCACCCTCTACACTGCAGCTGCAAAATGTTGTCCCCAGGGTGACCACAGTATAGAGGTTTCACTGTACGACTCATCATTCAATTTGTGATACAAAAGAACTCACTCAGAATAAGGTGGACAGGCCCACAGTGAGGCTACACTTCCAGCCACATATAGCACACAGAATAGCCACGTGAAGAAATGGGAGCACCAGAGCTTCCTGTGGCGGAGAGTACAGCACATGTCAGGCCTAAGCACATACAGTTGATTTAAGTTCTGGTCGAACGTGTGCGTATTCCATGACTCAAGCTTGTGCATTAGCAGCAATAACTTCTAGTACTAGGTGAAGCACAAAAACTGCACGGCCTGGATCATGCTGCGGTCTGGAGACTAAACTGACACTTTGCATGACTCTCTCCCTTATAGAACAGAGTTTCTGTGAGAATCTATGGGACACGCAATGATCAGCATAACTGAAATCAACCGTACCATCTCAGATGACAGGCAATTACCACTTTCAACCATACTTCCCAGTTTACATCGACATAGGTCTTTTTTTTTATCAAAGCACTCCCCCCCCCCCACTTGGCCACAGATGCTATATATGTACATACCACTTAGCACATTGGGGTCCCATGCACATACCACTCTCCGTACTGTGGTCCCATGCACATACCACTTGCCACCATGTTTGGTGTTGTATATGTCTACTGCAAAGAAGAAAGTCCAGAAGTAGGTGGCCAGATACCAGAAGAACACCCAGCACTGTATGGGGGGAGACAGTTCAGTACACTACTGCCGTGAGTGGCTGGCTACCTGGGCACTGACCTCCATAACCCTAGCCTAGGCACTGACCTCCACTACTGCAGTGAGTGGCTGGCTACCTAGGCTACCTAGGCACTAACCTCCAGCTACGTAGGCCCTGACCTCCAAACCCAAACCATAACCCTAACCTAGGCACTGACCTCCACTACTGCTCCTCCAATGGCTGGGGCCAGGTAATGGGAGAAGTGTGTTTCCTGGTTGAGGTGCTTGGGGCGCCAGTAAGCCAGCCAGTAGCATGAGCGAGCCATCACACCTGCAAAGTAGGGGGTTAGGGGACACTTGCAATTTGTATACAAAGTCCAGTACCACTGTAATGGAGTCATGTGCAGCTGGTTCTGGGGATTAGCACACAGAAAAGCAGGTTCACAGACATGAATGTGGTGTTGGCAAATTCTGCTCAATGCTAGCAGCAAAGGCTTTGGCATGGCAGCAACAGCCAGGTAGTGAAGATGCACTTATGTTGCAGCTGTGTACCTCCAGGCAAATACATTAACACTCTATGAGTACTTGCACCATTCAAGCACAGGGTCAATACTGAATTCAAACATGTTGCAATGCCTACTGCACATATTCTGACTTGGTAGCTGCTACCTAGAAATAATTGTTTCTGTTTCATACCTCATCATCATATTTAGGTCATGTCCACTGAACCTATGCCCAACCATGTTAGGCTGGTACATGTTACCACAGAAACAGATTTTTTCTGAGCTTTATATCTATAGACTGCACGCCGTCATAGTTAGCCTACATTCTCTACTTCGCCCACATATAAAGCAGGTTTAATCATGGTTGACATGCTCTATTCGTCCTTTGGGCTCATAGAGGTAGCCACCCATGATCAAACCTATTAGTGCACACTCTATGAGCCTTAAGGGCGATTCTGAATCTTCTTGTATACAGTTTAAGTGTAAATTTTCATGTGTGGTACTTAGCTGGTAGGGAGATGAAGGAAGAGAGTGGAGAGGGATGCGTTACTTTAGCAGGCTGGAAGGATAATGAGTAGTTGGCTGGAGTACTTGGGATGCCGAGAAAGTAGAGAGGGAGAAATAGTATCACTACAGCTTGTGTGGGTCATGGAGGCTGTATTCCTGCAGCTCAGAGCAGGGTTGTGCTGTCTGATGGAGGAAAGCGCCCCCCCTCCTACCAGTACCAGGATCCTAGTACCCCTTTACCCACCTCACATGCATTATTTCATTCATAGTACAGCTGGCAAGGACACTTAGTAATTTAATAATATAAGTACCTTGCAGCTGGTAGTCTTATAATAAAACAAGTTTACCGAATCGCACACAACATGCACAAGATAGAATCTGCTACCCGAACCTCACCAATGTCCGCAAACAGGTCTGATACGGCCAATAGAATAAGAATACGGCCCTGCGAAGACGATCCATGAGGCTGGTCTGCTCTCGATTTCAACACCTGCACCAGAAACAGAGCGGCCCCCAATGCTCCAATTAAAGCACTCCCAAGGCAGACCGCGAAGTAGACAGTATAGGCGTGCACCACTCCATCGTTGGTACTGAACGGTAGGCAGATGAACGAAGAGGCATGAGGGCTAGCCATCGCAAGAGCCTAGCCGACATCTCAACTCGTACTCATGCCAGACTCCACCCTCGTCCCACCTACACAGGAAGCGATTCCCGTGACTACGGTCACGAAAAATTTGGACCCACAAAATATTCCCCCCGCATGGGTGACAGTTTAGCAGAGGCTATTGTCCTCTGGTTGGGACTATAATGTCACTAGGAGTGAAGCTGATGATATACTCTTCTTTTCTTTACTTTCAGGAGGTGTTTCCCCAACCAGACTTGCCTGCATGATCCACCTTCATGGGTTGTAGACGCTGCAAACTAAGGACCATATGGTTCTGTGGTGTTTATGATCTATGCTTGTGGAATTTGCTTGGCCACCTTCTGGAAAAGAAAGTTGGACAACCAAACATGCTTTGTGTTGGCTTGGAACTCCTCCATTTCCGATTCCAGGCATCGGAACTTAGCTCGAACTCCTCCATTTCCGATTCCAAGCGTCCTAACTTGGCTCGAACTCCTCCATCCCCGATTCCAAGCATCGGAACTGGGCTCGAACTCCACCATTTCCGATTATAAAGCGTCCAAACTTGGCTTGAACTCCTCCATTCCCGATTCCAAGCTTCGGAACTTGTCTCGAACTCTACAATTTCCGATTCCAGGCATCGTAACTTGCTTCGAACTTCTCCATTTCCGATTCCAAGCCTCTGAACTTGGCTCGAACTCCTCCATTCCAGGTTCCAAACATCGGAAGTTGACTCGAACTCTTCCATTTCCGATTCCAAGCCTCGAACTTGGCTCGAACTCCTCCATTCCCGATTCCAAGCGTCGGAACTTGGTTTGAACTCCTCAATACCCGATTCCAAGCGTCGGAATTTGACTCGAACGCTTCCATTTCCGATTCTCAACTTCGATCTTGGCTTGAACTCCTCCATTCCCGATTCCAAGCGTCGAACTTAACTCGAACTCTTCCATTCCCGATTCCAGCATCGTAACTTGGCTCGAACACCTCCATTTCCGATTCCAATCATCGAACTTATCTCGAACTCGTCCATTTCCGATTCCAAGCGTCAGAAGTTCACTCAAACTCCTCCATTTCCGATTCCAAGTCTCCAACTTTGCTCGAACTCCTCCATTTCCGATTCCAAGCGTTGGAACTTGGCTCGAACTCCTCCATTTCCGATACTAAACCACGAACTAGACTCGAACTCCTCCATTCCGGATTCCAAGTCTCGAACTTCGCTCGAACTCTTCCAATCCCGATTCCAAGCGTCGGAACTTGGCTCGAACTCCTCCATTCCCGATTCCAAGCGTCCAAACTTGGCTCGAACTCCTCCATTCAGGATTCCAAGCCTCGAACTTTGCTTGAACTGTTCCATTCCCGATTCCAAGTGTCGGAACTTGGCTCGAACTCCTCCACTTCCGATTCCAAACCTCGAACTTGACTCGAACTCTTCCATTCCCGATTCCAAGCATCGGAAGTTGACTCGAACTCCTCGATTTCCAATTCCAAGCTTCGAACTTGGCTCAAACACCTCCATTTCCGATTCCAAGCCTCGAACTTGGCTCGAACTCCTCCTCCGATTCCAAGCCTGAACTTGGCTTCCCAATTCCAAGAGTCGGAACTTTGCTCGAACTCCTCCATTCCGATTCCAAGAGTCGGAACTTGTCTCAAACTCCTCCATTCCCGATTCCAAGGGTCGGAAGTTGACTCGAACTCCTCGATTTCCGATTCCAATACTCGAACTTGGCTCAAACTCCGACATTTCCGACTCCAAGCCTCGAACTTGGCTCGAACTCTTCCATTCCCGATTCCAAGCCTCGAACTTGGCTCGAACTCCAACATTTCCGATTTCAATCCTTGAACTTGGTTCGAACTCCTGCATTTCCGATTCCAAGCCTCGAACTTTGCTCTAACTACTCCATTTCCGATTCCAACCCTCGAACTTGGCTCGAACTCCTCCATTTCCGATTCCAAGTGTCGGAACTTGGCTCGAACTCCTCCATTTCAGGTTCCAAGCCTCGAACTTGGCTCGAACTCCTCCATTTCCGATTCAAAGCTTCGAACTTGGCTCGAACTATTCCATTCCCGATTCAATGCGTCAGAACTTGGATCGAACTCCTCCATTTCCCATTCCAAGCCTCGAACTTTGCTCTAACTACTCCATTTCCGATTCCAAGTCTCGAACTTGGCTCGAACTCCTCCATTTCCGATTCCAAGTGTCGGAACTTGGCTCGAACTCCTCCATTTCAGGTTCCAAGCCTCGAACTTGTCTCGAACTCCTCCATTCCCGATTCCAGGCCTCGAACTTGACTCGAACGCTTCCATTCCCGATTCCAAGCGTCGGAACATGGCTCGAATTCCTCCATTTCCTATTCCAATTCTCGAACTTAGCTCGAACTCCTCCATTTCCGATTTCAAGCGTCGGAACTTTGCTCGAACTCCTCCATACCTGATTCCAAGCGTCGGAATTTGACTCGAACGCCTCCATTTCCGATTCCAAGCTTCGATCTTGTCTCGAACTCCTCCATTCCCGATTCCAGCATTGTAACTTGGCTCGAACACCTCCATTTCCGATTCCAATCCTCGAACTTAGCTCGAAATCCTCCATTCCCGATTCCAAGGTTGAGAAGTTGACTCAAACTCCTCCATTACCGATTCCAAGTCTCCAACTTGGCTCGAACTCATCCATTACCGATTCCAAGCGTCGGAACTTGGCTTGAACTCCTCAATACCCGATTCCAAGCGTCGGAATTTGACTCGAACGCTTTCATTTCCGATTCTAAACTTCGATCTTGGCTCGAATTCCTTCATTCCCGATTCCAAGCATCGAACTTAACGCGAACTCTTCCATTCCCGATTCCAGCATCGTAACTTTGCTCGAACACCTCTATTTCCGATTCCAATCATCGAACTTATCTCGAACTCCTCCATTCCCTCTTCCAAGCATCAGAAGTTCACTCAAACTCCTCCATTTCCGATTCCAAGTCTCCAACTTTGCTCGAACTCCTCCATTTCCGATTCCAAGAGTCGGAACTTGGCTCAAACTCCTCCATTTCCGATACTAAACCATGAACTAGTCTCTTACTCCTCCATTCCGGATTCTAAGCCTCGAACTTGGCTCGAACTCCTCCATTCCCGATTCCAAGCGTCCCAACTTGGCTCGAACTCATCCATTCAGGATTCCAAGCCTCAAACTTTGCTTGAACTGTTCCATTTCTGATTCCAAGTGTCGGAACTTGGCTCGAACTCCTCCATTTCCGATTCCAAACATCGAACTTGACTCGAACTCTTCCATTCCCGATTCCAAGCATCGAAAGTTTACTCGAACTCCTCGATTTCCAATTCCAAGCTTCGAACTTGGCTCGAACACCTCCATTTCTGATTCCAAGCCTCGAACTTGGCTCAAACTCTTCCATTTCCGATTACAAACCTCGAACTTGTCTCAAACTCCTCCATTCCCGATTCCAAGGGTCGGAAGTTGACTCGAACTCCTCGATTTCCGATTCCAATACTCAAACTTGGCTCAAACTCCTCCATTTCCGACTACAAGCCTCGAATTTGGCTCAAACTCTTCCTTTCCCGATTCCAAGCCTCGAACTTTGCTCGAACTCCAACATTTCCGATTTCAATCCTCGAAATTGGCTCGAACTCCTCCATTCCCGATTCCAAACCTCGAACTTGGCTCGAACTCCTCCATTCCCGATTCCAAGCGTCGGAACTTGGCTCCCACTCCTCCATTCCCGATTCCAAGCCTCGAACTTGTCTCGAACTCTTCCATTCCCGATTCCAAGTGTCAGAACTTGGCTCCAACTCGTCTATTTCCAATTCAAAGCAAAGAACTTGGATCCAACTCTTTCATCCCCGATTCCAAGTGTCGGAACTTGGCTCGAACTCCTCCATTTCCGATACCAAACCTCGAACTTGGCTCGAATTCCTCCATACTGGATTCCAAGCCTCGAACTTGGCTCGAACTCTTCCATTCCCGATTCCAAACGTCAGAACTTGGCTCCAACTCGTCCATCTCCGATTCCAAGTGTCTGAACTTTGCTCGAACTCCTCAATTCCCGATTCCAAGCCTCGAACTTGTCTCGAACCCTTCCATTTCCGATTCCAAGTGTCAGAACTTGGATCCAACTCGATCATTTCCGATTCAAAGCTATGACCATGGCTCCAACTCTTCCATTTCGGATTCCAAGCCTCGAACTTTGCTCGAACTTTCCATTCCCGATTCCAAGCGACGGAACTTAGCTCGAACTCATCCATTTCTGATTCCAAGCCTCGAACTTGGCTCGAACTCCTCCATTCCCGATTCCAAGCGTCGGAACTGTGCTCGAACTTCTCCATTTCCGATTCCAAGCTTCGAACTTGGCTCAAACTCCTCCATTCCCGATTCCAAGCCTCGAACTTGGCTCGAACCCTTCAATTTTTTCGATTCCAAGCATCAGAACTTGGCTCGATCTCCTCCATTTCCATTTCCAATCCTCGAACTTGGCTCGAACTTTTCCATTCCCGGTTCCAAGCGTCGGAACTGGGCTCGAACTCCTCTATTTCCGAATCCAAGCCTCGAACTTAGCTCAAACTCCTCCATTCCCGATTCTAAGCTTCGAACTTGGCTCGAACTCTCCCATTCACGATTCCAAGCGTCAGAACTTGGCTTGAACTCCTCCATTTCCGATTCCAAACCTCGAACTTGGCTCGAACTCCTCCATTTCCGATTCCAAGCATCGAACTTGGCTCAAACTCCTCCATTTCCGATTCCAAACCTCGTACTTTGCTCAAACTCTTCCATTTCCGATTCCAAGCGTCGGAACTTGGCTCGAACTCCTACATTTCCGAATCCAAGCATCGAACTAAGGTTGAACACCTCCTTTCCCGATTCCAAGCATCGGAATTTGACTCGAACTCCTCCATTTCCGATTCCAAGCTTCGAACTTGTCTCGAACTCCTCCATTTCCGATTCCAGCAACGAACTTGGTTTGAACTCCTACATTCCCGATTCCAAGCCTCGAACTTCCATTCCCGATTCCAAGCATCGGAATTTGACTCGAACTCGTTCATTTCCGATTCCAAGCCTTGAACTTTGCTCGAACTCTTCCATTCCCGATTCCCAGCGTCGGAACTGGTCTCGAACTCCTCCATTTCCGATTCCAAGCCTCGAACTTGGCTCGAACTCCTCCATTTCCGATTCCAAGCTTCGAAATTGGCTCGAACTCCTCCATTTCCGATTCCAAGCAACGAACTTGGTTTGAACTCCTACATTCCCGATTCCAAGCCTCGAACTTCCATTCCCGATTCCAAGCATCGGAATTTGACTCGAACTCATTCATTTCCGATTCCAAGCCTTGAACTTTGCTCGAACTCTTCCATTCCCGATTCCCAGAGTCGGAACTGGGCTCGAACTCCTCCTTTTCCGATTCCAAGCCTCGAACTTGGCTCGAACTCTTCCATTCCCAATTCCAAGAGTCGGAACTTGGCTCGATCTCCTCCATTTCCATTTCCAATCCTCGAACTTGGCTCGAACTTTTCCATTCCCGATTCCAAGCGTCGGAACGGAGCTCGAACTCCTCCATTCCCGATTCCAAGCTTCAGATTTTGACTCGAACTTCTTCATTCCCGATTCCAAGCCTAGAACTTAGCTCGAAATCCACCATTTCCAATTCCAAGAATCGCAACTTGGCTCGATCTCCGCAATTTCCTAATCCAAGCGTCGAACTGGGCTCGAACTCCTCCATTTCCAATTCCAAGCCTCGAACTTGCCTCGAACTCTTCCATTCCCAATTCCAAGAGTCGGAACTTGGCTCGATCTCCTCCATTTCCATTTCCAATCCTCGAACTTAGCTCGAACTTTTCCATTCCCGATTCCAAGCGTCGGAACTGGGCTCTAACTCCTCCATTTCCGATTACAAGCCTCGAACTTGGCTCGAACTCCTCCATTCCCGATTCTAAGCATTGAACATGTCTCAAACTCTTCCATTCACGATTCCAAGCGTCGGAACTTGGCTTGAACTCCTCCATTTCCGATTCCAAACCTGGAACTTGGCTCGAACTTATCCATTCCCAATTCCAAGTGTCGGAACTTGGCTCGAACTCCTCCATTTCCGATTCCAAACCTTGAACTTGGCTCGAACTCTTCCATTCCCGATTCCAAGCGTCGGAAGTTGGCTCGAACTCCTCCATTTCCGATTCCAAACCTCGAACTTGGCTCGAACTCCTCCATTTCCGATTCCAAACCTCGTACTTGGCTCGAACTCCTCCATTCCCGATTCCAAGCCTCGAACTAGGCTCGAACTCCTCCATTCCCGATTCCAAGAGTTGGAATCGGGCTCGAACTCCTCCATTTCCGATTCCAAGCAACGAACTTGGTTTGAACTCCTACATTCCCGATTCCAAGCCTCGAACTTCCATTCCCGATTCCAAGCATCGGAATTTTACTCCAACTCGTTCATTTCCGATTCCAAGCATTGAACTTTGCTCGAACTCTTCCATTCCCGATTCCCAGCGTCGGAACTGGACTCGAACTCCTCCATTTCCAATTCCAAGCGTCGGAACTTGGCTCGAACTCCTCCATTTCCGATTCCAAGCCTCGAACTGGGCTCGAACTCCTCCATTCCCGATTCCAAGCGTCGGAACTGATTCCAAACATCGTACTTTGCTCAAACTCTTCCATTTCGATTCCAAGCTTCGAACTTGGCTCGCTCTGATTACAACTCCTGAACACCTCCATTCCCGAATTTTCGAACAAGATTCCAAGTTTCGAACTTGGCTCGAACTCCTTCCTATTTCAACGATTCCAAGCGTCTCGGAACATTCCCGATTCCAAGCATCGGAATTTGACTTGAACTCGTTCATTTCCGATTCCAAGTATCGAACTTTGCTCGAACTCCTCCATTCCCGAATCCAAGCGTCGGAACTAGGCTCGAACTCCTCCATTTCCGATTCCATAGAATTTGGCTCGAACTCCTTCATTTCCGATTCAAAGCTTCAAAATTGGCTCGAACTCCTCCATTTCCAATTCCAAGCAACGAACTTGGTATGAACTCCTACATTCCCGATTCCAATCCTCGAACTTCCATTTCCGATTCCAAGCATCGGAATTTGACTCCAACTCGTTCATTTCCGATTCCAAGCATTGAACTTTGCTCGAACTCTTCCATTCCCGATTCCCAGTGTCGGAACTTGGCTGGAACTCCTCCTTTTCAGATTCCAAGCCTCGAACTTGGATCGAACTCTTCCATTCCCAATTCCAAGAGTCGGAACATGGCTTGAACTTCTCCATTTCCGATTCCAAACCTCGAACTTGGTTCGAACTCCTCCATTTCCGATTCCAAGCTTCGAACTTAGCTCAAACTCCTCCATTTCCGATTCCAAACATCGTACTTTGCTCAAACTCTTCCATTTCTGATTCAAAGCGTCGGAACTTCGAACTAGGCTCGAACTCCTCCATTCCCGATTCCAAGATTTGGAACCGGGCTCGAACTCCTCCATTTCCGATTCCAAGCAACGAACTTGGTTTGAACTCCTACATTCCCGATTCCAAACCTCGAACTTCCATTCCCGATTCCAAGCTTCGGAATTTGACTCGAACTCGGTCATTTCCGATTCCAAGCCATGAACTTTGCTCGAACTCTTCCATTCCCGATTCCCAGCGTCGGAACTATGCTCGAACTCCTCCATTTCCATTTCCAATCCTCGAACTTGGCTCAAACTTTTCCATTCCCGATTCCAAGCGTCGGAACTGGGCACGAACTCCTCCATTTCCGATTGCAAGCCTCGAACTTGGCTCGAACTCCTCTATTCCCGATTCTAAGCATCGAACTTGGCTCGAACTCTTCCATTCACGATTCCAAGCGTCGGAACTGGACTTGAACTCCTCCGTTTCCGATTCCAAGCATCGAACTTGGCTCGAACTCCTCCATTCCTGATTCCAAGCGTCGGAACTGTGCTCGAACTCCTCCATTTCCGATTCCAATCCTCGAACTTGGTTCAAACTCCTCCATTCCCGATTCCAAGCTTCAAACTTGGCTCGAACCCTTCAATTTCCGATTTCAAGCGTCGGAACTTGGCTCGAACTCCTCCATTTCCGATTCCAAAGCTCGAACTTTGCTCGAACTTCTCCATTCCCGATTCCAAGCCTCGAACTTAGCTCGAAATCCTCCATTTCCAATTCCAAGAATCGCAACTTGGCTCGATCTACTCAATTTACGATTCCAAACCTCGAACTGGGCTCGAACTCCTCCATTCCCGATTCCAAGCTCGAACTCCTCCATTCCCGATTCCAAGTCTCGGAATCGGGTTCGAACTCCTTCATTTCCGATTCCAAGCAACGAACTTGGTTTGAACTCCTACATTCCCGATTCCAAGCCTCGAACTTCCATTCCCGATTCCAAGCATCGGAATTTCACTCGAACTCGATCATTTCCGATTCCAAGCCTTGAACTTTCCTCGAACTCTTCCATTCCCGATTCCCAGCGTCGGAACTGGGCTCAAACTCCTCGATTCCCGATTCCAAGCCTTGAACTTGGCTCGAACCCTTCAATTTCCGATTTCAAGCGTCGGAACTTTTCTCGAACACCTCCATTCCAGATTCCAAACATCGAACTTTGCTCGAACTCCTCCATTCCCGATTCCAAGCTTCGGAATTTGACTCGAACTTCTCGATTCCCGTTTCCAAGCCTCGATCTTAGCTCGAAATCCTCTATTTCCAATTCCAAGAATCGCAACTTGGCTCGATCTCCTCAATTTCCGATTCCAAGCATCGAACTGGGCTCGAACTCCTCCATTCCCTATTCCAAGAGTCAGAATCGGGCTCGAACTCCTCCATTTTCGATTCCAAGCAACGAACTTGGGTTAGGGTTAGGGTTAGGGTTAGGGTTAGGGTTAGGGTTAGGGTTAGGGTTAGGGCCATAGTTTGTGGCCTAAAACGCGTCCCAAAAGGCGTTTTCGCGTCCTAAAATTGGAATATTTAGGAATTTGGGACGCTACTGGTGGAGTTCTGTGTCCCTCAGATGTTTCCGCGTCCTGTTCTAGCCGAAATTAAATTGTCCCGAAAAAATTTCAACGTCCTATTTTGAAATTTTTTGGCGCTAATTATTTATTCTTGCGTCCCAAAATAAACTCATTGACGATAAAGAAGTGTCCCGATTGTTTACCAGCGTCCCAATATTCTTAACAGTTGTTTCCTTGAATTTCTAACCATATTTTGAGTGTAACGTCCCATACTGTTGCTGTTTCTAGTTAATTAATTGACGAATAATTAATAAATTGATCGATTAATTAACTAAACATTTAATTAATCCATCTGACTAAATCATTATCTAATTACCCGTATAATCAGTCAATTAATTCATTAACTAGTTAACTAACTAACTAGCTATTTATTTGATAAGTTAATTTACTACAACATAATTAATTGACAAGTTATATTATGAACCCAATTAATTGACTAATTAATTAACCAACTATTTGTATACTTAATTATTGCCAAAGATACATTTAATTTATAAATTAGATAAGTTGTTTATTAACTAACAGCTAATTAATTAGTCAATTAACTAGTTCATGAAATATTTTATTAATCAATTGAGTCCTTACTTGATCGTTTATCTTCCTAATTAAATGATTAATTAATGTATTAACCCATTGCCTGTAGCCAATTTCTAATATTTTGTAGGATTTGTTGTGATGATAATGACTTCCACCGGAGGGTTTCTGACCTCTAAACTACCTGGATGTGTCCATAATCTATCTTCAGTCCACCAACACATTCACCAAGGCATGGACATGACTCATGAAGACTCTAGCATTTTAGGAGTAAAAGACGTACTCGAGTCCCCTAATAACAACATACCACACTACTCTCCCCGATGTTGTACTGTAGATAGGCTCCTCCTGGTATTGTACTCGACTCAACCGCTAAGAAACTCAATCCCTGAGCCTCCCATTGGCAATCATTGATGCCCACACAATCTTCAGGATTTGCCAGTGAAGGCCAAGCTCCAACCAATGCTGATCAAGCACAGTGGGAGCAGTACATCCCTGATGTTCTAATCTAAATGTATTTCAAAAACATGCCTTAGGTTGGTGCTCTATATAGCAAACAATGTTATATGCTTTAATTTCCTAACATATCATGATATGACCGTAGTTACGAGGTAAGACATGAGGAATTGTGTTCAGCTCTGTTTACTGATTTTCTAATTCAAATTTAATTTGAAAAATAAATAGAAAAGGACACTAATCTAAGTTTGGATGTAACAATCAGTATCAGTATGTTATTAGTATTCATTCACCTAAATGATTCGTAATTCTACCGCAATATACTTCTAAAGCTCAAAATTGATATAAAAGGCAGTAAACTAAGCTTTGATGTAACAATCAGTATCAGTATGTTATTAGTACATGTACTCATTCACCTAAATAGTTTATAATTCTACCACAACAATTTTCTATGGCTCAAAATTGATAGCAAAGCTAAGCTTTGATGTAACAATCATTACCAGCTAGTTATAGTACTCATTCACCTACATGATTTGCAATTCTACCCTAAACAATATTTTTCTAAAGCTCAAAATTGACATAAAGAACACTAACCTAAGCTTTGATGTATTCACAAGTATCAGTATGTTATTAATATTCATTTTCCTGATTGGTTTTTAATTCTACCATAATATTGTTCTATGGACCAAAATACAAAGAAAACGACACTAACATAAGCTTTGTTGTAACAATGAGTATCAGTATGATATTATTATTCATTCACCTGAACGGTTTTATATTCTACCACAATATTTTTCTATGGCACAAAATTGATAGAAAAGGACACTAACCTAAGCTTTGATGTAACAATGAGTATCAGTATGCTATTAGTATTTATTCACATGAGCGGTTTTCTCTATGGTGGAGATTTAAAAAATTGGGACACTTTGGGACGCTTTGGGACACTACTGTCCCAAATTGCCTAAAACCTACCGTAGTAGTTTGCACTGCTACGTAATAGTCCTAGAAGCATAAGTAGCATACTATAAAAGTTTGAAGGGTATTGAGTGTATTTAGCAAAAGGGACGCTAGCGTCCCAAAACTAAACTGAGACCATGGAACTTGAAATTCAAAATGTACTTTTCACTTGGTTTTCTAAATCGTATTTTAAAGTTTCAAAATCTATGGTTCCAAATCCTAGGTTTGGGACGCTTTTGGGACGCTCAGTGTCCCAAACCTAGGGAAAGGATATATACAAAAATATTATGGCAACCATAGAATTGTGTACATTGTGTAAGGCATACATGCAAAATACTGACATTAAGGAAGGTTAGAGAAATAAAAGGGACACTTTTGCCAGTAATTACCAGCAGCGTCCCAAAATGTCCCAAACCTAAGGGTTAAGAGCAAATGCCTAGTTATTGCAGAACAAAGCATAGATAAGTACAAGAAGTGTACTGACAAAGAATTAATATTTTTGGTTTATAATTGCAGGTTTGGGACACTTTAGCGTCCCAAACCTTAAAAGCACCACCCTCGTAATAGCAATAGCAACCATACAAGTATGTTATGTCAGCAGACCATACCTGTAAAATACTGAGGATAAAGAAGCTCTGGTTAAGAAATGGGACACTTTACCAGTGTTTACCATGAGCGTCCCAAAATGTCCCAAACCTAATGGTTTTAACCAAATGCCTTTGTATTGTAACAGGAAATATAGGAGGGTCCAAGAACTATGCTGGTGAAGTGTGGTTATCTATGGTTCACTAGTTTAGGTTTGGGACACTTTGGGACGCTCAGCGTCCCAAACCTAGAAAAATGTACCATAGAACAAGGAATTGTAACCATTAAAGTGTACATTGTCAGCAAAGCATATCTGCAAAATATTGAGGTTAAAAAAGCTTAGGTTAAGAAAAGGGACGCTGCACCAGTACTACCAACAGCGTCCCAAAATGTCCCAAACCTAAAGGCTATAGCGAAATGCCTTGGTATTGTAACAGGAAGCATAAGAGGGTGCGAGGACTGTACTGGTGAAGTGTGGTTATCTATGGTTAACAGGTTTAGGTTTGGGACACTTTGGGACGCTCAGTGTCCCAAACCTAGAAGAAGTAGCTATGGTAAATGCCACGGTAACCATACAAATGCATGCATACTGCAAAGCATATTAGCAAAATATAAAGGTTACTACAACCTAGGTTAAGAAACGGGACACTTTACAAGCAATTTGGGACACTCCATGGTTTTTGGGACACTCCTCAAAAACCTCCAAAAACGTAGTACAAGTGATACCATACGCATTTGAGCATTTTAGGTTTTCTAGGTTAGGGTAGATATGGGACGCTTTTTACCAGCGTTTGCCAGGAAGCGTCCCAAAGTGTCCCTTTTGGGACATTTCCATGGTTTTTAGGACACTCCATGGTAATTTTCAGAATACTACGAAAATGCTGTAGGAGTGATTTGAAGGGTATTGGAGGCATTTTCGGTTTTCTAGGTTAGGTTAGGTTAGGTTAGGGTACTAACCTAGAAAAAAAGTAGGGTTGAGATGACTCATAATTGCTCGATATGCATTCCTGTGGGTTCGTGGTTTCGCTGGTAAATTATGGACTGGGTTAGGGTTAGGGTTAGGGTTAGGGTTAGGGTGAGACCTTGCAGGAGCTGTGACCCTGCACTGATCATGAACAGCATCTTGAAGACGAGAACTTTGCACATGTAGAATTAAATAAGGCAGCCCTGTTTAATATATATTAAGTTATATCAGCGCTGAAAGATAGTACATGAACAATGAACAAATATAATAAAGCAAAGGTAATAGATTAATTATGAATTCCAATCGTGTCCGTCATGAGTCGAGAGGAGACCATTCCACAGCCATGAAAACACTGACAGTGCGGCCTGCATTTGGCCTTGTTTGCACTACCAACATTCCATGACCCTGGACCGGCCCCTCCTCATCCGGTCGTATCTGGTCACATCACATCAAAAGTCAATGAAGAAGCCACTCAAATCAGAATCCGGTAGCATCCTGAAATGAACAAAAGAAGACGAGAGAGAGCAAAATTAAAAATGTACAGGGGGAGGAGGAGTGCAGTCATGCCAATGACAGCATTAATATGCCGTGATTACTTGACCAGGGATCGGCTGTCTGAGTGTAGGTATGTATGTATGGCTATGTACTGCACATTATAGGCAGACATACATACATACATACGTGCATACATACACATAGGGGGCTCTTTAATTAGGAGTGGGTGGAGCTTCCTGGCAGCAGCTAAGGCTTGGCTTTCCCTGAATTGGATCGGCTGGTTTCCCTGCCTGTCTTAAGAGGCTCGACCGGGACAGTGTGGCTGACCAGTATTAAATTAATATTATGGCCTAGCTCACCTGCCGAGTAGGGGTGTGACTCTTTCTTGCTGACGACTCTGGGGCTAGGGCTGGACGCTGTGGGGGGGGAGGAGGAGTGCAGTCATGCCAATGACAGCATTAATATGCCGTGATTACTTGACCAGGGATCGGCTGTCTGTGTATGTACGTATGGCTATGTACTGCACATTATAGGCAGACATACATACATACATACGTGCATACATACACATAGGGGGCTCTTTAATTAGGAGTGGGTGGAGCTTCCTGGCAGCAGCTAAGGCTTGGCTTTCCCTGAATTGGATCGGCTGGTTTCCCTGCCTGTCTTAAGAGGCTCGACCGGGACAGTGTGGCTGACCAGTATTAAATTAATATTATGGCCTAGCTCACCTGCCGAGTAGGGGTGTGACTCTTTCTTGCTGACGACTCTGGGGCTAGGGCTGGACGCTGTGGGGGGGGGAGGAGGAGTGCAGTCATGCCAATGACAGCATTAATATGCCGTGATTACTTGACCAGGGATCGGCTGTCTGTGTATGTACGTATGGCTATGTACTGCACATTATAGGCAGACATACATACATACATACGTGCATACATACACATAGGGGGCTCTTTAATTAGGAGTGGGTGGAGCTTCCTGGCAGCAGCTAAGGCTTGGCTTTCCCTGAATTGGATCGGCTGGTTTCCCTGCCTGTGTGGCTGACCAGTATTAAATTAATATTATGGCCTAGCTCACCTGCCGAGTAGGGGTGTGACTCTTTCTTGCTGACGACTCTGGGGCTAGGGCTGGACGCTGTGGGGGGGGGAGGAGGAGTGCAGTCATGCCAATGACAGCATTAATATGCCGTGATTACTTGACCAGGGATCGGCTGTCTGTGTATGTACGTATGGCTATGTACTGCACATTATAGGCAGACATACATACATACATACGTGCATACATACACATAGGGGGCTCTTTAATTAGGAGTGGGTGGAGCTTCCTGGCAGCAGCTAAGGCTTGGCTTTCCCTGAATTGGATCGGCTGGTTTCCCTGCCTGTCTTAAGAGGCTCGACCGGGACAGTGTGGCTGACCAGTATTAAATTAATATTATGGCCTAGCTCACCTGCCGAGTAGGGGTGTGACTCTTTCTTGCTGACGACTCTGGGGCTAGGGCTGGACGCTGTGGGGAGGAGGAGTGCAGTCATGCCAATGACAGCATTAATATGCCGTGATTACTTGACCAGGGATCGGCTGTCTGTAGGTATGTACGTATGGCTATGTACTGCACATTATAGGCAGACATACATACATACATACGTGCATACATACACATAGGGGGCTCTTTAATTAGGAGTGGGTGGAGCTTCCTGGCAGCAGCTAAGGCTTGGCTTTCCCTGAATTGGATCGGCTGGTTTCCCTGCCTGTCTTAAGAGGCTCGACCGGGACAGTGTGGCTGACCAGTATTAAATTAATATTATGGCCTAGCTCACCTGCCGAGTAGGGGTGTGACTCTTTCTTGCTGACGACTCTGGGGCTAGGGCTGGACGCTGTGGGGGGGGGAGGAGGAGTGCAGTCATGCCAATGACAGCATTAATATGCCGTGATTACTTGACCAGGGATCGGCTGTCTGTGTATGTACGTATGGCTATGTACTGCACATTATAGGCAGACATACATACATACATACGTGCATACATACACATAGGGGGCTCTTTAATTAGGAGTGGGTGGAGCTTCCTGGCAGCAGCTAAGGCTTGGCTTTCCCTGAATTGGATCGGCTGGTTTCCCTGCCTGTCTTAAGAGGCTCGACCGGGACAGTGTGGCTGACCAGTATTAAATTAATATTATGGCCTAGCTCACCTGCCGAGTAGGGGTGTGACTCTTTCTTGCTGACGACTCTGGGGCTAGGGCTGGACGCTGTGGGGGGGGGAGGAGGAGTGCAGTCATGCCAATGACAGCATTAATATGCCGTGATTACTTGACCAGGGATCGGCTGTCTGATATATGTATGTATGGCTATGTACTGCATATTATAGGCAGACATACATACATACATACGTGCATACATACACATAGGGGGCTCTTTAATTAGGAGTGGGTGGAGCTTCCTGGCAGCAGCTAAGGCTTGGCTTTCCCTGAATTGGATCGGCTGGTTTCCCTGTCTTTAAAGGCGTGGCAGGGATAGTGCAGCTAACCCGTGCTCTATACCCAGCTCACCTGGTTATGGTGGGTGGAACTTGAAATTCATCGCCTTCTTGTTCGTGTCCGTACGAAAGGACAGTCCATGTTCTCATACTGTTGAATTATGTCCAGTGGAATATCGTGTCCTTCCGTCAAGCCTCTTCGTTTCGATAGCGGCCAGTTGCTGTGGTGAGAGAACAAGCACCAGAGTACTGATTTCACCAAGGTGGAGTTTTGATCCAGCTGTGACAAATTTGCTATGATATAATTCACCCAGTAGTTGACAATGCCATAGTTTCCAAGCAACTCTATGGGAGAGTTCGTAAGAACAATGTCTTTTGAAGCGATAATTGTCAGTGACAGTCCCTCAGTCCTGTATGATATATTCGCTTCACTCTCTGCAACACGATCAATTTCCCTTTCTGCCAAACTAGTGTGACCAGACTGTGAGTCAGAGTTACTGCACATTAGCTCCAGGCAGTCCACAAGCGCAGCCTGGTTGACGAACCTGCCCAGGTTCTCCCCATCGTAAACGAGTGGATTGTATCGCCTGGTAACTCTTCCACATTCATGGTGAAATAGGTAGTCATGGTTGTCAGGTTCAGGGTCTGTGACTGACAGTGGAATTGCCGAATAGTAGCATATTTTCTTCCCCTTTGGGATGACAATCCGATGGGTACTGTGTAGGGGCTTTGGACGTACAAATAGCCCTCTACCAGCTCCTGGGATGACACTTTTACCGACCATCAGGTGGGACTCGTTTAGATGATCGGCAACATTTTTGACTTCAACCCTGTAATGTGCCTCCTCGGTGTCTACTTCTACCGATGTCTCATCATTGATGTTCACCAATTGATGCTTTAAAACCCAGGGTTTGAGACGTTCATCATTGAGTAGCTCCCCATATTGCCAAATTCCATTGCTGTTTTCCTTAGCATACACAGCACCATCAATGTACTGTGGGGGAGCTCCTTCAGTCGGAAAGGAGAAGCCTGACTTTACCATTTGTACTCCACTTGATTCCCAAATCGAGCGGTCTTCACTTTTATGCGTGTAGATTTCCACTAGCAGTCTGTCTCCACTCTGATCTGCTCCATGAGGGACCAAGAAAGTTTCTTTCGATTGTGCAATATTCAATCTGGCCTTCACTAATCCCAGGAAGCCAAATGCAGCTTCCTGTGTTGTACGCTCTCCGCTGACTGCTTGCAATTCAATTCTGTATTGATGCCCCAATTCTACAGCATCATGAAACTTCTCCCTGAAAGGTATTAGCATGGAGTTGTGTAGGACATCCTCTTGCATCATGATTCCATGTTTTGTGGCATACTCACGAAGCCCTGGAATAAATTTTTCCACAAGCATTCCTCCGTCTCCATCCATGTACATGATTGCCTCAACTGCCGCATCTGGTCCTTCTCCGACCACCTTATAAACAGGTGATAGTCCAGTCAGAATGGCTGGTTGGATCAATCTTGAAACTTCTTGTGGTAGTTTCACGCCCATGAGGCGTACAAATGTTGGAGACTCTGGACAGTAGGTAAGTGGACTGTGAGGGGAGATTTCTTTGGACAGCGCTACACACTGTTTAAAGAAAGTCGAGTGGAGGTTAGTGTACGATTTCTCCCGCAATAAGGTCAAAATCTGTGTGCAAGAGCATGGGAGTGGCCGCTGCCGTTGCTGGCGTCGTACTTCTGCATCTTCTTCCCACTCTTTTGCCACGGTGCAAGGAGTGCAGTTGGCTTCCGAGCAGTCATTACGACGTTTTTTGTAGTCCTGCAGTTTCAGGTTTTCTGCCACATTTCCTAGTGCCAGCATGAGGTCTCTCTGGCTGTGTATGTCAGAGTCTTCCTCTAAGACACGAAGGTAGCGTCCGATGTAATTCTGGGCAATGTTTCCGATAATATCGGGTAACGCCAGAATGGATTGCAGATGCCTAACCGTTTCCTCCGTGATCCCATGTGTTTCCACAGTGACATCTTCTTGCTGTATCATTTCAAGGCAAGATGATAGGTCTTCCCGCTTCCAAGGGAAGCTGGTAAGCCAGTTGGTAAAGACATTCGCCCGCTCCTGAGGAGTTGGCAGGCAATGAAATATGTCTGATCGCCTGGCCTTCTTGATTTCCTCTGAGTACTCGCAAGTTCCTTCCTCAAAGTCTATATCAATACGCCCCATCTCTCCAGCAGAGTACACTCGCTTCGATCCTGAAGGTTTCCTCCTCCTTTTTCTGGACAACCTCGAGGAAGATGAGGCGCCTGGAGGTCTAATCAGGGGAGGAGGGCGGCTGGGAGCCTCCTGTCGGGAAGGCTCCTCTCGAGGAGGTCGGGAAGCCTCCTGTCGGGAAGGCTCCTCTCGAGGAGGTTGGGGAGCCTCCTGTCGGGAAGGCTCCTCTCGAGGAGGTCGGACCTGGGGTCCAGCTGTACCTGTTAACGGTTGTTCACCGTTGGGTGGGGGTGATGGGGACGCCCGTCCTTCAATCTCCAGTGTAGAATCTTGAACGAGACTGATGTTTTCGTCCAGAACATGTTTCAGCATCTTTAGGAGAAAGAGTAAGTAGATTGTTAATATGCGAGGCAAATCACAATCACAAGCCACATGCAATGCTTCTGCAGTATGCAATTACCCTCCATTGCACATGCTCCTCGTAAACCAACTACAGCTGTGGATTCTAGCTACATGCATTATCCATATTGAACTTACCTCTAGGACTTGCATCCCCGCCAAAAGATCTTGTTCTGTCACATTGTGTGACATTTCCTGTGCCAAGTCGGCCAACTTGGCAAGGACGCTGTCAAACAGCACCTGTAAGTTCCTTCGTTCCATCTGTAAGTTAAGGAGTAGACAAAGCTTGCATTAAGTACTAGCAGTGGTGGACACACCCAAACAGCCTGAAAAGACATGCCCTTCTTTAGAACCAGGCTTGCTCCACCCATTCAGCTCCACCCACTTTTACAACGTAGCCGGGATTTAAGCCTTCAGTACTAGACTAATTCGCTGGGGCCATACAAAGCTTGTAGTGAGTGTATGAGGAGGTACAAATTACCAAATAGCCTGCAACAAGGCTATATATCAGCAATTGTAAATCATATCGCTTCAGCAAAAACAGCATGCCTTAAGCTTTTCTAAGCTTTATAGGCTTGGCTTCACCCGAATTAGGTATGCATACGTATAGCTAGGAGTAATACTAACCTTCAATAAGCTTGACTCGAGCTCTTGTTACTTGTACGGTAGTAGCAATATAGTTGCAGCCATGCACATGACTAGTTAAAAATTCACGTGCACAACATGGGCATTAATTAGAATAAACAGCTACAGTGCTAAGTGGATCTTAGTCTCGTGACCAGACCTTGGCTCCACCCCCTAGCTGCATTAGTGTATGTGATTTGCTGTGGTTCTCACGCGTAGGCCCCCTAAGTCACATGACCAGTGCTGCTGCAGGAGCTGTAGCACGCCGCAGCTCCACGGTAGAAGTTTTCTCGAGAGGTTTGAGGTAGCCAACAGTTTCAGTTGTTGCAAAAGAGGCTCATAGCACAGCCTAGTGGCCGTGAGCAGTCTGCCAGAGTCATACTGAATGCTATTTTCTAGAAGCCAGTTGCATGGCTAGATCGTGTTTCACTGATGCAGCATGTTAAATATTCGGTGTTGGCGACGGCATGAAGCCAGAAGGAGTCTTCAATCGTGCAAGAAAGAGGCAAGAATGCTTGGTATGCCTCATTATCTCCCCGTTCACTCTGTACTTAAGATAGCATTACGTCATTCCCTGGGCTAACACCGTTACCCCTAAACTAAACGCTATGCTGTCCAAGAGTGGAGAGAAGCTAGGCCATGTCTTTTGGGGTATTGATAAAGTAGGCAGTACAGAATGTAGTGAGCATGAGCAGAAGACTGACAGTCCTCTGGGCTAGCGTCTGTAAAGTCTGAGCACACGCCCCCTTTTTCTGTCCATTGTGGCGGGAGATTCAAATCACAAGATCCCTACCCTAAGTCGATCGCTTGTGTAGCTTACAATACTGGGGTGTTCACTCACCTCTACAACCTAATGCAGTACTGTACATGAGACTATATCTTCCTCCTTTTACCAACACTAGGCCGTGACAGTATTGAATTGAAATATTTTTATCCAATAGGAAAGGGTCATACAAGAGTAGACTGAGATTGTACAATAACACAGTAATAAACTCCAGTACAATTGTGTGACAGCGACATTGTGTTTACAGGGCAAGGGTGTGCACAGTATTGTAGCTACATGAACTCTAATTCTTATTCACAGTCTTGTGTATGTCCAAAGGCTTGGACCTTAAAGTGTACATGCCAGATATAACATCGTATACCACATCGACTGGGTACACTAGAGAATTGAAACTCTCAGTCCAGGTGCTTTGCCCAACTCTAAGTCGGTACTTCGATTCTTCTATTTCCTGTAGGTGTGCCAACAGGACCTCCTGCTCCCGGAGATTGACCCGCAGCACTTTTCCAAGAAGAATTAGCGGAGCTGTCTGGGTGGATCCCGCTTGGACTAAGGCGACTATGTCGCCTGGTTCTGGGATGGCATCCCCGTCTTCATCAAGGTTGGCGGTGGGGTTGCTGTCCAGGATCCTTCCTGCTAGTGCGGCAGTTAGTTTGACCGCCCTTGCACTCTTGTCCATTGTAGTTCGTCGGTCGTAGACTTGCCTTTGCTGCATAAACAAAGAACAATTAGGTTCACTACATTCCCAGCTGTGTGATATATTCCTTATTATATATTTGACATTCTTTATAAATCATCTTTCCCTACTGTTACTTTGTTGCATATTGTCATTGGTCCTTTTTGTATTAGCTAGCTGTTGCTATTGAGACATCTATTTTGATCTATACAATGCAACTCTAAAAATGGTGATGCCTAATATAGTTACTTACATATCGAGTGGAATGTCTCATCGCATGTGCCACTGCTCTCTGGGTGTCTGGGTTTGCCTCCACCTTCCCATCCATCAGGAAGGTAACAAAGGCAGACCTCAGTCCATTGGGGCCCAGACTTGCTCCTGAATGGTATTCAAATATCCCTTGGATGTATCTGGTCCAACCTGACTCGGAAAAGGGCTGGCCTTTTTCGTCCTGTGCACAAGTGGGAGCAGATAATAGATGAGGAACTCGTACGCAAAACGATTAATTAATACTATTTCTTACCACAAACACGTAGCTGTGATCAGGATGTCCTCTGAGCAGAAGAGGCCGGTCTCTCTCCAGGTAGTCATCAAGGTGGCTTTGAAGAAAGTCTATGGAGAGAGAGAGAGAGAGAGAGAGAGAGGTGGAGAGAGAGAGAGAGAGAGAGAGAGAGAGAGAGAGAGAGAGAGAGAGAGAGAGAGAGAGAGAGAGAGAGAGAGAGAGAGAGAGAGAGAGATGTCTATGTTCTGCACCCCCATGTATTTTGAATTCTTGTACTCTCCCACCTGTAGCATTGCAACATTTGGACCATAGTGCAGGATATTAGATGGACCCTGGCCAGTGGACTGGAATGGTCCAGCGTGGTGCTGCATTTTGAGAGTCCGGTATTCTTTCGCTCGGCCTGGCGGGACAGCCGTATACAGCAGTAGAGCCATGTACTTTTGCGATTCTGCTGCCCGGTCCATCGGCCTCAGTTGTGTCTCGTATAGGTCCTGCTGTGCCTCCACAACTTTCAGCACCTCCTCCCAATGGAGCCATTTGTTTGCCCACGAGAGCTCCTGCCATGTTTTCTGGGTAGCTGCAGCCTCCCTCTGGAAACGGCTGGTGAGAGCCCTGATGTATGCTTGCGCTTCGTTGGTATCCACACCCTGGGCAGCAGCAAGGTACTTTAGCCCCCTGGTCAGAGCCTGGCAATACCCAGCAAGTGTCCCCGGCTTTCTCTTGCGCTCCTCCTGTTGATACAGAAGAAAAAGCATCCAATTATGTGTTTAGTATTAATTGTTAGAACGTCATGTGTCCATTTACAATGTACTTTATATCAACACCTAATTTACTTTGAGCCTTATGGATGCATTACTGTCGTACACTTGCCTACCTTGAGGAAGTTCAGGAACATGTCCACTGTCTGGAGATCATTGAGGCAGTCCAGTCGTGGAGTGTGCTGCGTCTGCCGGTCCAGAAAGCCGAGGAATGCTGCGTATAAGTTAAAGTTTGGAAAGTGTATCTACTAGTACCGATATCATGGAATAAGTACAGTACGCATCAACTTGGCCAACAGCCAACTCACTGAGTAGTCTCTCCTGGGTCTTGTCCATTGTGGACTTGGACAGTGCCTGAGCCCCTCGTATGTGGTTGAGCTCCTTCGTCCAAAAGGAAGCCAGCTCTTTGAGTTGCCGGCCTGCGTCTGGGTTCAGTTCTAGGTCCAGCTGCATCGATCTGGCAAGCCTAGGAGCTTTGGGGGGGGGGGACCTGGCTGCTCATGATCTGGATCTTCGATAACCAGGCATTCGGTACTGCCTCCAGATGCTGATGCATGTTGTTCAGGTTGCGGATGACAGACGGAAGTGGTAGTGTCACTTTTCAGTTCTTCCGGATCGGGGTTAAGCTCCACTCCTGTGTCCACCATCTCGGCCTCACCAGGAACATTGTAGAGCTGGAGCAGGTTGTGTGCCTGACGAATTGTCAATACAGCAACATTCCTTGCTGCTTTCGCAACCACTCCAGCGTCCTTCATGCATTGCAGATGCCCAGAAGGGCAGTGCTGGTCAGTACCAGCCACCCTGTTCTTTCTCCGCTGTTGGGTAGAGGGGCTGACGTTGACAGCCAGTTGGAACTCCTTCATTAAACTGCTGTAGAGGACAAATGCTTCCTCTCCCTCCCAATAGCAGGGCAGCCTCTTGCCTGCAAGTTCGACAGTTGGTAGATCTGGAGCAGCCATTTACTTCGTAGGTTTTGCATCTAAAAATGACTGTGGTGCAACTACCACTGAATTTATACTCACAGGAAGTCACACATCTGCTCCATGGTAACTAGGGGGAAATGTACAGTCATGCTTTGCTTAGTCAGTGCTAAATTATTGCATTGAGCTTCTAATTTCTGAAGTAAAGGCTGTAAAATAAGAGATGTATAGCCGGTGCTTAAATATGGTCATACTGGCATGAGCCTCTAATTTCTTATGGCTGGCACCTCATTTGTACCATTAGAGCTATATAGCCGGTGCTAAATTATTATTGGGCTGCTGATTTCTTACACAAAGAACCTCATGCTGGCGGTAATCAGTGCAAAATTCTGGGTCTAAGTTGCAAGTATTATCATGTAATTGAATTATTCATGAAAATGCTTGCAACTGCAGAGGAGGCACATATCAGTTCTAGAAGAGCTAGGTACATTTCTTGCTTGGTCAACAATACTACAATGGAGAGTAGAATAGCTAGCATACGCTTTACCTGGTAATAATCCTTGCTCAATGAGGGACAACCGTGCTACCAAGGTCATTAGCTGGCAGGTTAATGGCAGGTTAATATTATTCATCAGCATAATATTGCCTCCTACATCCGGTTTAATATATATATCAGCACTGAAAGATAGTACATGAACAATGAAAAGTTTCAAACACTTTGATTTGAAATGTTTCAAAAGCTGAAATACTTTGAAATTGGCATTATAACAGAAACATTATAAAGTCAAGGGCTATTAACAGCATTACAATACGGTGCCAGCAAATAGTTCAGGGCTACTGAAATTCTTAAATGTTTCAACTATAGAAATGTTTCAAAGTGAAATGATTCAGAAAAATATCAAAGGGTTTAAAGATATCACTGCGGGCTAGTAAAGAAAACCTTTGGGCTAGTTATGAATAGCATCCGGGTTAAGGTTAGGGTTAGGGTTAGGGTTGGGGTTAGGGTTAGGGTTAGGGTTAGGGTTAGGGTTAGGGTTAGGGTTAGGGTTAGGGTTAGGGTTAGGGTTAGGGTTAGGGTTAGGGTTAGGGTTAGGGTTGGGGTTAGGGTTAGGGTTAGGGTTAGGGTTAGGGTTAGGGTTAGGGTTAGGGTTAGGGTTAGGGTTAGGGTTAGGGTTAGGGTTAGGGTTAGGGTTAGGGTTAGGGTTAGGGTTGGGGTTAGGGTTAGGGTTAGGGTTAGGGTTAGGGTTAGGGTTAGGGTTAGGGTTAGGGTTAGGGTTAGGGTTAGGGTTAGGGTTAGGGTTAGGGTTAGGGTTAGGGTTAGGGTTAGGGGTTAGGGTTAGGGTCCAGGGTCTAGGGTTAGGGTTCTAATTACCCGTATAATCAGTCAATTAATTCATTAACTAGTTAACCAACTAACTAGCTATTTATTTGATAAGTTAATTTACTACAAAATAATTAATTGACTAGTTATATTATGAACCCAATTAATTGACTAATTAATTAACCAACTATTTGTATACTTAATTATTGCCAAAGATACATTTAATTTATAAATTAGATAAGTTGTTTATTAACTAACAGCTAATTAATTAGTCAATTAACTAGTTCATGAAATATTTTATTAATCAATTGAGTCCTTACTTGATCGTTTATCTTCCTAATTAAATGATTAATTAATGTATTAACCCATTGCCTGTAGCCAATTTCTAATATTTTGTAGGATTTGTTGTGATGATAATGACTTCCACCGGAGGGTTTCTGACCTCTAAACTACCTGGATATGTCCATAATCTATCTTCAGAGTACCAACACATTCACCAAGGCATGGACATGATTCATGAAGACTCTAGCATTTTAGGAGTAAAAGACGTACTCGAGTCCCCTAATAACAACATACCACACTACTCTATCCGATGTTGTACTGTAGATAGGCTCCTCCTGGTATTGTACTCGACTCAACTGCTAAGAAACTCAATCCCTGAGCCTCCCATTGGCAATCATTGATGCCCACACAATCTTCAGGATTTGCCAGTGAAGGCCAAGCTCCAACCAATGCTGATCAAGCACAGTGGGAGCAGTACATCCCTGATGTTCTAATCTAAATGTATTTCAAAAACATGCCTTAGGTTGGTGCTCTATATAGCAAACAATGTTATATGCTTTAATTTCCTAACATATCATGATATGACCGTAGTTACGAGGTAAGACATGAGGAATTGTGTTCAGCTCTGTTTACTGATTTTCTAATTCAAATTTAATTTAAAAAATAAATAGAAGAGGACACTAATCTAAGTTTGGATGTAACAATCAGTATCAGTATGTTATTAGTATTCATTCACCTAAATGATTCGTAATTCTACCGCAATATACTTCTAAAGCTCAAAATTGATATAAAAGGCAGTAAACTAAGCTTTGATGTAACAATCAGTATCAGTATGTTATTAGGGTTAGGGTTAGGGTTAGGGTTAGGTATATCCTTACAAAGGTTACAACAGCTACTTAGCTACACACCATAGCACAACCAAGGATATGGTTAGTTAGGGACTGGCCCACTCTAGGCCTCTAGATAGGAATGTAGCTGCAGTACCTGCACAATAGCATTTAATGAAGAAACTTGTCTCCTCCCCCTCACCGAATGAGTGGGAGGAGCCAAGGTCTGGGTGCAAGACGAAGTGTGGTATTGAAGTATTGTATTAATTAGTGGCACTTTCAGTGCTTAATAGCTAGCAAAGCTATGCATTGTTAGCAGTTGTTAGGTGAGGTGATGAAATATTTTACTAATGAGTGTCACTTTGAGTGTTAGCTAGCAGAAAAATGCAGTACAAAAAAGTGTGACTACAGAGCAGACATGTGATTTTGAATGGGTATAAATGCTGTGGCAGTGGCACCACCATCATTTTTGAGGCAAATTGTAGCAAAGACGATCAAGTAAATGGCTGCCTCAGAAATAACAACAGTTGAGCTGGCAGGGAAGACACTGCCTTGCTACCAGGAAGGAGAAGAGACATACATACTGTACGCGAACTTGATGAAAGAGTTCGAACTCGCTGAAAACATCAGCCTATCCACACAGCAGCGCCGGAAGAACAAAATTGCGAGCACAGACCAACACTGCCCTTCTCAGCACCTGAATTGCCTGAAGGATGCTGGGCTGGTGTCACGAGGAGCAAAGAACGTTGCAGTACTGACGACAAACCAGGCTCAGCAACTGCTCCAGCTCTACAAAGTTCCAGTCGAGACAAATGTAGCTGCTGAAAACACGCCAGGAAAGTGCAAGGGAAGAGGACACCCCAAGCATTGATCCCACTGTGCCTAATGAACAGCAGGACAATCCACAACCTCAAAGCAGTAGTGCCCTAGAGCTGCCCATTGCAATCGAGTCTGACTCAGACGGGGAACAACCAGGCCCACCCCCCGCAAAGGCTGCAAGGCTCACCAGAAAGATGCAGCTCAACCTGGAGTTGCACAAAGACGTGGACCTACAAATGAAGCAGCTCGCATCCTTCTGGACAAAGGACATCAACCACAAGCGAGGAGGTCAGCCACTATCAGCAACAACAGCTGGCAAGACCAAGGAGAGACTGCTCAGTGAGTTACCTGTTGATGCGCTCTACATGTATTCTAATGGCTATTGTACTTGTAAGATACATATTTACTGGTCCCAAACTCTCACTTGCAGCATTCCTGGGGTTTTTGGAAAAGCATACGCAGTACTATCCGCGACTGGAGTTCCTCAACAACCTACAAATCGTGGACATCTTCCTAAACTTTCTGAAGGTATTTTATCCACCCCATGTACACCAGCAATCATACTTCCATATCACGCATACGTAATCTTAACACTACACACTTGCACTAACCCTCTTTTGTATTTACAGGAGGAGCGCAAAGTACAGCCAGGCACACTCGCAGGTTACTGCCAGGTGATAAACAGGGGACTGAAATTCCTTGCCGTCCAGGAGGGTTTAGAGACTACCGATGCTCAACAATACATCCGATCGTTAACTAGTCGTTTCCAGAAGGAGGCGTCTACTAGTCCCAAGAGTTGGCAACAGCTCAGTTGGGAAAACAAGTGGCTGCATTGGGAGGAGATATTAAAGGTGGTGAAGGACCAGCAGGAATCGTACGAATCACAAGTGAGGCCTTTGGACAGGGCAGTGGAATCACAAAAATATGCTACACTACTGCTGTACACAACAGTTCCACCCGGCCGAGCGAAGGAATACCGGACCCTGAGAATACAACGACACTCCGGCCCATTCAAATCAAATGGCAAAGATCAGTCAAATCTCCTACATTATGGACCGCAGGTGGCCATGCTCCAAGTGGGAGAGTATAAAAATGCAAAACACCTTGGTACACGCCATATCGATCTAGTGCCCGTAGAGGTGCTGACGTCACACCTCCACGATTTCCTGGAGAGGGACCGGCTCCTTCTTCTCAAAGGAAATCCTGATCGTGGCTACCTGTTTGTGGTAAGTAATAGCTGATTTCATTTTTGTAACTCCTATTTGAAATGCTAACCTCACTTGTACACAGGATGAAAATGGCGGGCCTTTTGCGGAGTCCAAGTGGACCAGATACATCCAGGGGATCTTCCAGGAGCACGCAGGGGCGAGTATTGGCCCCAATGCTCTGAGGTCGGCGTTCGTAACCTTTATGATGGATGGTCAAGTGGAGGCTGATGAAGAAACTCAGAGAGCAGTGGCTTATGCGATGAGGCACTCAAGTCGCTATGTAAGCAACAATTTAGATGCTTATATAATTATTATGACTTCAATGTGAATTATCTTAATGGGTAATGGAGGATAGTTAAAGCGCTGTGCTCCTTGGAACCAAACTTTATTCTCTCCCATATGCAGCAAAAGCAAGTTTACGACCGGCGTACAACTCAGGACAAGAGTGCAAAGGCAGTTAAACTTACTTCTTCAGTAGCAGGAACAGCCTTGTGCAGCAACTCCACCACCAAACATGACGGAGATGGGGATGTCATTCCAGAGCAAGGTGACATCGTTGCTCTAGTCAAAGAGCACTCTACTCGTGCAGCGCCACAGATTCTCCTCGGTAAAGTATTGAGAGTCAGTCTCCGTGAACAGGAGTTGCTGCTGGCACACCTACAGGAAGTGGAAGAGTCAAAGTATCAGCTTACAGTAGGGCAAAATACCTGGACAGAAAGCTTTGACGCAATAGTGTTCCCAGTCGATGTAGTTTATGACAACATAGCTGGTGTGTACACACTGCGATCCTCACATTTGGAGATACATAAGATTGTTAAAAAGGACTAAACTTCTACCTACATGTATGTAACAACCACTCATTATCTTTGTATGAATGACCGCTGTACTGTTGTGAAATTTTCTAGAGTTCATGGCTATAATACACACTCTCGTTCCTTTGTCAATTTGCATGAAAATAATACCTGGGCCACCTTGCTACTGGTAATTAATTGCTAAATGTACTACACTTATGAGTATCCATGATACCCACAAAAAACATTAAAATACTAGCAGCTACACACAGACACACACACACACACACACACCACACAAGGCAGATATACTGGCCACGTACGTACTTAAGAGCCCGGGCTTAGGGCAGGCAGAGAGAGGGTGACTTATGTTTTACGTGCCCGCACTAGATACCTATCTGTCACACAGCCAGTCAGTCAGTCCACGATGATTTCTTTATCAAGCCACACTGCCATACGGATACCAGCCCATAGTAAGAGCCATTGATGGATGCTTGATATGAAATCATCGGGCCAACCAAAGGCTGCATGTTGTGTGACCACCCTAACCCTGACGACTCACCTACACGAGCCTCTCCAGTGCTCGCTCGCTCTTGCTAGGACCTCCTGGAGCGAGTCCTGGAATGAATGAATGCATGGATATAGGCCACTATACAACCATACATACATACATACATACATACATAGCATTGCTCCTTCCGAGTATTTTAATGTTTTTCGTGGCTATCACGGATAGCTCACAGAGTGTGTGTGGGTGTAGTACATTTAGCAGCTACACACAGACACACACACACACACACACCACACAAGGCAGATATACTGGCCACGTACGTACTTAAGAGCCCGGGCTTAGGGCAGGCAGAGAGGGTGACTTATGTTTTACGTGCCCGCACTAGATACCTATCTGTCACACAGCCAGTCAGTCAGTCCACGATGATTTCTTTATCAAGCCACACTGCCATACGGATACCAGCCCATAGTAAGAGCCATTGATGGATGCTTGATATGAAATCATCGGGCCAACCAAAGGCTGCATGTTGTGTGACCACCCTAACCCTGACGACTCACCTACACGAGCCTCTCCAGTGCTCGCTCGCTCTTGCTAGGACCTCCTGGAGCGAGTCCTGGAATGAATGAATGCATGGATATAGGCCACTATACAACCATACATACATACATACATACATACATAGCATTGCTCCTTCCGAGTATTTTAATGTTTTTCGTGGCTATCACGGATAGCTCACAGAGTGTGTGTGGGTGTAGTACATTTAGCAGCTACACACAGACACACACACACACACACACCACACAAGGCAGATATACTGGCCACGTACGTACTTAAGAGCCCGGGCTTAGGGCAGGCAGAGAGGGTGACTTATGTTTTACGTGCCCGCACTAGATACCTATCTGTCACACAGCCAGTCAGTCAGTCCACGATGATTTCTTTATCAAGCCACACTGCCATACGGATACCAGCCCATAGTAAGAGCCATTGATGGATGCTTGATATGAAATCATCGGGCCAACCAAAGGCTGCATGTTGTGTGACCACCCTAACCCTGACGACTCACCTACACGAGCCTCTCCAGTGCTCGCTCGCTCTTGCTAGGACCTCCTGGAGCGAGTCCATGCATGGATATAGGCCACTATACAACCATACATACATACATACATACATACATAGCATTGCTCCTTCCGAGTATTTTAATGTTTTTCGTGGCTATCACGGATAGCTCACAGAGTGTATGTGCGTGTAGTACATTTAGCAGCTACACACAGACACACACACACACACACACCACACAAGGCAGATATACTGGCCACGTACGTACTTAAGAGCCCGGGCTTAGGGCAGGCAGAGAGGGTGACAGGCAGATACCTAGCCAGTCAGTCCACGGTGCCATACGGATACCAGCCCATAGTTGGATGTTTTACGTGCCCGTCCTGGAATGAATGAATGCATTGCTCCTTCCGAGTATTTTAATGTTTTTCGTGGCTATCACGGATAGCTCACAGAGTGTGTGTGGGTGTAGTACATTTAGCAGCTACACACAGACACACACACACACACACACACCACACAAGGCAGATATACTGGCCACGTACGTACTTAAGAGCCCGGGCTTAGGGCAGGCAGAAGGTGACTTATGTTTTGCGTGCCCGCACTAGATACCTATCTGTCACACAGCCAGTCAGTCAGTCCACGATGATTTCTTTATCAAGCCACACTGCCATACGGATACCAGCCCATAGTAAGAGCCATTGATGGATGCTTGATATGAAATCATCGGGCCAACCAAAGGCTGCATGTTGTGTGACCACCCTAACCCTGACGACTCACCTACACGAGCCTCTCCAGTGCTCGCTCGCTCTTGCTAGGACCTCCTGGAGCGAGTCCTGGAATGAATGAATGCATGGATATAGGCCACTATACAACCATACATACATACATACATACATACATAGCATTGCTCCTTCCGAGTATTTTAATGTTTTTCGTGGCTATCATGGATAGCCATCAAAACCCTGGTAGCTCAGCTTCACTGGACAATTCTAGCACATACATCTATGCATACATTGCTGCGCTATAATGCTGTTCAGATAGAGATGGCTAGGGCTAAGGTAACAGAGGCATTGGGGGAGCTGAGAGCCCACCTTTCCCGAACCGAGAAGGGGTGGGGCTCGGGCTTCTCGAGCTGGCTCGATCCGTGTAATGGCTACATGAAGGCCCATATTAGAGTGGGACTTATATTCTATCGGTCTCACCTTGATACGATAGAGCTCTCCTGCAACACGACTGTATAGCACCCTCTTAATAGTCACGTGCATGCAATGAGCCCCGCCCATTCAGTAGGATTGCCAGCCGTTTGCTAGCCATGTAGCTATTGCTGGGCGGTGGAAGCAACTCGTTTCCATCAAGTACAAATAGCTCTTACTCGTGCATGAAAACGGGGCTAGTGGAAACTTCCAGTTGTAATGCAAAGCCTAAAATCTCGTTCTCCAAGATGAAATATTCCACGCCAAAAATTTTAGCAAGTTTGCAAAGAAGGACAAAAAAATTCAGTCTTTATAATCGAAAGCCGATGAAATACAACTCTAGGTTGGATCTATGTGCAAATGTCTGCCCGTTTTTGCTCATTAACTTCCCTATACAACAGTACTTAAGAAGAAGTGCCACGTCAGCATGGTTAGCAGTGCTACCCATGGCTTTCGCCTATACTTTAAGTACACGTTTAACCCCTAAAACAGCAAAATGGCCGATTTTGGCAGAAAATGGGCGTAGGCCTCCCTAGCAACGGCGCATAATGTATGGTGGTGCTGTTCAGTTTTAGCTGTATAACGGCCCTCTGTGCAAACTTGTTGTTGTAATAGCTTTCGAATACATTAATGCACGTCAGCTACACGGTCACTGTACTGCTGTGTCCACCACAGTGACAGAAATGGGATCACAGCAATGGGTAGTAGCGCTAGCCATGGTCATTACGTGATCTATGCCGTCAGTATAGACCCGTGGGATAGCCTGTTTGTAGAGCAGCCTAGATGTCACCTCTGTACCAATATAATTTTAAATAGTCAGAATTTTGCAGTGAAAGAGCTCATACTGCATAATTGCAGTAAATGTTGCACTTGTGCAGTAAGCTAAGGCCTTCACCGGGCCGGGTGAGGTTCGGGCGTGGGCGGAGTCACGCGCACTCCACAGTGCGTCTGTAATGCTCTCATACCCCTAAGTAATTATCTCATGCATACCATTCATGAAAAATTATATATAGGTCGAGTCAAATTAAGCGATGATATTTAAGGAGGATGAGTCAGGAAATTATTCCAGAATGTGTAAAAACAGAAAATGAAGAAGAAACTATATAATCAGGCAAATGGAAATAATAGAGTTATGAACAAAAGAAAAATAATAAGAATTAGTTCGAACAAAGAGTTCAAGGGTTGAGTGAGTTCAAGCAAATTCCACAAGCATGAAATATAGACACCACAGAACCATATGGTCCTTAGTTTGCAGTGTCTACAACCCATGAAGGTGGATCATGCAAGCAAGGCAGGTCGGGGAAACACCTCCTGCAATTAAAGAAAGAAAAGCATATCATTAGCTTCATTCCTAGTGACGTTATAACCCCAACCAGAGAACAATAGCTGGCTACTGTTCTCTGGTTGGGGTTAGTCAAAATTCCCATAACATTTTATGCATAGTGAAACATTTCTGCATTCACACTAGGGCTAGTGAAAGTTTAGCGGAGGCTACTGTTCTCTGGTTGGGGTTAGTCAAAATTCCCATAACATTTCATGCATAGAGAAACATTTCTGCATTCACACTAGGGTTAGTGAAAGCTTAGCGGAGGCTACTGTTCTCTGGTTGGGGTTAGTCAAAATTCCCGGAACATTTCATGCATAATGAACAAATTTAGCATTCACACTAGGGTTAGTGAAAGCTTAGCGGAGGCTACTGTTCTCTGGTTGGGGTTAGTCAAAATTCCCGGAACATTTCATGCATAATGAACAAATTTAGCATTCACACTAGGGTTAGGTATATCCTTACAAAGGTTACAACAGCTACTTAGCTACACACCATAGCACAACCAAGGATATGGTTAGTTAGGGACTGGCCCACTCTAGGCCTCTAGATAGGAATGTAGCTGCAGTACCTGCACAATAGCATTTAATGAAGAAACTTGTCTCCTCCCCCTCACCGAATGAGTGGGAGGAGCCAAGGTCTGGGTGCAAGACGAAGTGTGGTATTGAAGTATTGTATTAATTAGTGGCACTTTCAGTGCTTAATAGCTAGCAAAGCTATGCATTGTTAGCAGTTGTTAGGTGAGGTGATGAAATATTTTACTAATGAGTGTCACTTTGAGTGTTAGCTAGCAGAAAAATGCAGTACAAAGTGTGACTACAGAGCAGACATGTGATTTTGAATGGGTATAAATGCTGTGGCAGTGGCACCACCATCATTTTTGAGGCAAATTGTAGCAAAGACGATCAAGTAAATGGCTGCCTCAGAAATAACAACAGTTGAGCTGGCAGGGAAGACACTGCCTTGCTACCAGGAAGGAGAAGAGACATACATACTGTACGCGAACTTGATGAAAGAGTTCGAACTCGCTGAAAACATCAGCCTATCCACACAGCAGCGCCGGAAGAACAAAATTGCGAGCACAGACCAACACTGCCCTTCTCAGCACCTGAATTGCCTGAAGGATGCTGGGCTGGTGTCACGAGGAGCAAAGAACGTTGCAGTACTGACGACAAACCAGGCTCAGCAACTGCTCCAGCTCTACAAAGTTCCAGTCGAGACAAATGTAGCTGCTGAAAACACTCAGGAAAGTGCAAGGGAAGAGGACACCCCAAGCATTGATCCCACTGTGCCTAATGAACAGCAGGACAATCCACAACCTCAAAGCAGTAGTGCCCTAGAGCTGCCCATTGCAATCGAGTCTGACTCAGACGGGGAACAACCAGGCCCACCCCCGCAAAGGCTGCAAGGCTCACCAGAAAGATGCAGCTCAACCTGGAGTTGCACAAAGACGTGGACCTACAAATGAAGCAGCTCGCATCCTTCTGGACAAAGGACATCAACCACAAGCGAGGAGGTCAGCCACTATCAGCAACAACAGCTGGCAAGACCAAGGAGAGACTGCTCAGTGAGTTACCTGTTGATGCGCTCTACATGTATTCTAATGGCTATTGTACTTGTAAGATACATATTTACTGGTCCCAAACTCTCACTTGCAGCATTCCTGGGGTTTTTGGAAAAGCATACGCAGTACAATCCGCGACTGGAGTTCCTCAACAACCTACAAATCGTGGACATCTTCCTAAACTTTCTGAAGGTATTTTATCCACCCCATGTACACCAGCAATCATACTTCCATATCACGCATACGTAATCTTAACACTACACACTTGCACTAACCCTCTTTTGTATTTACAGGAGGAGCGCAAAGTACAGCCAGGCACACTCGCAGGTTACTGCCAGGTGATAAACAGGGGACTGAAATTCCTTGCCGTCCAGGAGGGTTTAGAGACTACCGATGCTCAACAATACATCCGATCGTTAACTAGTCGTTTCCAGAAGGAGGCGTCTACTAGTCCCAAGAGTTGGCAACAGCTCAGTTGGGAAAACAAGTGGCTGCATTGGGAGGAGATATTAAAGGTGGTGAAGGACCAGCAGGAATCGTACGAATCACAAGTGAGGCCTTTGGACAGGGCAGTGGAATCACAAAAATATGCTACACTACTGCTGTACACAACAGTTCCACCCGGCCGAGCGAAGGAATACCGGACCCTGAGAATACAACGACACTCCGGCCCATTCAAATCAAATGGCAAAGATCAGTCAAATCTCCTACATTATGGACCGCAGGTGGCCATGCTCCAAGTGGGAGAGTATAAAAATGCAAAACACCTTGGTACACGCCATATCGATCTAGTGCCCGTAGAGGTGCTGACGTCACACCTCCACGATTTCCTGGAGAGGGACCGGCTCCTTCTTCTCAAAGGAAATCCTGATCGTGGCTACCTGTTTGTGGTAAGTAATAGCTGATTTCATTTTTGTAACTCCTATTTGAAATGCTAACCTCACTTGTACACAGGATGAAAATGGCGGGCCTTTTGCGGAGTCCAAGTGGACCAGATACATCCAGGGGATCTTCCAGGAGCACGCAGGGGCGAGTATTGGCCCCAATGCTCTGAGGTCGGCGTTCGTAACCTTTATGATGGATGGTCAAGTGGAGGCTGATGAAGAAACTCAGAGAGCAGTGGCTTATGCGATGAGGCACTCAGAGTCGCTATGTAAGCAACAATTTAGATGCTTATATAATTATTATGACTTCAATGTGAATTATCTTAATGGGTAATGGAGGATAGTTAAAGCGCTGTGCTCCTTGGAACCAAACTTTATTCTCTCCCATATGCAGCAAAAGCAAGTTTACGACCGGCGTACAACTCAGGACAAGAGTGCAAAGGCAGTTAAACTTACTTCTTCAGTAGCAGGAACAGCCTTGTGCAGCAACTCCACCACCAAACATGACGGAGATGGGGATGTCATTCCAGAGCAAGGTGACATCGTTGCTCTAGTCAAAGAGCACTCTACTCGTGCAGCGCCACAGATTCTCCTCGGTAAAGTATTGAGAGTCAGTCTCCGTGAACAGGAGTTGCTGCTGGCACACCTACAGGAAGTGGAAGAGTCAAAGTATCAGCTTACAGTAGGGCAAAATACCTGGACAGAAAGCTTTGACGCAATAGTGTTCCCAGTCGATGTAGTTTATGACAACATAGCTGGTGTGTACACACTGCGATCCTCACATTTGGAGATACATAAGATTGTTAAAAAGGACTAAACTTCTACCTACATGTATGTAACAACCACTCATTATCTTTGTATGAATGACCGCTGTACTGTTGTGAAATTTTCTAGAGTTCATGGCTATAATACACACTCTCGTTCCTTTGTCAATTTGCATGAAAATAATACCTGGGCCACCTTGCTACTGGTAATTAATTGCTAAATGTACTACACTTATGAGTATCCATGATACCCACAAAAAACATTAAAATACTAGCAGCTACACACAGACACACACACACCACACAAGGCAGATATACTGGCCACGTACGTACGTACGTACTTAAGAGCCCGGGCTTAGGGCAGGCAGAGAGGGTGACTTATGTTTTACGTGCCCGCACTAGATACCTATCTGTCACACAGCCAGTCAGTCAGTCCACGATGATTTCTTTATCAAGCCACACTGCCATACGGATACCAGCCCATAGTAAGAGCCATTGATGGATGCTTGATATGAAATCATCGGGCCAACCAAAGGCTGCATGTTGTGTGACCACCCTAACCCTGACGACTCACCTACACGAGCCTCTCCAGTGCTCGCTCGCTCTTGCTAGGACCTCCTGGAGCGAGTCCTGGAATGAATGAATGCATGGATATAGGCCACTATACAACCATACATACATACATACATACATACATACATAGCATTGCTCCTTCCGAGTATTTTAATGTTTTTCGTGGCTATCACGGATAGCTCACAGAGTGTGTGTGGGTGTAGTACATTTAGCAGCTACACACAGACACACACACACACACACACACCACACAAGGCAGATATACTGGCCACGTACGTACTTAAGAGCCCGGGCTTAGGGCAGGCAGAGAGGGTGACTTATGTTTTACGTGCCCGCACTAGATACCTATCTGTCACACAGCCAGTCAGTCAGTCCACGATGATTTCTTTATCAAGCCACACTGCCATACGGATACCAGCCCATAGTAAGAGCCATTGATGGATGCTTGATATGAAATCATCGGGCCAACCAAAGGCTGCATGTTGTGTGACCACCCTAACCCTGACGACTCACCTACACGAGCCTCTCCAGTGCTCGCTCGCTCTTGCTAGGACCTCCTGGAGCGAGTCCTGGAATGAATGAATG
This sequence comes from Phakellia ventilabrum, assembly GCA_963921505.1. Lineage (NCBI taxonomy): Eukaryota > Metazoa > Porifera > Demospongiae > Axinellida > Axinellidae > Phakellia > Phakellia ventilabrum. Next base: position 7,116,902 of record OY997388.1, read on the forward strand.
CATGGATATAGGCCACTATACAACCATACATACATACATACATACATACATACATAGCATTGCTCCTTCCGAGTATTTTAATGTTTTTCGTGGCTATCACGGATAGCTCACAGAGTGTGTGTGGGTGTAGTACATTTAGCAGCTACACACAGACACACACACACACACACACCACACAAGGCAGATATACTGGCCACGTACGTACTTAAGAGCCCGGGCTTAGGGCAGGCAGAGAGGGTGACTTATGTTTTACGTGCCCGCACTAGATACCTATCTGTCACACAGCCAGTCAGTCAGTCCACGATGATTTCTTTATCAAGCCACACTGCCATACGGATACCAGCCCATAGTAAGAGCCATTGATGGATGCTTGATATGAAATCATCGGGCCAACCAAAGGCTGCATGTTGTGTGACCACCCTAACCCTGACGACTCACCTACACGAGCCTCTCCAGTGCTCGCTCGCTCTTGCTAGGACCTCCTGGAGCGAGTCCTGGAATGAATGAATGCATGGATATAGGCCACTATACAACCATACATACATACATACATACATACATAGCATTGCTCCTTCCGAGTATTTTAATGTTTTTCGTGGCTATCACGGATAGCTCACAGAGTGTGTGTGGGTGTAGTACATTTAGCAGCTACACACAGACACACACACACACACACACCACACAAGGCAGATATACTGGCCACGTACGTACTTAAGAGCCCGGGCTTAGGGCAGGCAGAGAGGGTGACTTATGTTTTACGTGCCCGCACTAGATACCTATCTGTCACACAGCCAGTCAGTCAGTCCACGATGATTTCTTTATCAAGCCACACTGCCATACGGATACCAGCCCATAGTAAGAGCCATTGATGGATGCTTGATATGAAATCATCGGGCCAACCAAAGGCTGCATGTTGTGTGACCACCCTAACCCTGACGACTCACCTACACGAGCCTCTCCAGTGCTCGCTCGCTCTTGCTAGGACCTCCTGGAGCGAGTCCTGGAATGAATGAATGCATGGATATAGGCCACTATACAACCATACATACATACATACATACATACATAGCATTGCTCCTTCCGAGTATTTTAATGTTTTTCGTGGCTATCACGGATAGCTCACAGAGTGTGTGTGGGTGTAGTACATTTAGCAGCTACACACAGACACACCACACAAGGCAGATATACTGGCCACGTACGTACTTAAGAGCCCGGGCTTAGGGCAGGCAGAGAGGGTGACTTATGTTTTACGTGCCCGCACTAGATACCTATCTGTCACACAGCCAGTCAGTCAGTCCACGATGATTTCTTTATCAAGCCACACTGCCATACGGATACCAGCCCATAGTAAGAGCCATTGATGGATGCTTGATATGAAATCATCGGGCCAACCAAAGGCTGCATGTTGTGTGACCACCCTAACCCTGACGACTCACCTACACGAGCCTCTCCAGTGCTCGCTCGCTCTTGCTAGGACCTCCTGGAGCGAGTCCTGGAATGAATGAATGCATGGATATAGGCCACTATACAACCATACATACATACATACATACATACATAGCATTGCTCCTTCCGAGTATTTTAATGTTTTTCGTGGCTATCACGGATAGCTCACAGAGTGTGTGTGGGTGTAGTACATTTAGCAGCTACACACAGACACACCACACAAGGCAGATATACTGGCCACGTACGTACTTAAGAGCCCGGGCTTAGGGCAGGCAGAGAGGGTGACTTATGTTTTACGTGCCCGCACTAGATACCTATCTGTCACACAGCCAGTCAGTCAGTCCACGATGATTTCTTTATCAAGCCACACTGCCATACGGATACCAGCCCATAGTAAGAGCCATTGATGGATGCTTGATATGAAATCATCGGGCCAACCAAAGGCTGCATGTTGTGTGACCACCCTAACCCTGACGACTCACCTACACGAGCCTCTCCAGTGCTCGCTCGCTCTTGCTAGGACCTCCTGGAGCGAGTCCTGGAATGAATGAATGCATGGATATAGGCCACTATACAACCATACATACATACATACATACATACATAGCATTGCTCCTTCCGAGTATTTTAATGTTTTTCGTGGCTATCATGGATAGCCATCAAAACCCTGGTAGCTCAGCTTCACTGGACAATTCTAGCACATACATCTATGCATACATTGCTGCGCTATAATGCTGTTCAGATAGAGATGGCTAGGGCTAAGGTAACAGAGGCATTGGGGGAGCTGAGAGCCCACCTTTCCCGAACCGAGAAGGGGTGGGGCTCGGGCTTCTCGAGCTGGCTCGATCCGTGTAATGGCTACATGAAGGCCCATATTAGAGTGGGACTTATATTCTATCGGTCTCACCTTGATACGATAGAGCTCTCCTGCAACACGACTGTATAGCACCCTCTTAATAGTCACGTGCATGCAATGAGCCCCGCCCATTCAGTAGGATTGCCAGCCGTTTGCTAGCCATGTAGCTATTGCTGGGCGGTGGAAGCAACTCGTTTCCATCAAGTACAAATAGCTCTTACTCGTGCATGAAAACGGGGCTAGTGGAAACTTCCAGTTGTAATGCAAAGCCTAAAATCTCGTTCTCCAAGATGAAATATTCCACGCCAAAAATTTTAGCAAGTTTGCAAAGAAGGACAAAAAAATTCAGTCTTTATAATCGAAAGCCGATGAAATACAACTCTAGGTTGGATCTATGTGCAAATGTCTGCCCGTTTTTGCTCATTAACTTCCCTATACAACAGTACTTAAGAAGAAGTGCCACGTCAGCATGGTTAGCAGTGCTACCCATGGCTTTCGCCTATACTTTAAGTACACGTTTAACCCCTAAAACAGCAAAATGGCCGATTTTGGCAGAAAATGGGCGTAGGCCTCCCTAGCAACGGCGCATAATGTATGGTGGTGCTGTTCAGTTTTAGCTGTATAACGGCCCTCTGTGCAAACTTGTTGTTGTAATAGCTTTCGAATACATTAATGCACGTCAGCTACACGGTCACTGTACTACTGTGTCCACCACAGTGACAGAAATGGGATCACAGCAATGGGTAGTAGCGCTAGCCATGGTCATTACGTGATCTATGCCGTCAGTATAGACCCGTGGGATAGCCTGTTTGTAGAGCAGCCTAGATGTCACCTCTGTACCAATATAATTTTAAATAGTCAGAATTTTGCAGTGAAAGAGCTCATACTGCATAATTGCAGTAAATGTTGCACTTGTGCAGTAAGCTAAGGCCTTCACCGGGCCGGGTGAGGTTCGGGCGTGGGCGGAGTCACGCGCACTCCACAGTGCGTCTGTAATGCTCTCATACCCCTAAGTAATTATCTCATGCATACCATTCATGAAAAATTATATATAGGTCGAGTCAAATTAAGCGATGATATTTAAGGAGGATGAGTCAGGAAATTATTCCAGAATGTGTAAAAACAGAAAATGAAGAAGAAACTATATAATCAGGCAAATGGAAATAATAGAGTTATGAACAAAAGAAAAATAATAAGAATTAGTTCGAACAAAGAGTTCAAGGGTTGAGTGAGTTCAAGCAAATTCCACAAGCATGAAATATAGACACCACAGAACCATATGGTCCTTAGTTTGCAGTGTCTACAACCCATGAAGGTGGATCATGCAAGCAAGGCAGGTCGGGGAAACACCTCCTGCAATTAAAGAAAGAAAAGCATATCATTAGCTTCATTCCTAGTGACGTTATAACCCCAACCAGAGAACAATAGCTGGCTACTGTTCTCTGGTTGGGGTTAGTCAAAATTCCCATAACATTTTATGCATAGTGAAACATTTCTGCATTCACACTAGGGCTAGTGAAAGTTTAGCGGAGGCTACTGTTCTCTGGTTGGGGTTAGTCAAAATTCCCATAACATTTCATGCATAGAGAAACATTTCTGCATTCACACTAGGGTTAGTGAAAGCTTAGCGGAGGCTACTGTTCTCTGGTTGGGGTTAGTCAAAATTCCCGGAACATTTCATGCATAATGAACAAATTTAGCATTCACACTAGGGTTAGTGAAAGCTTAGCGGAGGCTACTGTTCTCTGGTTGGGGTTAGTCAAAATTCCCGGAACATTTCATGCATAATGAACAAATTTAGCATTCACACTAGGGTTAGGGTTAGGGTTAGGGTTAGGGTTAGGGTTAGGGTTAGGGTTAGGGTTAGGGTTAGGGTTATGGTTAGGGTTAGGTATATCCTTAGGGTTAGGGT
>OY997389.1:600000-803281 GCA_963921505.1 Phakellia ventilabrum
CTAGTTCCTGCCCGCGATATACCTGGAACACATCCGATTGGTCGAGTTGTACCTTTGACGGCAGTGGGACGTGTGGAATCGGTTTATCTCAGCGCTACATCTACTGCTTAGAAACCCTGAATGGTAAAACGCGTTCTGTCAATTTGGACGAATGTGACGAACATCTAAGCGACCCCCGACCCCCAAATTTAGACCTCTGTGAGATCACCTGTCCCCAGAACTGCGTTGTCGGTCGCTGGAGTGCCTGGTCGCCGTGCCCTCGCTCCTGCAACCTCACCTACAGCAACAGAACGAGGAATGTTTTGATTGAACCACAGGGAGACGGAAGTGAGTGTCCCCATTTGATCGAGTATCTGCAGTGTCCGATCCTCCCCTGTGTGCAGTGGATGACTGGGGAGTTTTCGTCTTGTTTTCCGGAGTCAGGATCATGTGGGAATGGAACCAAGACGCGACCCATCTACTGTGTGGATCCGTCTGGAATGGTGATTGAATACGACAACTGCGCGCACTTACCCCAACCCGGGCGGTCCGCTTTCTGCAGCAAACCTTGCGCCAACGATTGTGTCATATCGGAATGGAGTACCTGGTCTCAGTGCAAACAGGACTGCGGAAGGGGGTACGGGATTCAGACACGTACACGAAGACTTCTTGCCTATGGAACCAGTCCCTGTCTTTACGAGACTGCGAACCTGGTGGAGACCCGGAATTGTATATCTGATATCCCCTGCAGTGACGCTGTGTACCACATCCAATTTGGCGAGTGGGATGATTGTGCTATCGATTACTCTGGAGACGTACCTCCCACACTGCTCACTCAGGGCAGCACCTGCGGAGTGGGAATGCAAAGCCGTGCAGCTGTTTGCTTGAAAAACAACCAAGTGATAGGTGAAGACGAGTGCCCGTTTACATTCCAACCAATCCAGACCCGCAGGTGCAATGTCTCCTGCTCCAAGGCGTGTGTTGTTAGTGAATGGGAGGAGTTCTCGCCGTGCTCTCCCACATGCGGAGAGGGGTACAGATCGAGATCAAGAAGACTTCTTGAGTTTTCGATTCCTCCGGATGCAAATTGTCCTGCAGATTTGAACTCACATGGAATAGAGACGGAAATAATTTCCTGTCCCGTGCCGGCCTGCCCTGCTGACAACTTCTGGTCCGTTCAGCGCTGGAGTGAGTGTTACACACATCCCACTGCGCTATCTAAACTTTCCCCAGACTCTGTTATTCTGAGAGGAGTTGGCAGTCAACAAATGCAGTGTGGGTTCGGTTACCAGAACAGAAGCGTCTCCTGTAGCAATGATAGGATGGAAATCTTATCTGATCATTTCTGTTCGCATCTATTGGATTCAAAACCCGTCAACGTGCAGTCGTGCGTGGTGCCATGTCCAGATAAATGTATCATTTCTCCATGGTCAGAGTTTGGCCTCTGTGTGAACAGAGCTCTGTCACGCTCTAGAAAGATAATTCCCTTTTCAGGCTCCTCAGATTGGCGAAACGACTGCCCTGAATTGGTGGATGTTGCAACCAACGATAGCATACCTTGTTCGGATGACGATACCCCTTACAGCTGGACAACTACGTCGGTGTGGGGAGAGTGTATTCTGGATTCGTCTGATGCCATGTGTGGACCGGGCTTTGAATATCGCAGCATTGTATGTATCGATATCGCTAACCCAGAAAAGCCAGTTAGTGAGGAGCTTTGTCCAGCAGGAACAATGCCCATGTCCAAACGACCTTGCACCGTACTCTGCGAGAGAGACTGCATTCTATCCGATTGGTCAGATTACTCCGAGTGTTCAGTCACCTCCGGGTACGGCTATAAATCTCGTATGCGAGAAATTCTCCAATCTCCTCAAGAGGGAGGCAGAGAATGTGGCCCCCTGGTGGAATTTTCAGTCTGCCATATACCCCCCTACGAAATCAGTCACAGATACGTGGTCACCACCTTTGGATGCCTACTGGAGAATACGTCAGCCGTTTGTGGAGAAGGTAAAGATCTAAGAGAACTTGTTTGTTTAGTGAATGGTGTCGAGCAACCCGATACTTCAGCGTGTTCTCACAACCCTCTGTTTCGAAACCATACTTGCACTTTACCGTGTCCGGGGGAATGTGTCGTGAGTGACTGGGGACCATTCTCTGATTGTCCAGACGTCTGCCCGACTGGTCAAACCTGTCGCCGGACTCGATTTCGGCAGATTCTGCGAGATGATAACGATTGCCCGAGTCTTGTACAGAATCATCCCTGCGATGAATTTGCAAACCCTTACGTCTGGATGGCCCAGTCGTGGAAAGAATGCACGATAACTGCAGCCGGCAGTGTCAGTTACTGTGGTAACGGTTTCCAAGAAAGGATCATCGAATGCACGAACATCCTGACAAACGAGACGGTCTTTGACGAACGATGCAGCGATTCTGGCGAGAGACCAGCAGACGTCAGAGCTTGTGACATTCCTTGTCCGGTCGACTGCCAAGTGTCTCCCTTCTCTGCCTGGTCCGAATGCCCGAGCGTCTGCCAGTTCTCACCGGTTCAGAGTCGAGAGAGAAGAGTAGTTATCCAGCCCAGAAACGGTGGGAGAGACTGCCCAAGTCTGCATCAGGAAAGAAGCTGTATGCTCAGGAATTGCGACGTGTATATTTTGCAGGGCTATGAATCTCGTTGTTATCCAGTTTATACGCTCAATAGCACATGTGGGAGTGTATCGTCAGCGGCTCCAATCAGCTGCCTCAAAAATAACAGGTTTGTCGACATACAGGAGTGTCTAGACGCTGCCGCCAGCGGATTGGAAGTTATCGGTGCCACTAGTGATGACCTATGGTCCCGTTCCGAGGGCTACTGTGATCTGGAGTGTCCACTGGAACCAGAATGTGCCTTTGAGGATGAGTGGTCGGAGTGGTCCGAGTGCCAGACCCTCTGTCATGAGCCCGGAACTGAAGGGTTTAGCTTCCGAGCCAGAAAGCTGCTAAAGGCGTACGAACGAAGCAGAGAACGGTGTCTCGATTTACAGTACGAGCAAATGACTTGCGATCAAGATGTGTTCGCCGAGAATGAAACTACAACAATGCCTCCAACATGTCTGGAGTTCAACTGGCAGAACTCGGTGTGGAACCCAGACCAGTCCAGAACGGCCTGGTGCCAGAGTAGTACCGGAATTGAAGTTGCAAATGGCTGCGTTGAATCCCTAAGACCTGTGGAACAGAACGGGACTTGTCGGTCGACATGTGATGGATTTTTCTTATGCAACGTTTCTTCTGCAAACTGTGAATGTTCTCCTTTATACGAACCGGTCTCCGTCTTCTGTCTTCCACTCCTGGGCTGCACTCTGGACAGCCACTGCCTCTATCCGGACATGGTCTGTGACGCGCCTACTCGAACATGCACCTGTAGAGCCGGAACGAGACTGGAGAATGAGATATGTGTTGCCATACCAACAACCGTACCAACTACACTTCCAACTACTGCCACTACCGCTGTCACGCCAACAGGCTCCACCCCCTCCACCCGGCCCACTACCAGTGATGCTCGTCCTACTACCGATGGTGAGACCGTCCCGCCAGACACTCCAACGCCCGAGACAACAGCTCCAACCACAGCGTCAACCCCGACCGACCTATCAGATACCCCAACCCCCTCATCTAGCAAAGGCCTTGGTAAGTTAACAGCTGCTTTTTCTGTTCTATATTAAAGGGCATTTCCACAGTAAAGAATTCAACTTTCTAAGTATTTGGCTGCTACATGCAGGGTGGGGGGGAATCTCAAAGTGGAGGCTGGGAATGAGGCTAGTATTTCACTGTGCCTGGCCATTTCTTGTAATGGGCTTGACCTTGCCGCTCCCTAGCAACAGTCATGTACTTCTGTTTTGTGGTTGCAGTGCTGCGTTGTTAGCCCTTTGAGTGAGGAAATGGTCTTGTGTTGCTAAAAATCATTTCTTTGATTGTAGGTTATCAGATTTGTAGGCGTGTGGCAGCAATTAAAATAACTATAGGGCGAAATTGGAGCCCAAGGTGGACCTATGGATGTAGCCTCATTTCTCATTTCTATGGCATTTGATATTACCCTAGTTGTTTTCCCCCCCCGTTACCTATGTATGAAGACGAGGCAGTAAAAAGCTCGAGAGTCAAAAAGGTTTAAGGGTTCCTCTCCCATTTTTTATTTTTAAAGATGAGCTCATAAACTCCCAGGTGTAAGCCCATACAAAATTCAAATTTCAGGCAAGTAGATTCCGCCCTTTCCATTGTAGCAATATAAGCCCACCTCAACTGATGTGTGTTGTTCATAGTGGGTGGGGTAGACCCCTGGGCTTTGGGTAGCTATAGCAACAGCTGTGTTGAAGTTGCTACATTGAAACTGTATTGCATAGTAGCCCCACAGAAGATAAGCCTGTTGTCTGTGTAGTGTATCTCACTGCAGTGTGCCTTGCTGGCCAAGTGTGGCCTACCTGGCTACAAAGAATAATGAAGGACTCGATCAGAACCACAGTGGGCTAACCCATACTCAAATACTGGAAATTGCACGAATTGCACAAAACAATGCACACCCTATGAGCATATGACCGAAATTCTTAGAAAATTTCTGCAGTTCCTGAAACGTAAAAGAGTATCCTCAAGTTTGGTTGTCAGGCCTCACATAATGCTACGGTGTGATAGAGTTTTGTACAACTCATAAGCTATGAGAACGGTGGACTTGACCATTGTACTAGTGCATCCAATCTCTACAGACCGGGGTAGTGTACAATGTACAATGGTGTCCGTACGCTTCATTTGCCTAATGGATATCTCATAATCTAATTTCAAGGATATTAATAAATTGGTAGCGTTGTTCCAGTAGACGGCTGACCCCCGCAGCAGCTTCCACCATCCCATCAAGTAGCTGAGTGCATTAGTCACTCCTCACACCCGATTGGCTAGGGAAATATGTTGCCTAGGCAACCGTTCCTTCCCACGTGAACTTCGTCTGGCATTAATTATTTACTTCAGTCTCCGATTTTTTACTTATAGTTTACGGCTTGAGGTCTAGTTTATGTAAATTTGTTGGATAGTTTTCAATGTATGTGTGTGTGTGTGTGTGTATGTATGTGTGTGTGTTGTGAGTGTGTGTGTATATTGTGTTCATGTGTGTGTGTGTGTGCATGTGTGTGTATATGTGTGTGTGCATGTGTGTTGTGAGTGTCTGTGTATATTGTGTTCGTGTGTGTGCGTGTGTGTGCGTGTGCTGTACATTCTTGAGGTCACAGCAATAATGGCTGTTTACTCCAGGACACTTGCAATATAATGACGGTGGTGAAGAGTGGAGCTTTGCCGTGCTTTGAACCAGCTTCCCCCAAAGGCTCTGCCAAAGTGGTACTGTCATCATTTTACCAATTCCAGATAACTGAGCAATATTAATGCTAATGCTATAACTTGAGAGCATCGTGTTGGCTGTCTTCAAAGGATCAGTGGAGGGGCGCTGTCGCCATTCTAGCCGCCCTCAAAGGCAAATTCTATGAAATCATTTTCGCTTGTGCAGGTTCAATTTGTATAAGCAACAATTGGAGAGCTTGCTTATCTTATCGTATCAGAAGTAGCTCCCCCACTCTTGAAGTTCTTAACTAAGTCTGGAAATTCAGCTTTTGCACTGAAACGTGTGCTACATCGTAGCTTGCATTTGACTCTACAGAAATCCCTGTCAGTTGGCCTCATTTTCAGGCACTCCACTCCAGTTAACGTTCTTACAGTTCTGCAAACAACGTAAAAACTGGAGCAGAGAGACTGGGAACGTGGCTACCCGACAGTACCCATACTGTGTCAAAATATCACGGTAGCTACACAGGTGTTGCGCCAGGTGGCTGCTTGCATGTGCCGTCGAGTAGCTAGCAGGCCCTGAGATGGGAACGGGGGAGTCAGATATCACAATGCCTGCTATGTGTCATTATCTTTTGCCTACAGTGTGTCATCAATTTGCGTTGGCGCTAGATTGGAGATTGCATTAGCGGCGATCGTAGCTTAGCAACGCAGTTTGTGCCTAGTAGCACGCCAATTACTGCCCCTTTAAGGACACCCTTCTGTCCATACCTCCACAAGAAGTGCACCTGCTAAACAAACTTTGCTCGGTAGCTACATACTCGTAGTGGTGACCATGATTGAACTTAAGGCTCCAATGTTCTTGGAAGTTATGTTGTGTCCGCTGTTTTAAAAAATTCTTTGCTTCCGCTGTTCCTGGAAATTTCGTAGCTTTCTTACTACACAACGCAGCCACCATTGGTGATGCAAACCAATCCTGTCTTCATTAGATTTACTGGTTTTTTATAAGGCTACCGTTGAGCATAAGCCATGTCTAGGTAGGTATGGATGGACATGTACATGGACATGTAATTTGCGTGTGTACACATGTACATAAAAACCCACCTACCCTTTTTGAATGAAGTGTGTGTGTGTGTGTGTGTGTGTGTGTGTGTGTGTGTGTGTGTGTGTGTGCATGTGTGTGTGTGTGTGTGCATGTGTGCATGTGTGTGTGTGGGGGGGGGGGGGGGGGGGAACATTAAGAAACTCCAGCTGGGGATTGAACCCAGGACCTTCTGATTACTGGTCAGATGCTCTTACCCACTGAGCTACTGGAGCTCCTGAGCAGAGGAGCAGTGGGCAATAGTTACTAAACCCGCTAGTAGCACTTGCCAGTAGGACCTAGCCAATAGCAACAGTTGACCATTTCCACCCCTCTTCGCACACCATTAATTAAGAGATAAGAATCTCTTAATTCTTCCTCCACTGACTTGAGATATGTAGTGGAGCAGCTGTGATCTAATCTCTTCCTATCAACCATTGGACAGTTGTATGTCTGAGATAATGACTTAACGAGCTGATTGTTGAAGTATTCATTAAAGTTTCGAGACTCTTGTCTTTTGTCTATCTTTACCAGCGTGTGAGCAGACATAACTGGCCGCAATCCATCCATGGCTCCTAGCAACCAAAGGGACAGGGAACTGTGATTCATGGGGTGGTGAATTTCATGACTGCTCCAGTTTTTTGCTGTGTCTGGCGACAGCTCTGAGGCAGAGAGTCATTGCCTTCAATGAATGTGAATAGAATACTTCCTGGTTTGCCTCGTCTTGAGCCTGGGGCTCATCCAAAGCTAGCTTTCGCTCATGCAGTGTGTGATGTGGCCCAGGATGACTTTTGTGTATGCAATTAATAATATTCCCCCCCCCCCCCCTCCCCCCCTTGCTGAAAGTTTGAACAAGTAATAATCTCTCAAGGGGGTAGGTTTAGCTGCAACAAGCATATCCTTGCCATCTTAGATGACCGACAAGGCCCCATTGTTAATTTACGATGGGGCGGGGGGGAGGGTTTCTCTACAAATTGTACCCGCTCTTTCCTCCTACCTTCCCACTCTTGAGAGCAAATAAGCTTTTGAGTGTCTTAACTCCTGAGGGACTTCTGGGATGCAACGGAGGGGGAACTTAGATCTGAGTCTGATGTAAACAAAAAGCAAGTAGCCTGGGGGCGGGTGATGATTTTAAGTCCTGGGTTAATTATGTTATATTATACCAGTAATCATGTTTGCTGACTCTCAGGATAACTTGTGGGAATTTGCATATTAATTTAATTATGTGCAGTTCGCTAGTACAGTATTATTAGATAATTAGATCATAGGTACACCTCCTGAATCATAGGACCCATAGCTGGCAATGAATGCTGTTGGAGCATTGTTCTTGCGCAAGATCATGTTTACTAGTATTCTATCTGCCCCTGAAAAGGCTGCTGAGCAAGAGGTTGCGGCTTTGCTCGATTATGCTTTTTCCCTGCCTATTTCGCTATTCCCTAATTCCCCAGCTACATGTACATGTATACCCCTATTATGTTCTCAGCCAGTCCCTATTATGCTCAATTCTGGTGGTCAAAGTTCCATTCAGCAATTAGAGCTGCTAGCAGTCGTTGCATCAGTCTCAGCCTCAGATTTCTGAGCCACTCTCTACTGATGCCTATTTTTACCGTGAGGTGGGGGACTCTAAATGTTGCGCAATGTATTAGTACTCCAGCAGTAGCTAAAAGTTTGTTGTTGAAGTCCGTAGCTATGCAGTTATGCTCACCACTCTGCCTATTATGCTAGTATAATTCCTAATGCCATCTTGTACCTGTTATGCTCAAAATTATGCCAGATGCTGTAGCCTACGCCCTACAGGCAAGGATTGTAACCCCACCCACCCACCCACCCATCCCACCACCTCTTTTAGGTAGCAACTGTATGTGTGGGAAAACTCCAGACTTTACAACTAGGTCTGTCACAGCTAATTTTATAAAATAGCGAAATAACATGGACAAATTTTGTGGTCATTCTTGGCACAGGCACCTTAATTAGAGCAGCTATACATGTAGTATAATTGCTTCAGCTGGACAAGTGTTCGTCAAAGGCGCAACAGATATTTCATATCTAAAAACCAGCCGGATATTTTGTACATAGGCCATCCAACTAAAGTCTGTGCTCGTCTCATACCATGTGCTGGTGGGAGGGTGGTGGTGATTACAGGGCACTTTGTGTGCAGTAATGGTGGTGAAAGCAGCAGCGTTGCAGTCTTTTGAGCCTTAATGACAGTGAATAGTCATAAGGACATTAATTGTTTGTGCCGCTACACTTGCCAAATGCATCGGAGCATTAGACAGTCCATGTACGTTGTAGCCTGGGGCCTGAGATTGCATATGTTGGCAACATACGTACCGATTGACCTCTGTGTCGATGGGCTTGTGAGGAATTCCACACTGTGTTCGGGAGTGTTAGCCTATTTATTCCGAACAATTTTCTCAAGGAAGGTTGGAATAGCTTGTGTCTTGCAGCCATGGAGATTTTTGTGGCTACTTGGAATCAGGGGGGGGGGGGGGGGTCCTGCAAAGCTACTGTAGGGTGGGTGTACAGATGGGGAAAGTGACTAAAAGTTGCATAGCAACACTGATATGTGGACCAATCAGTTTCCAGTTTCCTGGTGGGCTTCTGGGTTTTGCTGATACTGCGGTGACCCTTGTGGTGGCAGTTACTGGACGCCAGTTGAGGGTGTTTGTGGTTGTTTGTGCAGAAGCAGGTCACGTAGGTACTGATCAGTTTCTTGGAACGAAGCATCTTCTATGGAGTACAGATTATTGGGTAGCCTCATTCCCAGTCTCCACTCCCAGCTTTTTTTCCCGCATTTTGGGAGTGGAGACTGGGAACGAGGCTAATTATTGGGTCCACTAGACTCCAGCATGTAGGTTAAGATTTGGGGCTAGTAGGGCTAATTAGGAGGGGTAATTAGGATACTAGAGTTAGAGCTATAGATTTAATTTGCATGTTAGCAAAAGTAAAAATCAAGTCCGTGGTATCATGTATGAGATGGGCAATTTGGTATTTTTGGAGACACTGCAGTGATGTAATGGTGATGTAATGTGACGTGTGTAAGCACCTTATCAATGCTGTTTGGGAATTTGGAATCTGGAATCTGGGAACCAGGTTCTGGGATCTTTGTAAACAGGCACTTTACTGGTATCCTGCAAGTGCCATTAATCCTCTGAAGGAGGATAATGGACCTGAATCGCTGGCCCTAATTTTATTATAGGGCTTCTAACTAAGTGTTTTCTGGAGTGCCCTCAGGGCTTTGTGGAGCCTCGGTGCTTGTTTGTATCATATCCGACGCCCACCTTGTCGCCCACATTTTATCTCACAGCAGTGGAGAAATTTGGAGGGAGGTGCTCCCCGATTTTTCTTTGTTGCGCCGCTGTGGAGAAAAGTAAGAATTCTCCGAGTTTTCTCCACGGCTGCGAGATACAGTCTGGGTGGGGGAGACCTGCATGGATACGAGTCTACCTAACACTCATGAGTGGAGGGTATACCCTGAATAAATTGGTGAAATAAAATTTACTGGAGAGTCTAAAGACAGCATAACTATATGTACTAAAGGCACAGCGAATTGTGACTACCTTTGGCAAGGGTATTAGTGATTTTTTTTCCTTTCTAAATTGCCAGCATGTGTTTGATTCCACCATCATGTTGTGTTCCTCTTTCCTGCAGGCATCCTGCCGATAGTTCTCGCCGTGGTCCCCGTTATTATCATCATCATAATCGTGCTGATGCTCATCGCCGTCATGTACAGGTGAGAGGTGTAACTAATTCATTTGCTACTCCTAGCTGTAGTGTGCTGTACACAGTTTCCATGGTATCGATTCTACTCCTGTACTTTGCTGTGCGCAGTTTCCATGGTATCGATTAATTCCCAATGTACTGTGATGGAGTAGGTTTTGACTGGTAACTGACCACTTCATTAACTTTGGCAGAGTGTTTATTTTGAAATGCCGTAGGGGTAGCTAGCCTCCCACTCGTAAATAAACAGCTGCCATACCGATTTCCGTATTTGTGATTGCTGTGCTGTCTTGCGCAAAAGGGGTTGAAATTAGGTGCGAACTCGATCCTCCAACCTATAGCTGAATGGAACCAGAGTCTATTCTCACCTCGTATAATAGCATTTGCAGGAACTACAGAGATAGGGTTACCTTCTGCCAGCTAATATTATGGTACACAGGTAACTGCAGCCTAGATAAATATATTCATAGTTATAACTGGGACAGTCTTTGCTGAGTACCCAGACAAGCTGTCTCCTGGCTATGAAATCTATTGTGGCAGATTGTGAATAAGTAAGCATGTCTTGGTCATGTAGCCTTGAGCTATGCATATCAGTTTGCAGCGTGGCCACTGACAAAGCTAAGTGTAGTTTGGAAGATGAATTACTGTATTTCGGCAGTGATTATGCTAAGTTGATCGTATTTATGGCTTGGAGATTTTTTGGCTTGTAGACATAGTTATGCTTTAAATTTATGGATGCATTTTTTGTGTGTGGGCCACATCTCAGCTTTTCTGTCTTTCTTTTATCAGTCACCGATACGGTGTGTAGACTGCGAAAGCGTTTTTCGTGAGACACTGAATAAGGCTTTGAGCTTTAGCAGTGGATTAATGCATAGCACTACTGTGAGAGATTGCCTGTGTATTTATCATGCTGTTCTTATATTTGTTGGACATGTGTTGAGCGTGTGTATGACCTTGTTTAGGTGTTTGTAGGTTCTTGTTGAGCATGTGTATGCGTGTTGCTGTGTTGTTGACTGCATGTTGAGATGTTGTAAGGTGCTTGCTTTCGTGTAGTTTGGTTTGTAGCCTGTGTGAGGGTTTCTATTGCTTGATGGAGTGAAGTAGACAATCAGTAGTGGACACAGTTCGATCAATCAGGCCTGAAAGTTCCCATACTAATGGGTTAATGGTGCCAACCTTTGACCCCAGACACCACCATTTCCCATAGATTCTTTTAGTAGCAATTTGTGTGTGTAATTACACTCATGCCTGGCTTAATTTTTCATGGTAGTCCCTCTGAGAAAAAGCCAACTCAGGGTAGGCAGCAAAAGCCTGCATGTCATGTAAGCACTGTGGATGTGCACCATTGTTTATGTAGTACTGATTATACTGCTGGAACAACACCTGAGACTTTATTGAGTTAAGTTAGTGTTGCCTAGATACTGATAGTACTGCTACAGTTCATAGTAACAGTTGCCAGTAGAAACTTCAGAGACACAGATCTGTCCAACTCAGGGGGTGGACTTAAACAGAGGATTAACGTCTCCTATCCGGAAAATGAGCAAAGAGAAACACAGCTCCATAATTCTTGCTACTGCTGCATGTAACTACGTAGTACGTTGTACAAATGCCGGACGCACTTTCCTCTCCCTTCAAATGGAGGGGTTGCCTTTGCGACTCCATGATGTGAATGGTGGCGTTTTGGACCCCAGACCTTTAATTAAGTCTGTGTTGTGTGTACCTCCAGTGGACTGATTCCCCCCCTCCTCCCTTCCTAGCTTTGGTAATCTCTGAACCAGTGCAGCCCCTTTTTGCAGAATTTATCAGTGATGGAGTTGTGTACCAGAAACGAGAAGTGCTTTCAGTGCAAACAGCTTTCCTTCCCTTTCGAATGGAGGGGTTGCCTTTGTGGCTCCATGATGTAGTTTTGATAACCCCAGACCTTTAATTAAGTCTGTGTTGTGTGTACCTCTAGTGTACTGAATTCGATACCCCCCTCCCCTCTATCTTTGGTAATCACTGAACCATTGCAGCCCCTCTGTGCAAAGTTTACCAATGATGGAGTTGTGTACCAGAAACGAGGAAGTTTGTTATCAATTCAATTGCAGTGCAAACAACTTCCCTTTCGAATGGAGGGGTTGCCTTTGTGGCTCCACATGCAAATGGTGGAGTTTTGATAACCCCAGACCTTTAATTAAGTCTGTGTTGTGTGTACCTCTAGTGTACTGAATTCGATACCCCCCCCCCCCCTCTATCTTTGGTAATCACTGAACCATTGCAGCCCCTCTGTGCAGAGTTTACCAATGATGGAGTTGTGTACCAAACAACTTCCCTTCCAGTTTCGAATGGAGGGGTTCCTTTTGTGGCTCCATGATGTGAATGGTGGAGTTTTGATACCCCAGACCTTTGTATTGTGTGTGTATGAATGCATGCAGCTGTCCTTTCAATGTGCCTTAGGCGAAGGTTTGTAAAGTCATTATTTGCTGTATGAGTAGGTCTGCCATAACCTGGGAAATGACTAATACTGGTGCCTTGTTTTTGTAGTTTAGTATTAAGTATTTGATAAATTCATACTCATAATCAGTATCCCATAGCACAGTATTCATAACCCAGTACCCTATACCATGAAACCTTGCCTTGTTTTTGTAGTGTGTTTTGGTATAGATGTTTATTACATCTGTGGAGGAAACGTAAGTTGTGTAACCGAGGGTTGTTATTTCCTTGTGGCAAGTTGTGGGTGGCTATATCGTCTGTCGTAAAGGATGTGTTATTGATCCGTGCTTCAAGATGATGCACAAGCCTTGAGTATCAGCATAAGTCCACCCTGAGTATGAGCCCACCCCTGAGTATAAGCCCACTCCTGAGTATAAGCCCATCCCTGGGTATATATACTAAACAGGGTCGAAATTGAATGCACGTTATTTTTTTCTCAGGTGCCGAAAGCAGTTAGAAGAGAAGCAGAAGAGAGAGCGGAAAACCCGTGTCACTATCTCCGAGCCCATGCCACTCATGCGTCTGAACAATGAGTCTGCTGAGGAAGAGCACACTGATCACTCCGGGATGCTGCGGAGGGGTGCTGATTCAGCATCCAGTGGATTTGTGGACGATGTTGAGCATGAAATGTACAAGTATGGCCTGGCTGGAAGGACATTTAATGGTGAGTGTGTGTGTGTGTGTGTGTGAGTGTGTGTGTGTGAGTGAGTGTGTGTGTGTGTGTGTGTGTGTGTGTGTGCATGCGTTTGTGTGTGTGTGTCTGTGTGTATGTGTGCGTTTTTCAGTCATTACTGTTCTTGCTTCCTCTTCAGATCCAGCTGCACAGACAATGCAAGCCCTTGATATCGACGAAGCTGCAATCCGCCACAACGCCCAGCAGTACCTCCCGCAGCACGCACAGCAGTTCATGCCAGACGGTGCTCAACAGTACATCCCCGAACTCCAGCACCAGTATCTCCCCGATCACGCCCAACACTACGACCATGTTCCCTACGGAGCGTCCCCCAGCACTCGTAGCCACACCCCCAGTCCGTTGCCCATGAGTGAAATGCAGTCGTACCACCACCACCACCACCACCAAGGGGAGATGCATGTGGATGACCGTGGTGGGAGGGGAGGGGTGAGAATTCAACACCAAGTAATGGGAGGTATGATCTCCGGATCGGAAGAGAGTAGAATCTCGCACAGCAGCAGTAGCCATTACGGGAGGCCAGGTGAATTCGCTTACAGGGGGGCCGACAACTACGACTACCTCCCCCCTATTACTCATCATCCAGCTCACATGATGCCCAACAGCTATCGCGACGAGAGAATTGCGACGGGGCTGGACGGCCCCCTAGTGCGAGCCATTGAGCAGCTCACGAGCCCTGGGCGACCTGGAGATCGGAGTCGAAGCCCCTCCATAAGTAGCCGAAGTAGTGGGCGTGCCAGTGGGCGGGGCAGCAGGAGGCGGAGACGTCCCAGAGTCCAGGGACCCGGTGAAAGAGTCCAGCATCCGACCTATCCCGGACCCTACCCTGGACCGTACCCGAATAGCCCACCGATTTCCTCTCCCGTAACACCTTTGTCACCGTACGGTCCCGGTTCCAGTCCACATATCACCTCAAGTCCATACAGCTCCCGTAGGGCTTTCGTCTACCCCAGCAGTTCGAGCCCGTACCACAGCACTACGGCTTCAGTCCACCCCGCAAGTCCTCAGCTGAGTGCTAGAAACCCAGTACCATACTCACCTGGCACCCCTCACACTAGCACCCCTCACGCAGTCACTACGACGACATTCCAACCGTCGAGCGCTCGCATGAGTGCTAGAAATGTTCAACGCACACCCCAAAATATATATATTAGCAATCCTTATTCTGGCACGACCGCACGAGTTCAACCAGCCAGCCCACATTTTAACACCCAAAACCCATCACCACAACCACCTAGCACCCCTCACACCAGCACTACTACACCAAACCAACCTTCAAGCCCTCGCATGGGTGCTAGACGCACACCCCAAAACATATATATCAGTCACCCTCACTCCGGCACGACTGCACCAGCAAGCCCACTATTAAACGCCCGAAATCCAGCACAACACTCACTTAGCAACCCCCGCGCCCCCCCTGCCGCGCCACCACCCCCTCCCCCTCCTCCCCCTCCCCCCATCCGTAACGAAAGCCTCGGTTCCCACCCGCCAGCACCAAGCCAACACTTGTCTCCTCCGGGTACCACTTTGAGTGCCCCAAGTCAAAGTCCACAGCACCCCCGGCAGCCCAGTCCCCTGGTGCGACACACCTACAGGGACTCCGACGAGAGCTACGAACTTGAGTTGCCGCAGACGTTCACCGGGAACCCGCCGAGTGGGGCTACAGCTGTAGCAAACTTTAGCCGTGGGGTGCCCAACCCCATGTGGAGTGATCACCGCAACCAAGCTTGAGATAGTTTTTCCCAAAACACAATAACTGCATTTTTATTGCTGACACTTTTGATGTTTTTGTGGGAAAATTTATGTGCCCAATGCTGTATATGTGTGTACGTGTGTGTGAAATTTATGTAGTCACTGTATTTATTATAGTCTGCAACCTCTGTTTTTGTAAATTATAATATTAATTTTGTGATGCATACGATTGCAACATATATACACATATTTATTTACTGCAACTTTAAGCTACGGATGTATACTGCTGCTGTACATACATGTGCGCTTATTGGAGGTATACATGTATTACGCTTACGAGTTTTAGGGGGCGAATATTGAAGGTTCCCGAGGTACACGTAGCACGTGCGCATGTACAACAAACATGTAGTATGTACACTAGAACTTGTAGAAGACGATGGCTGTGGATCACTGCCAGTGGACGATCACGGCTGTTACAAGCCTGTCGGAGACAGACGAAGGAAACGGCGGCGAGGCCGGGTAAAGCCATTTTTTAAAACTATAAGCCGTTTTGAAACCATTGACGTTACTTCAGTTCTAATTAATGCATACATTTCTCATTATTTCAGGCTACAGAGGAGCTATACTTGGCCCTATAACTGTTCAGAGTGTGGCAAGGGATTTCCCTTGCTGAAGGCCCTCCGCCATCACATACGTACGCATGCTGCTGTGCAAGGGACGTTTGAACAACCGATCAACGTTGCCAATGAAAAACGTGATGTAGTGCATAATGCTTTAGCGAAACCACACTCAGATGAAGTTGCTCTGGCTCAGATGGCTCCTCTCGGCGAAGAAGGATCACCTGATTTTGAATCACAGGTAGCTTGCAATAGTTGTCCTCAACACGAAGTCCTGGTATCGTCGTACGAAAGGTCATGTGACAGTCCGGTGATTTCAGGGAGCTCTGCTGAGCTGGTATTGGAAGAAGAACGCCGTCAATTGCTAGCTATGAAAAAGCCGCATCAGTGTCGAGACTGCGGAAAATCATTCGCTCAAATCGCTAATCTCCAACTGCACAATCGCTTGCATTCGGGAGACATGCCCTATGAGTGTGATGATTGTGGGAAGATTTTTGCCCGATCGGACTACCTCCTAGCTCACTGCCGGAAGCACACTGGAGGGGGGGCACAGGAGCTTCCCTTCCAGTTGGACCTCCAAGCACTCACAAGCGTGACGGCCGAGACGCCTAAGAAACAGCACCAGTGCAAGGACTGCGGGAAGTCCTTCTCCTACGCACACCATCTCCTCCTCCACACGCGCTCCCACACCGGAGAGAAACCGTACGGTTGCGAGATATGTGGAAAGAAATTTGCCGACTCCTCTAGCCGCCACAGGCACTATCGCACTCATACCGGAGAGAAACCACACGAATGCAAGGAGTGCGGTAAGGCATTCGCACACGCCCACGGCCTCCACCTTCACCAGCTTACGCACACGAGAGAGAAGCCATTTCAATGTAAGGAGTGCGGTAAGGCATTTGGACGATCGTCTGTTCTCAAGCAGCATCATCAAACGCAGCATACCAACGAGAAACCTTATCAGTGCCTAGAGTGCGGCAGACGGTTTGGTACGACTCGAATCTTGAAGATGCATCATCGGACACACACGGGCGAAAGACCGTATCAATGCCAGGAGTGTGGAAAATCGTTTTCCGACTCATCGAGTCTTCGGAGACACAGCCGTCTGCACACGGGGGAAAAACCGTACGAATGCAAGGAGTGTGGAAAACGATTCCCCCGCTCAAATGACCTTCTAATGCATAGCCGGGGCCACACGGGTGAAAAACCCTATCCCTGTAAGGACTGCGGAATGGCATTCGCTTCTTCGTCCCGACTCAAAGCCCACCGTCGAAAACACACCGGTGAAAAGCCGTACACCTGCCAAGAGTGTGGGAAAACGTTCGCCCACCTTCACCAGGTCATCAAACACCGCCGCATACACACAGGAGAGAAACCCTATCACTGCCAGGCGTGCGAGAAGAAGTTCTCAGATTCCTCGAGCCTGAAGAGGCACCAGCGCACGTGCAAGAATCACTTGGAACAGAATCAGAACGCTCAGTAGTAACAGTATTTTAACCCCACAGCAGGCAATACAAGTCTCAATGATCATGTGTTCAATTTTTGTTAATCACGTCACATTATCCTATCAGTATCCTACCCAATCAAAATCTCTGTAATCCCAAATGTTGTGTTCTCTGTTGCACTGATATATCGATAAGCGAACAGGGCCGTCCCACTGACGTCATGCGCATAATATATGCGCGCAAGAGTAAATAGTGACGTTATCGAATGCACGTGCTTGCGGTTGTGAACTATGACCCACTGTCGCTGAACACTCCAAGGATGTCAAGATGGCTGACCCTACTGAAGTTGTTGAGGTCGTAGTATTTGCCGAATCCGGAGCGCCGATTGCAAAAGATGCAGGAAGAAGTGCGGAGCTAACAGCCGGACGCCAAGAAAGGACCATGGAATCCAGAATCGAACAATCAGAAGGGAGTATAGAAGATGCCTCGGAAGTGTCAACAGTAAATACGGACCGATTAGCAGAATGCAATACGGACCCTGTGGTGCAGCATGCACAAGAGAATACGGACCCATTACCGGAAGACGAAGAAAATACGGGACTGCAAAGCCGTAGTGCAGCAGATGCAGACAGAAATGCAGACCAGATAGCAAAACACGTGGAAGGGACGGCAGATCCAGTGGTACGAGACACGAGCGAAGACCCAGAACCAGTAAAAGATGACGCAGGAGACGTGAACCAAATGGCAGAAGCCGAGAGGCCAGATGCCGTAGCAGAAGCTGCAGAAGAGAAGGTAGACGAGATGGGAGAAGACGTGGGAGAAACCGCGCCCCCAGCAGCAGAAGCCGCCGAAGAACAAGACAGAGAAGAGAGTACGCCCCAAGTAGCAGATATGGAAGAGATAACAGACCCAACAACGAATTATGAAGCTAATGCAGAGCCGCAAGAAGAAGACGCAGTAGTAGTTGCAGACCAGATTCCCGAAGGCCTAGAGAGTGCACAGCCGACAGAACAAGATGGAGGTACCAATCAGACCGCAGAAGACTCAGAGAAGCCTGTCCATCCAACAGAACAAGATGTAGAAGATACCGACCCAACGGCTAAAGTTGCAGAAGAAAGTATTGAGCAGACGGCGGAAGACACGGAAGAGAGTGCGACTCAAGTAGAGCAAGACAAAGAGAAGAATGCTGACTTGACAACTGTAGAAACTGCACATCTAATGGCGGAAGATGCAGGAGAAAACCCGGACCCAGTGGTGCAAGACGCAGAAAACATCACTGATGAGATAACAGAAGCCGCAGAAGAAAACGAGGAACAAATGGCAGAAGAGGCTGTGGAACAAACAGTGCTAGATACAGAGAAGACCGCCCTGGCAGCCGAAGGTACGGAGAAAGCCGCAGACGTGACAGCGAAAGCCCCAGGAGAAGATGAAGAGCCAATGGCAGAAGACACTGAAGTCAGCATGGATCAAACCGTGCAAAGTGTGGAGGAGAAAACGGACTTGGCGGCGGAAAATTCAGAGAAAGACACAGTGGTACAAGATACGGAAAAAATCACAGATGTGACGACAGTCGCTACAGGAGAGAATGAGCAAATGGCAGAAGACACAGAAGAGAGAGTTGAACAGACTGTGCAAGAAGCAGTGACAGACCCAGTAGCAGAAAGTGCGGCAAAGGACAAAGAAGTAGCTACAGAGCAGATGGCAGAAGACACACAAGAGAGAGTTGAGCAGACAGTGAAAGATACAACAGTCGCACACCCAGTGGCAGAAAGCGCGGCAATAGACAAAGAAGTAGCTACAGAGCAGATGGCAGAAGACACACAAGAGAGAGTTGAGCAGACAGTGAAAGATACAACAGTCGCAAACCCAGTGGCAGAAAGTGCGGCAAAGGACAAAGAAGTAGCTACAGAGGAGATGGCAGAAGACACACAAGAGAGAGTTGAGCAGACAGTGAAAGATACAACAGTCGCACACCCAGTGGCAGAAAGTGCGGCAAAGGACAAAGAAGTAGCTACAGAGCAGATGGCAGAAGACACACAAGAGAGAGTTGAGCAGACAGTGAAAGATACAACAGTCGCACACCCAGTGGCAGAAAGTGCGGCAATAGACAAAGAAGTAGCTACAGAGCAGATGGCAGAAGACACACAAGAGAGAGTTGAGCAGACAGTGAAAGATACAACAGTCGCACACCCAGTGGCAGAAAGCGCGGCAATAGACAAAGAAGTAGCTACAGAGGAGATGGCAGAAGACACACAAGAGAGAGTTGAGCAGACAGTGAAAGATACAACAGTCGCACACCCAGTGGCAGAAAGCGCGGCAATAGACAAAGAAGTAGCTACAGAGCAGATGGCAGAAGACACACAAGAGAGAGTTGAGCAGACAGTGAAAGATACAACAGTCGCACACCCAGTGGCAGAAAGTGCGGCAAAGGACAAAGAAGTAGCTACAGAGGAGATGGCAGAAGACACACAAGAGAGAGTTGAGCAGACAGTGAAAGATACAACAGTCGCACACCCAGTGGCAGAAAGCGCGGCAATAGACAAAGAAGTAACTACAGAGGAGAACAAGGAGCAGACCGCAGAAGACCCAGAAGAGGGTATAAACCAGACGGTGCACGATTCAGTGAAGACTGACCCGGTGGCGGAAACCATGGAGAAAGACACTGGAGTGACGACAGAAGCTACAGAAGAAACCGAGGAGCAGATGGCGGAAGGCACAGAAGAGGCTGTGGACCAAACAGAGCAAGACGCAGGGAAGACTGACGCTTTGGAAGAAGGCGCAGAGAAAGACGTGACAAAGAAAGCTACGGAGAAGATGGCAGAAAATTTGGAGAAAGACACGGATGTGCCTGTGAATGAGACAGAAAAGATGGCAAAAGTTACGGAGGAGAGCGTGGTTACATCCACTGGAGGAACCACTGACACAGCAGCTGAAAGGTCAGTTTTCTAGACCGTTGACTGTTCTAATTAATGCCAATCTTGTTATTTTAATACATGTACATTCCCTAGTTGTAATGACCCCATACATTGGGTAGGTTAAACACTGGGGACCTAACCCTCATACCCTCCCACACGCAGTAGCCTTGGAGAAAAGTTGTGGAGTAATAATTGTTGTCCACTACATGCTAAGAGCTAACATCAGAGTGTGGGAGGCCTGGCCTGGGGTATAAGGTTACCAGGGACAACTTGCTGTATGCTTGTAAAGTACCATTGTAGATTTGTACCTTACATAAGAATCTACATGCCAACGTGCAAACTAGATCATTTTTACCATGATGTATATGTAATGGGAGGAAAAGGCATAAAAGCATGTTTTGTGCTTTTCATGTATAAATGTTACATGAAAGCACAAAAACAGGCATGTTTTCATGTATTTTCTCCATTTAGTGCCTGCTTTCCCCCCATTACTTCATAGGTCTATTGTTGTGCATTCACAAGACTGCCAGCAGTGTTTAGATTGAAGGTTGATGGCAGTAATCAAAGATTACATACATGTATATTACATGTATGATGAAATTTTGCCCAGCACTAATTCAGTATATGTTTTCTCCATATAGTACACACCGATACTACCAGTGGCCTTACAGGTGCTCCAAGTGTGGGAAGGGGTTTCCCCTGCTAAAGCGTCTCCAGTTCCATATCCGTGTTATGCACAAACCGGAACCAGAGGAGCCCGAAGAACCCATGGACATCGGGGCACCAGCCAGCACCACTGTTGGGTCCCAGACAGCCGAAGCCTTGCCAACAGAGACCTTAGCAACGGAGACCTTGCCAACGGAAGCCTCACTCGCAGAAGGTCCACTGGAAATTTTTTTGGAAAGTCCGTTAGAAACAGTTTCTTCAAAAACTTCTTCGAAGTCTTTAAAAGCTTCTTCAAAAGCTTCTTCAAAATCTGCTTCCAAGGCTTCCTCAAAAATTTCTTTGAAAGCTTCCTCAAAAACGTCTTTTAAACCTTCCTCAAAAACAGCTTCTTCAAGAATGTCATTGAAAGCTTCTAAATCTGCAAAAGCCGCTGCTGCCCTGAAGGTCGCTATTTCTGAAGCTACAGCTTCCTTGAAAGCTCATTCTACTTCGAAATCTACCTCTTCAAAGGCTCCTCGTGAAAAACCTAGTTCTTCGAAATCTACCCTTAAGAAACGCGGTTCTTTGAAATCTACTCATGCGAAACACAGTTCTTTGAAATCTACTCATGAAAAACACAACTCTTCGAAATCTGCTCCTGTAAATCCCAGTTCTTCGAAATCTACTTCCGTAGATCCCAGTTCTTCGAAATTGACTCCCGGTAAACCCAGTTCTTCGAAAACGACTCAACCCGGTTCTTCAAAATCTACTCCTGTGAAACCCGGTTCTTCCAAATCCACTCCCCGTTCTTCCAAATCTTCTCCCCTGAAAGCTTCATTTACCTCTTCACCAAGAAAATACAACTTGACACACAGAATAGAAAAGTCTCCACCCAGGGAGATTGCCCGAACCTACCCGTCTCCTTCCCCCAAGAAATACCATCTGACCCATGCTGATAACACACACCCCAAGGAAAGACCCCGTTTCCGTTCCAGGTCGCTTAAATGCGAAGAGTGTGGAAAGACGTTTGCACGATCGAACAGCCTGAGGCTCCATGTACGAATGCACACGGGACAGATGCCGTACAAGTGCAAGGAGTGCGGTAAGAAATTTGCCCGTTCTGACTACCTTCTGGCCCACTCCCGCCAGCATGCTATAGACAAGCTGAACCAGTCCGAGTCTGGGGAGGGCGGGGAACAGTCTTCTGCAGCAAATGAAAGCAAAGAGGCCTTGGTGGCGGGCATGCCAAAACCGTTCCAGTGTAAGGAGTGCGGGAAGCTCTTCACCCGTGTAGCCCATCTCCGCGTGCACTCCAACCTGCACACTGGAAACAAACCGTACGAGTGTAAAATATGCGGGAAGAAATTCTCCGACCCGTCCAGCTGCATCACTCATCGGCGGACTCACACGGGCGATCGGCCATACAAGTGCAAGGACTGCGGCAAAGCTTTCGCTCACTCGCACACCCTACAAAACCACAGCCGTTTACACACCGGAGAGAAGCCGTTCAAGTGCGATAAGTGCGGCAAGGCGTATACCCGTCTCTTCGTCCTACAGAAGCACCGCTGTCCAGCGGCAGGGCCAGACGCAGCTCCCCCGAAGCAGTACCACTGTCAGCAAGATGGTTGCGAGAAGAGCTTCACCACGGCCTTTGGTCTCCAGAGACACACGCGTCTGCACGCCGCTAAGGAGGCTAGAGCTACGGCCAAGGGAGGGAAGAAGAAGAAGGAGAAGTTCCACGAGTGTGAGGAGTGCGGGAGGTTGTTTACTTCCGTGACCGATCTCGATGCGCACGACTGCGAGAGCGAAAACGAAAGCGCTGAAGAAGAGAATCCGCTGTATTCCTGTGACGAGTGCGGGAGAGCGTTCGTCTCCTCAGCGAAACTCGTGGCCCACCGCCAAGGGAAGCACGGAGATAAACCCCATAAGTGCCAGGACTGCGGAAAGGCGTTCGTCTTTGCCAGTCAGCTTACCAAGCACCGCTGCCGGCGTATCAAGACACCAGCAAAGTGAGCCGCGAACTCAAGACATTCCTTCACTTTCAATTTTACAGATACGCTATAACGTAGCTTTTCTCAAATTTTTTTTCTCACATGATTCTTAGAATTTTTGTTGACATGTATTCCCTTTTATGGCAAATTTTAACTTCTCTCACCCCTATTGTAAGTGTACAAAGTCATGTAGCCAGCAGTTTTTCCTGTACGATGTAGAACACACAAATAATTATGCATTTATAGTGAGGAGAGTCCAATCTGATACTGAGATTACATGTCCTTCGCATCGCTCTTAGCCTTGTTCTCCGACTCCACAATAATAGCCTCGTTCCCAGGCTCTTGCATGGGAACGAGACTAGTAACATATAGCAGGTATGCTCTTTTGTTTTATGCCCAGACTCCCTGTGGGAGGGACGTCGGCTAGCATGCTCCTCTGTTCAGACTGTACATCTGAATGACAACTCTCCCAGGCCTAGCTAAAAAAAAAGAAGCCCCTTCCAGGTCTAGCTAGTTGGCGGGGGAAAAAAAGCCCCTCCCAGGCTTAGCTAGTTGGAGAGAAAAAAAAGAAGCAAAAGCCTAGCAGCTCCTATAAAAACCAGAACCAGACAGTCATTGACATGCATGTCTTTTTTACTCCAGTTTTTTTTGTGCATTCTCGCAATTATCTAGTGCTTGATTTTGGGTTAGTCCACTATGGTTCTGAGCCCTTCAATGGTATTTCATTCTCAGCTGGTCCCCAGTGGTTACCACCTGTACTGATCACGAGGCCTTAAACACGGCTCTGTCTCACGGCAGTGGCCATGGATACCTGAAGGTGGATTGGAAAACCGATTTTTTGGAAACCGCAGTAACGTCATTTCCTCACCGTCTGCATGCCTGACGAGGTTAGCCAAAGCCTATCGATGGTCGCAAAAGGATACCACCAAAATATCCGATTGTGAAGTACGCATAGCAACGAGAAAATTATTATTAACTGTTAGTTTCGCTATATACGCAGCCCGAATCGAAAATCAGTACTCAAAACCGATGACGTTTAAGGCCAAGGCCGACAATCTAAGCCAGCTACAATTTATTGTAATTATTAATTAGTTGTTGCTAACGTAGGGTAAGTGAGGATCACGTGTCACGTGTGGACATTTTGGTGAAATTGACCCTTGACTGACACCAACATTTGGCTATTTACAAAACGTACTGTGCATGTGATGACGAACAATATTCTACAGTGGAGGGAGCTGCAAAACCGTACAAAATGACAGAGCAACTCAACATGGAGATTAATTATGGACAAAAAAATAGAGAGCTATTGCTGTACACAGGAAGGAGAAAAAACTAGTGCACATTCCATGAGCATGGTATGGTATGGGGACAGGCATAATATACGAGCACACACGACGAGATTCAATCATCTTCACTGTCGTCAAACGTTAGCTGTCGCGGTCTGCACTGGAGGAAGACTCTAGCCTTCTCTGTCAGTACCTTCTGGTCATCCGTTTGACCGCAGGCATACTTTGTCCACTCTGGGGGCAGCTGCAAGGTGGAATATTGATGTATGTACTAGCATACATTTTGGGGGTGGGATGCACATACATGTACATGAATTTTGAAGGCCTGAAATCCCCAGGGGGGGCACAAATTTTTTAAGGGGGGCAAATGCCTACCGCAGCAAACCTAGCTTTGGACTTTCACACTCACAGTGTGAAATCAGGGGTCATGTGAAAACCAGCTGTAGCAATGCTACAAGTACAGCTTTGCACTCCAAGAAAATGGTTTTGTGGAGGCTCGAATATGACGAGCCTTAGAATGAAGCTGCAATGTATTGCCATCATTAGCATTTCTGGGTAGGCAGTGTTTCATTTGGGGGGGTGCTAGATTTGTTACAGTGACTACTGATGTCTAGCTCACATACCTTGGGGTTCTGTGCTGGTGTCTCCGACAGCGAGCGGTTGATTGCTTCCGAAAGTCTTAATCTCTGTAGACAATAAGACAGAAAAATTCATTACACCACACACAGATAACATTTTCCACTACTGGGGGGCACTAAATAGAGCAAATACATGAAAACAAGCATGCTTTCATGTATTAATGTTCTGCTATGCTGTAAGGGAAGTAGACACTAAAATTATGCATAAAAACATGCATGTTTTCATGCCTACTCTCCATTCACATTTTCTCCATTTAGTGCCTACTTTTGCCCCCATTACATCATAGCAGAAAAGGGTCAGTACAGTCTGAGCGAGCCCTACACGTATATAAGATGTATGGCACATTCTGTCCTGTATAGGTGGACGGTAAGACATGGTTGTTGTCACATTGCCTACCTTTCCCTCCAATCTGTTGTTAGCGAAGATGAACCACGGAGGTACGCTCTGGATCTGCCCGCTCCTGTTCCACTGGGAGGTCACCGGGGAGCTACCCCACTTCTGCGGCAGATGGGTGTAGTAGTGCGGGGAGAAGAATTGGAACTGGTGGGTGTCGGGGGGTGGGAAATACGGGTAAGAGTGAGCCTGCGATATTTGCAAATTTTGCAGTGAGCTCGAAGAAGCGCTGCTTGATAGGTAAGTTCTGTACGCGTGCAGCGATTCGCTTGAGATGTTAGACGCATGCGAAGTCATTTCATTGACCGTGCTAGTAGTTCTGTGGTCCACATCATGGACTGTAATCTCAGGTACAAAGTTGGGTACTGCTGCCATGGGTCGAGGTTGATGTGAGAAGATGCTCTGGGGTGCCAGGCGTGCGGCCGCCAGAGGACTTGGTTGTGGCAGGTCTGTCTTTGCGATCGGGCTGCAGGCGTTCTCCAGGAGAGGGCTGAGCTTTGTGCGAGCCCTGCTCTTCCTGGGAGCCAGTCTGGGTCTCTTGGCCGGCACGTCAGAGTCGCTGCCACTGGAGGATACCTGGACAGAAGTAAAAATATTGAATGATATTAACGGAAAAGTTGTACAAGGGGGGGAGATCAGTTTGGTAGTGAGCCTACAACAGCATTTTTCCCCTCTAACCCTGTATATGTATTTGTAGGGTAGCCTCGTCCCCAGGTACATTTTCTCACGTGATTTGACTTACTTAATTGCGCGTGGGAAAGGACTGCTCGAAAGACGATTGCACTTCTCTACCTTCTGCTGGTGACGTTGTTTCAGTGCTTGGTCTGTGGCACAAACGGGCTCCAAAGAGTAGCCGCAAGAAGTATGGATTCGCTGCCTTCTTTCGTTGTCTGAGAACTACTCGCGCAAGCAAAAATTCACCCTTCTACCCTACGTGTCACACAAGTGAGAAAATGTACCAGGCGCTAAAGTGGAACCGCGCACGTGGGCCTGGGAACGAGGCTACTTGTAGGGTACAAAACCACCACTCACCTCACTGTTGTCATTTAGGAAAAGTCTTCGCCCTCCTCTGTGCTCGATGTGCATACCCGGCGAGGGGGACATCAGCTGCACATTCTCTTTGTCACTCTTGATGGGCGTGGACGTTACAAACGCCTCACCCCCCCCTACCTCAGACGGAGGGTGGGAATACTCGGGCTCAGAAACAGGGCTCCCAAGTGGGGCCAGGACCGAGACTGGTACTGAACTGGACTCGGAACTCCAGTCCGATCTGGGGTGAAGTCAAGTACAGACATTTTAGTAAGTTATTTTTAAGAAGGGCATTCAGAGAGGGGGGGAGAGACGGCCCCAGGATTTTGAAGTTGATATTCAGTAGTTTATTAGTAGCTAATTTCCTGGGGGGACATGGCTCCATGTGCATCATTTTCCCCACCCTCACTGAAAAGTCCTGTATAAAACCTTGGCATTGGATTACTACTGTATGTGTCTGTGTTCCCTAGAACTTTGGCATAAGTGCAAGTACATGTACTAGTACCACTAGCCTCATACATGTACTGAAGCACCAGAGTTGATTGTCAAGCAAGTAATTAAATACATGTAGGTATACGCATCGCGCAGATGGGGCCTCGTGCAGAGGTACATGTATGACGTATACGTTTGATAGTCAGCACAAAACCACACCCGCTAGAATGTTTGGGAGCCACATCGCCCACGCAATTGCTGGAGAAGCGACGTCTACACGAATGGGCCTTCAGGAGATGGATGTCTGTATACAACACACTTCCAAGGACCGGTTATGGCTGCTACAGGAGAGCAGAGTTGCTTGAATCTTACGTTCGTATCGCTCGCGATCGATCCGCGTACCATCCGTCTCCAGCGGTCAGATCTCTGCTGAAACAGAGGCGTCACAAACTCTAATCGCGTTGGAGCTGTAGTAAGCCTATAATTATACCTGGGTAAAAAGAAGTGATCGCTTTGTCGTGATCTCTGATCCTTTATGTGCCGGAAGTACAAAGGCGACATCCATGTAACTGGTAGGACGCCATCTTAAACACGTGCTTGCCCCCCGGGGCCGAAAGTGTCACAGACATAGATATACATGTATTTATATACATATACATGTATTATATATATATATAGCTCAGATTCGATCCTCACACTGCAAGATTACTTGCCTCACGCTAAGGTGCTCCGCAATTACAATGCAGGTTAGGCTGGAACAAAGGACACAGTTACTACTGTCAGCTCCCACAAACACTGGGGTGGGAAGGTCTACAAGGGGTGTACCACTACTGCTCTTTCAAGCACTGGCACTAATGAATATGTCTAACAGGACTGGTGTTCACCTTTCTGGTCTCCTGAGGAAGATGGAGGGAGAGAAGGTACTGAGAGCCGAGGGAGCCTTCTCTGAGGCCAGAGGAGACAGGAAGCCTGTGTTGAGGACGCCACTTGAGTGTCGTCCATCGGGGTAAGAACCTCCTCCACTCTAAAGGAGAGAGTGCAACATAATATGATAGCCTGAACACCCACTTCTAAGGTGCCACAGACTTGAAGTGGGTCTAAGTAAACAAGGCCATGAATACATTTTTTCTCGAATTTTTAAACAAAATGCAACGAGAGTCACGAGTCTGAGAAGATGGCGACCTCTTTTCTGGTAGACCAGAGAAGGGTCCTTGAAATTTCAATCGGCTAATGCTCGGGACTTTTTAGCATCACAAAATACACACACACACACACACACTCACAGAAGTTCGCTTCCTCCTCCGCCTCCTGTCTCTCTTTAGGATGTAGGGAGTGGCACTCTTCCTGCTAGCAGCAGCCGCGGTACTGCAGAGGGGTGGAGTAGTCAGGGGCGTGGCTCTAATCAGACCACTGAAAGACATGTATACAGAAAACATGGTCTATAAAAGTGCACTCAGATGAGAACGGAATAATCTATCGTTTCATGCGTTAAAACATACCTTTCTGCTATTTCTCTCGAGTTCTGTCCCTCCTGACTGCCCAGTGAAGTTTCTGTATGGATAAGGAGGAGAAGGAGAACAGTCGCTCGTAGTTTATTACACGTGCCTCTGTCATCCGTTAGCATATGGAACTGCACAAGTTACTCTGTTTTGTCAGTGGTGAGGCCTTGCAGCCCCGTTCCCAGGCTCCACTCCCCAGCTTGTGTCACACAGTGTAGAAATGTGGTGAGGAAGCCTGGGATATATGTACATGTATTTCGCCACATGTAGCGGGAGCCCATTGTGTGCACCGTGACGTACATGTACATGAGAGCCCATTGTACGATAAAAACTGGGGAGTGGAACCTGGGAACAGGCCTGACTACAACATATGCTGTTAAGTCGTCAATATGTCTTGGGATGTATTGCCCATGGGTTAATACATGTACTTGGTATCTTTAGCTAGACACAAGAGAGCTTTCTAGGGGATTTCTCTTACCACTGCCGGAGGCTAGCCTCATGGCTGCCAGCCTGTGCTGCACTGGAGTGCTGCCACTGCCACTGCTGCTGTTGAGGCTGGAGAGCTCGCTGTGGTAGAGGGCCACCGTGCTCAGCATCCCCAGGGAGTCGCTGAACACATCCTCCTGAAGGATACACAAGAACCCATAATTTACAGTACCGCTCACGAGTAACTTAACAGCACTCGCGACTCGTGTGTCACTCGTTCCCTGTTTGCACTAGGCAGCAGTGTTAATAGTGTAGGCACAACTTTATGACGTAGATACTGAGGCTTGTATTTACTAACATTTCCTCTCACACAGGACATGATCTTTATGAAGCCACGAGGAGTGGCAGTATAAGGAAATTTATGAGTTCAACCACTGTTACCGCAATTCCAATGGCAAGCCTCCCCTGACCATGCATGTGCAGTTTTATCAACTTGATGAACAAGCTCATGGGTTGCCAAATACAGCACAGACTTGTCCGATATTGGACGGCTACCCATCCAATAAGGGTATATACATGTATCTACTAGTCTGTCGCTTGCCCTATACACAGCTTCTACCCAGGGGAGCCTGGGAACAAAGCTAGGTACTGGGACGGTCTCATGCATTAGCCGTTTCCTGTGGACTCTCCGGTATATAAATATGTGTGTACGGGGCAGACCATTACCTGTGAGGGGCTGGACTGGTTCCCGAGCATGCTGAGCAGGCTTGAGTTGAAGGGAGAGATGCAGAAACTGCCGTTGAAGGACGGCTGGGTGATGGTACCGGGAGTGAAGTGGGAGGGGGTGCCGTGGTAGGGCAGTACTGGCTGAGGGAGGGAGCCTGGACAGAGGGGAAGGGGAGGAGTATGTAGCTGTAGAGTAATCGGAAGTTCATGGAGTCTCGGCTTTGAGCTGGGGTCTAACGAGACATGCTTCATCCTGTCTATAGAAGATCTTCTCACAGGGTTATGTACATGATTACACATATGAAATATTTTGGGGGGGGGGCACAAAGTTTTCAAGGGGGGGAAATGACCCCCCTCCCCCCAAATGAAACCCTGGGTCTATCCCGTATTTTTCTTGCATGCGGGGAGAGCCTGAGAGCGAGTGTATATGTGGATCCCGTGAAAGTATCTCCTTAACGTACACAGGTCATAGCGCACACATACCTTGAAAGGACGTAGCCATTGGACTCCTGTACATTGCCGTGGTAACGGGTGACATCACAATGGAGCCAGCCTGCATGAGGGAGA
Source organism: Phakellia ventilabrum (assembly GCA_963921505.1). Taxonomy (NCBI): domain Eukaryota; kingdom Metazoa; phylum Porifera; class Demospongiae; order Axinellida; family Axinellidae; genus Phakellia; species Phakellia ventilabrum. Next base: position 629,541 of record OY997389.1, read on the forward strand.
TGGTCGAGGGAGCAGGTGGGCTTCCTCCGATGCTTTCCGTCCAAAATCGCCTCTCCTCTCTGTCTGTCTGGCTTGGGGGACTGCTAGCGCTGGGTCTCTTCCTTCCAATCTCTTCCGACAGGATTGCGGATATCGAAAAAGAAGAGGATTTGGATTTGGGTCCCTCCCCTTCTCCTTCGGTCTGCATGCTGGTGCTGTCTGGTTCTTGGAAAAGAATATTTACAGCGCTGCCACTAGCCATAAGTGTCTCTCTGTAAAAGTGAGGGAGTAAGGATTGTAATATTCTGGGTAAAAAAAGGCATGAGAACGCATTACAAACTCTTCCTGCGAAAGCAGAGCTTATCTCAACCTATAGCACAGCTTTCCAACCTCCTTATGAGCACCGTTAGGTACACTACTTCCTCGTGGTCCATGGGTAAGGCCCATCTAGGGCTCGCCACGCCGCACGCAGCGTCGTGCACCAGACTGAGAAACACTCTCGAATACGCGCATACACATCTCCATTAGCTATTCGGAGACTCTAGCTAGCTCCCCTCACCTTTTTTCGCGATACGAAAGGCCTCTTCTGTCCATAAAAACTCTTGGTCTTCGGACTTCTCGTTGCTTTGTTTATCAACTGTGGCCACGGGAGTGGACCTTCCCGCCAAAATTACCCCCAAGTCCCGTGACTACCGTTAACCACACCCGTTATTTTCTCACGGCGCGTGGGCTGCTCGCATGCGCGCATGCTGCGTGGGTGCTTAACCGAGCTCCACCCAATCAAAATTCGCATAGCCGTCCCGCTCTCTGCATAGTGACCAGCAGCTGTTCTACAAAAGCCCCGCAAAGGCGATCGAAGGATCAGGGCCTCCATCCGTGATAACGCCGATTTGCTGCAGATCCGTGGCCGAGTATGGCGACGAAGCAGGCTGCAAATCCTCCGGGTTCCAGGAAGGCCAGTATCTCGGAACCGCAAAAGCGCAGCCGCTTCAATCAGAAATCCCGAGTGGCTCTGCTCTGGGAGAGCTCCGTTGCGTCCTCCACAACATACTCAACGTTTCTGGTCACTTTCCAGGCAGTATTCAACGCGAGCACGGTGTGGCAGTGGGTTCTGATCTACGTCCTGGACGTCATCTACCTAGCCTCCATCGTGCACAGGTATACATGCAGTAGATGATATTCATTTGCAGTTTTAATAGTAAGTCTTTACTACATAATTTTAGAACGCGTGTACGCTAAAATGCTAAAATCAAGGAGGCTATAATAATAATACCAGTGCACGCTAAAATAGTATGATGTAACCTGCTTCCATCCCAAGGTTTACAACTGGCTTCAAGAAAAGAGGTGTTGCGGTCACGGAGCGAAAGAAGATTGCTCTGCAGTACCTCAAGACTTCCCTCATTCCAGACCTCCTCTCCATTCTTCCCTTGGAGGTCGTTGCATTTGCCTCCAGCAATGTGGTGCTCACAGCAGCATACCTGCGGCTCAATCGCTGTATCCGCTGCTACAAAGTCTGGACTTTTCTGTGTGAGTGAGTGTGTGCTTTGATTGTCTGCTTGTGTCTGTTTGGTTGGTTGTATATTTTGGTTTGTATTGGTCAAGGGGGGTCTTCTTGCTGACATAATTATAGAGGCCGTGCATTTATGTCATCTGCATGTAGAAACTGTTGATCATGTTCTAACTCGTCTGCAGCTGGCAAAGAGAAGCAGCTGGGCACAAACACGGCCCTCTTGATGGCCCTGCGCTACTCCTTCCTCGCCTGGCTGAGCATCCACATCATGTCCTGCGTCTGGTTCGCCACTGCTTGCTGCAACTCCACGATGATGGCCGACATGGAGCCCATGACCGAGGAGCACGGGCACCACATGCACGGGATCTGCAGGCCTGGAACGTGGTCTCACTATCCCGGTGAGGAGAGCTATGGTTTGTAACTGGATAATTGAAGGGCTCAGAACCTGAGTGGAAATATTGAATTTGCCCCCCTAAACTTGAGAATACTTCAGGAGCTGCTGAGATTGGAATTTTGGCCATATGCTCATAGGGTATACATATTTTTTTTACTTAGTTTTTGTGCAATTCATGCAATTTCCCAGTACTTGATTTTGGGTTAGCCCACTGTGGTTCTGAGCCCTTCAATTATTCAGGTTTTGCCCTTCATAGCAAGCAGCAATAGCCAGGTGATGATTGCCTATCTGCATTAAGTGTATGATAGATAGATAGTTAATGTCTCGCCACTATAGGCAGCAGGCCAGAATTGGCCTATGGGACAACAATAAGACAAACTAGCTAGTTACAACAGACAACAACAACAACCTTGTTTTTAACACAACACAAAGACTCTGCAGAGAGCATGTTTTATCTTTCTCCTTATCATTTCCCCTCTGTCTTCTCTCCCCTTGTCTCGGTAGACATAGACTGGGACACTGCTAGCGACCTAAAGAAGTATATTGTGACACTCTACTGGACTGTGACCACCATAACCTCAGTTGGGTACGTCAAAGTTTAACGGTAACATAGTTCTGTCTGAATGAGCTTAAATTTCTGCAGTTTGATCACCACAATGTATTGGGGTCCTTTATCACTTTGTCAGAGCTATATAGCCTTGTCGCCAGGCTCTCTGCGTGTTTGTCAGAGCTATATAGCCTTGTCGCCACTTTGTCAGAGCTATATAGCCTTGTCGCCAGGCTCTCTGCGTGTTTGTCAGAGCTATATAGCCTTGTCGCCAGGCTCTCTGCGTGTTTCACAGCTGCGCTAAAGGAAACGCTCTTTCCCTCCCCAGCTACGGAGACATCCTCCCCACTACGTACGAGGAGAAGTGGGTGTCGACGCTCTTCATGCTCTGGGGCATCGTTCTCTTCGGCTACATCCTGGGTGGCCTCGCCTCCATGCTCACCAACTCAGACGCCCAGAGGTCAAGGTACATCCACAGGCTGAACACCATAAGGGAGCACCTGGTGAGCGAGCATGAGGAGAATTACTGGTGATGTAATGCGATGTAATGCTTGACATTGCAGGGTTTTGTATGGAATTTTTCAATGGGCGGTGGAAAAGACACGAGATACATTAATGTGTGCCGAACCATCCCCCATAGTCTGAGGGTATACTTGCTCATGAAACTTTTAGTTGCTTCTGGAGCTCCATAAGCCTGCCCAGGCCATTGCTAGTGAATTACGTAACCATAGTAATAGCATATTGTGATAACGTACGTCTATGAGCATGCGAAATGTTAAGGCTGACTGGTACATCTTATTATCTGACCTTCGTAGGGTACTTCACCTCGGCCTTACTATGTGCCATTAATTAATCCAAGCTCCTATTTCCCTGCAGAATGAATCCGGCATAACCGACTCCCTGAAGAAGAAAGTCATTGGATACTATGAGTACTTGGTGAGCAATTGGATAAGACAGCTAGTCTGTCTATCTGTCTGTCTGTCTGTCTTTCATGTTTGTTGAGTACATGTACTTAACCATGAAGCTGCAGCAATCTAATGAACTTGTCTGTCTATCTGTCTGACCGAGTGACCGTGACCCCTCCTCTTCCATACGCAGTGGCAGCGCAACAAGGGCAAGTCAGCCACGGACCTGTTTGACGAGCTTCCCCTGGCCTTTCAGGCCGAGCTCTCCCTGGAGTCCTATAGGTGCATGATTGAGAAGGTTAGAAACATTCACTCTACAGTGTCTCCAGCTAGCAACTACAGAGTGTGATTGGGCTGGGTAAGAATGATGTGCATAGCGTTGTCCCCAACCTATACACATTTGATCTTGTTACTTGTGGGCCTGATACATTTTCTATCTCTCTTTTATAATGCACACGTATATGCACATGCACACATGCACACACACGCACACACACACACACACACATGCACACACACACACACACACACACACACACACACAGTCATCTCTCTTCCAAGGGGCACCAGAAGAGTTCATGCGAATGCTCTCACTCGTAGTCCATCATACCCTCTACCTACCCTCTCAGGTGGCCACTGATGATGTCACCATGATGTAATGATGATGTCACTATTATGTAATATGATGTAATCCCTCTCAGGTGATCATCAACAAGGGGGACATAGGGCACCACATGTACTTTGTCAGCAAAGGAGAAGTTGAGGTTTTACCAGATGAATTTTCTAAACCTGTGGCTGTCCTCAAGGAGGGAGACCTGTTTGGCGAGGTGAGGATGTTCGTTTGTTGTCTGTCTGCCTGCCTGCCTGCTCATGACCATGCATGTGTGCATGTATGTGTATGTCCATGTACGTGACCGGATCTGAGAAAGGGATCTTAACTCGATAGCTTTGCTATTTCTGAACAAGGTTAAGAATTCATGCCGTGAACTCCACCTCCTCTGTCTAGATCAACCTGGTGTACAGCGTCCCCTGCTCCGGTACGGTACGGGCTCGGACCCACTGTGACATCTTGCTGCTCTCCAAGGCTGACACTGCACAGATACTGCAACACTTCCCCGAGAGTGAGTGTGTAGTTTGCCTTCTCTCTCTCTCATACAGCAAAAAATACACACACACACACACGCACACACACACACACGCACGCACACACACACGCACGCACACACACACATGCACTCACGCATGCACATATCCAGTCAACCAGCGTATGAAGGCTGAGGTGAAAAAGAGGTGCGGTGTGGCTTTCGGCCAAAGAAGTAGCAGTGGTGAGCGAGGGAGGGAAGCTTCTGGTGAGGACTACAGCAGTGTGAGCACTTTGGAGGCAGGAGACTACCAGGAGGGGCGTGACAGGAGGGGTGACACCCGGAGGCGGAGACAGGGAACGTCTGGGTGAGCAAGGGGGATAGTTATTGCAGACTGTTTTCTTTGATTCAACTGTCACGAGTAGCCTCGTACCCAGAACTATTTTCCCAGGGGATGTGGCCTGGGGACGAGGCTACAGTACGAGGTGTTATGATGCGGAACTTCTTCCCTGCAGTTTCTTCCACTGGCTGCGTGAATGGTGGAAGGCACATCCCGTCATCCCAGGGTCAAAGTTCGCCACCTTCTGGGACCTCTTCCTCGCCGTGGTAACGGTGACGGTGTGCTGGGTATACTCATACGAGGCTGGGTTCTCACATTACAAGCCGTCAGTCGGCTATGGTGGTGGAGCGTCAGGACGGGCTCTCTATGGATTCACCTATCTACTGGATGCAGTACTGGTGGCGGATATCGTTGTCTCCATGAAGAAGGCCCTAGTCACACCAACCGGTGAGGGGGATCAGTTGTGCATATAATGGGATATGCGGGGTACACATAATTTCGGGGAATTTTGGACACTCAATAAAAAGTCGCTCTTATTTCTGCTTTCAATCACTGGACTGCTCGAAACTATCGAAACAAGTTTTAAAATAGTGAATTGTTGAATTACGGTATTATCTGACCATTTTTCCATATAGCCTAGTATTTGATTTAATACATGTCTGGAAATGCCGTCTAATCAGAAACGTCAAGTAATTTAAAAACCTGGTCTCATTACTTTCTATTGCGAAAGTGGATTTTCCACTGAAATTGCAGCGTAGCTAACACCATCTCTTGGCAGTTCAGCGGTACTAGTAGCTTCACTCCAGCTGGTATAGAAGGGGCGCAAGAGCACAAGATCTCAACGGCTGTCACCATCTCTTGGCAGTTCAGCGGTACTAGTAGCTTCACTCCAGCTGGTATAGAAGGGGCGCAAGAGCACAAGATCTCGACGGCTGTAAAACGTTTGTCCGAAAATCCCAGACCTTACCTTACATTCAGTGCCGGCAGACCCTAGCATATATATTAGGGGGATTAGATAAGTGGAGGAAGGAGTATTAAAGGCCTTACCATAAACTCAGATATACCTTAGGTAACTATTATTTGTGGATACTATATATTTTTAGTGCAATTCAGTTTATTGGAAAAAGATTGAACCTGCTATACATAAAATGTGCTTAGCATATGTATATACGCATTGCGCACGCAAAAGTGTATACCTTCAAAATACGCAGTTTAAGGGCATACAGTGCGTCACAGTGCCTGCTTTTTACACATATTGTGCTATTTACGTGTAGCACTAACAGTGTGGAGCCTGGGAACGAGGCTAGTTGCAGCCATTCATGCGTACTACCTCATGTTTTCAGGTTCCGGTTGCTTCCAGCGCTTTGTTACGTTCGCTGCAGGCAGACCCTAGCATATTAGGGGGATTAGATAAGTGGAGCAAGGAGTAAAGTTTCTGTCAACTCCCATGTACGGTCGCTGCCTCCCTGGGTCAGTGCTTAGTCTACAGCAACTGAGAGTACTATGTTGGCCTTGTGAGTGCTCTGTTTTGCCTGTCTCATTTCTCCAGGAGTGATAACAGACGCTCGGCGTGTCTGCCTGTCCTACGTGCTGTCGTTCGGCTTTCTCCTGGACACCGTGGCTGTGCTGCCACTAGAGTTGGCCGCCCTTGGCTGGGAGGACCCCTGGGGCTACGTGGCCCTCTTCCGGCTCAACAGGTTGCTCAAAGTCTGGAAGGTATTGTTCTTATGAAGAAGGTCCATTTTATAGCTTTTTCAGTGGTGTACGGTCCCTTTACCTTTATGATGTAATGGAGGGTAAAAGGTAAAAACAAGTATGCTTTTGGACAAGAAAACCTTCCATTTAGTGCTCACTTTTACCCCCCATTACATCATATTGGTAAAGTGTCCATTGTGTCTGTATCACGGAAAAATGTGTTGTCCTTACTATTCAAGGTATTATTTAGAGCGAGTAATACAAGCCCGCTTTGAAGTAGGTCAGCAACATACCCCTGGTCGAGGAGAGCAAACCCACTTAAAGCTGTAAAAAAAATAGCGGCTCTTGGGGATTCAGAACAACAGTTAATCTGGTTCCTTCCTTCAAACCACAGCTGATAGCATTCTTTGTCCACCTGGAGGGTTCGCTGTACATTTCCGTGGCCCACGTGAGGGCCCTGAAGTTCACCATCTACATCCTCACCACCACTCACATCGGAGCCTGCATCTGGTTCCCCCTGGCCTGCTTCTCCGAGGGCAGGTAGGTGAGCCCGAGAGCTCACACGTAAGAAGGAGTAGGGAGCCTGTAACTGTGTCTCCTGCATGTGCCGTGGTCCTATAAGTGCGCCTTCATGTGACGTCATTAAACAAAGCGCAAAATACTGGATGAGATTGAGGAATGGGGTACAAGCCCACCCTTTCAGCTTCTGTCGTTACCTTTGCAATGTGTGGGAAAGCAAGTTTTTATACTGTAAGAAGCTGCAGAAAGCTGAGAGGGTCAGCCCGGGAACAGCTCCTGGAAAACTTTATACAGAATGGAGTTTGCTCTCATCTTTCTCCTTGCCGTTAATTGGGTAAACAGCATGAATTTACCTCTGTCAGTTGATAACATAATTGTACATTTTTTCTTAGTCTGTGTTCACACACATACACACACGTGCACACGCACGCACACACACACAGTTGCCGTGAGACCAGCTGGGCTGCTGCCCACAACCTCTCCCCCGACAACTCCGGTCTCCATAATTACATCATATCCATCTACTGGGCCTCAGCCACCATGACCACTGTGGGCTATGGTGACATCAGTGCACACAATGTGCAGGTGTGATACTACTAGTACACTATACTATACAACTAGTATTCTGTAGTATACAGCGAGTACACTATAGTATGCAGTTAGTACACTATAGTATAAAGCTAGTATAGAGCTAGTACACTATAGTATAACAGTCATATCCATAAGTATGTTCGGGAACCAATATATACTCATGAAAGTAGGTTTAGAAGTAGCCATATTTGGGCTCTCCCCTCACTGACCCCACCCACTGACCCCACCCACAGAATGTGAAATGTGGACGTAATTATTAGACTTGCTGTATGTACTCACCCCCCCCTCGTCTTCACACACACACCTCCTCATGTCCTTCAGGAGATGATCCTGGCATTGATAATCCAACTGATTGGGGTGATGCTGTACGGCTACTGCCTGGGGGCCATTGCTGCCACCCTGGCCAATGCTGCGAGCCCAAGGTATGCTCTGTTCATGGAGTCGAAAACCATGCAATCGTCACCTCTGCAGTAATCCTCTTTGGGAAACCCAAGAACCTTTTCAGTATAGGACTGGGAAACCTAAAAACCTTTTTGGGAAACCCAAGAACCTTTTTCAGTATAGGACTGGGAAACCTAAAAACCTTTTTGGTATAGGACTGGGAAACCTATAGGGAAACCTAAGAAACTTTTTGGGAAACCCAAAAACCTTTTTCAGTATAGGACTGGGAAACCTATAGGGAAACCTAAGAAACTTTTTGGGAAACCCAAAAACCGTCCTCGCCCATGGGGACGAGGCCACTTCGTTACCCTGAGTACCTCCTCCCCCGTCATGGGGACAAGGCTGCTCCCCTACCCTGAGTACCTCCTTCTCCCCCGTCCAGAGTTTCCTTCCAGGAGAAGATGCAGGTGGTTCACCAGTTCATGCACGACCACAACCTGGGCACAGGTCTGCTGGAGCGGGTCGACCACTACTTCACACTGCTCTGGAGGCAGTTCAGGTTATTGTCTCGAATAAGAGCACGTACTATAAATTGTCTAGGTTGTATTTCGTCCCTTAACATAGCTCTGATATCAATAAATGAGCCTTGCAGATTTATCTCAGTACACACACATGCATACACACACACACACTCATACATACATACACACACACTCATACATGCATACATACATACACACATACACACACACTCATACATACACACACACACACACACTCAGGGGGGAAACAGTTCCCGGTGGTCAGCGTCTAATGCACAACATGCCTCGGAGCGTCCAGGAAGATGTCAGCATGGAGGAGAGTGCAACCCTGCTCAACGCTGTACCCTTCTTTAGGTGACCACTGTAGTACAATAGTTACTAGGACAGGCTTGTAGAGTGTACACTAAGCCCACATGCAATTAGCTTGCTTAAGTATTTGTAGGTAGGGACTGACTGAAAGACACTGGACTCTTCTGCCTTTCTTTGGAGATAATGTATCAGCGCTCATTCTGTGGTACAAACGGGCTCCGAAGAGTGCTACCTTCCTTTGCTGCTTGAAAACTACAACTGTCCTCACCCACATAAAGCTTCTTTCACCCTTCTAGCTACCACCGTATGTCACGCACATGAGAAAATATACCATACCCACAGCTAGCTAAAGTGAAACACACGCATTGGCCTGGAAACAGAGCTAATTGTACACTCTTTCATTGCTGTATCAGGTGTGTGGTTGGGGCATTATATCATCCTATTCGAAAGTTTCACTTTCTGTTCCCCAGGGGAGCTGACATCAGCTTCATACGTTCTGTCTCCATCGCCACCTCGACCTACCTCTTTGCCCCTGGGGACATCATCCTGTACAGCGGGGACATGGGGAGGGAGATGTACTGCATCAAGAGGGGATATGTTGAGGTGTGTGTGTGTGTGTGTGTGTGCCCCTGGGGACATCATCCTGTACAGCGGGGACATGGGGAGGGAGATGTACTGCATCAAGAGGGGATACGTTGAGGTGTGTGTGTGTGTGTGTGCCCCTGGGGACATCATCCTGTACAGCGGGGACATGGGGAGGGAGATGTACTGCATCAAGAGGGGATACGTTGAGGTGTGTGTGTGTGTGTGTTGTGTGTGTGTGTGTGTGTGTGTGTGTGTGTGTGTGTGTGTGTGTGTGTGTGAGTGTGTGTGTGTGCCCCTGGGGACATCATCCTGTACAGCGGGGACATGGGGAGGGAGATGTACTGCATCAAGAGGGGATACGTTGAGGTGTGTGTGTGTGTGTGTGTGTGAGTGAGTGTGTGTGTGTGTCCCTGGGGACATCATCCTGTACAGCGGGGACATGGGGAGGGAGATGTACTGCATCAAGAGGGGATATGTTGAGGTGTGTGTGTATACGTGTGTGTGTGTGTGTGTGTGTGCGTGTGTGTGTACATGTGTGTGTGTGTGCGTGTGTGTGTGTGTGTGTGTGCAGGGAGGTTGGTGGATAGAAGCTACAACTGGTGTGTGTGTGTAAGATGGCTGAAATCCACTTTATTTCTTAGTCTAGATCTCTCCGCCAAAAGTTTCTCAGTCTGGGTCTAGTGAATGGAGAGCTTTCCCTCTCTCTCTTGAATAATGTTAATTAAACTCACGGTTGGTTAAAACAGTTGTCCACTCTCCTCCCCCCTCGATATGTCTAGATACTTGCAGAGGATCTGAGTCAGGTGGTAACGGTCCTTGGCCCCGGGGGGTATTTCGGAGAGCTGGGGTTCCTGTTTGGGTCTCCCCGCACCCTGACGGTGCGTGCTGCCACCCACTGTGAGCTGCTAATGCTGAACAGAAGAGACCTGGACGCCATGCTTGAGGCCTACCCTCTCATTCAGAAGTGAGTTATGTATCTAGCTTTATCCTAGTGACCTACAGAATTCGACTGGGAACGAGACTAGTATGAAGCTAAGGGATGTCGCCCATTTCATTTGCATGATGTCATTTCCTTTTATTTAACCTGAGTTTTGTGCTATTTTCTGACTGATGAAGATCTACGGATCGAAACGTTTTGGATTATGTTTGTCCAATTGATGATACTACGAAATGCTCAACAATCTTTCTAGCTAGTCATGATGCATGGTGTCAGGAGCCTCTGATGGGCTACTCCTTGCAAAATGAAATATCGAGACTTAGCATGGTTCGTTTGCTCTCCTTTGCTCAACAGGCAGTTTGAAGACCTCTCCTCCAACACAGAGCACCTCCAGCTGGCGACGCAGGCCGCGGCCGACGCCAGTTGCAGAGCCATAATGCATGCCCACAGGCACTTTGCCAAGCCGTGCATCCTCTCCGCCCTGGCTGCCACCATGATAACGCCACTCTCTCCTATCATCAGGATCCCCATTGCAAATACGATTGGTGGGTTGTTGATTCTCTGCTACATGCGCTGCTTGTCTACCACTATGAAGCTCCTCCCTCCCTTCCTCTCCTCTCCTCCCCTCCCCTCCCCAGCTGCCTGTGTGGGAGGCAAGGATGCTCAGAGTAAGGTGTCTTGTCCGATCAGCATCGGGGAGCCGTTCACTGGCAGTCTAGTGAGATTCAGTCGGAAGGAACTGGAGGAGATAAAGAGGAGCGACCAGGAGAGGGGAAGCTCCCTCACAGGTTAAGTTACTAGTTAACTAACTAACTAAAATTAATAACTAATTTATCTAGTTAATTAACTAAATAATTTATTGACCTAAAGTAGACATTATAAGCAGTTTACATTTTGTCAAGGCCTATAATTTTTATTCAGGCCTGCGAAGGAGGTGTGGCCGCTCACGTTCCTCCATCTCTCCCACAACGGAGGACTCTCCCCAGGGGGGCCGGCGACGAGGGACACGCACCCTCTGGCAGAGAATGAAAGCTGCCACAGAGAAAGTCTTCACCTACTGCCTCATACCGTGAGTTGAGTATATATATGTGTACGCACGCACACACACACACACACACTCACACACACACACCCAAGCACACATGCGAATATGTAAGTCCATGTTTACAAATATTAATTCTACCACTTCAACTGCGGCCAACACTTATCTGCAGCTGCTAAAACTGTAAGCCTTGTCTGCCTCCAAAGTGATAATGTACCACTAGCTTTAACGAGCCTTTTTCAGTGTGAACTGTACACTATTAGCTAGGATACTGCCCCCCAAAATCCTAGTATACTATAGTATACGGATAGTATATAGCTCATTGGAAAAGGTCAAAGTTCCTGCAGCGCCTAGTACTGCCTATGACTCCTCATTCCTCTCAGCTACACCTTCATCCCGACCACCCGTCCCGGGGAGATGTGGGAGTTCCTCACCTCCCTCCTGGCTCTCCTGGGGGCGGTCACCTTCTCCCTGCAGGCAGCCTTCCTCCACGACCAGCCCGTTCTCTGGGTCATCAACTACTGCTCTGACCTCTTCTTCTTCGCCGACATGGTCCTGAAGCTGCACACGGCCTACTACAACGCAGAGGGAGTCCTGATCACACAGCCCCTGGCCTGTGCCAAGTACTACCTCAAGTGAGCACTGGCCTGGTCTACCTACATTGTCATAATGTACACACTTTAACTAGCCTTTCTCAGCATGTATTAGTATCTTCCATCTATCCATGTCCATCCCTTCTCCCTCCCTCCCTTCCTCCCTCCCTCCCTCCCTCCCTCCCTCCCTCCAGGACCAACTTCTTTCTTGACATGTTGAGCTCCTTTCCAACAGACATCATTGTTCTAGCCTCCTGGCACAGAGACATCAGTATGTATACTCCGATTATCAAGTAGAATGAGAGCTATTCAGACTGGTACATGTTAGCTTCACCTCATTCCCCTCCACTCCCACCTTTTCTTTACATGTAATAAATAAAAGTGCTAAAATCTGTTATCACTGAACAGCCAGTTCGTTTCTTGCCTTTGAAGGGTCCAACGTGCGTATACACACTAACAGCTTTTTATGAAATCTCCTCTCTGCCTCAGGTGATGTTCTTCGGGTGCTCTCTCTGGCGAGACTCAACAGGATCATCAGGATTTACAAAGTGGTACGTAGCTGTCAGGCCTAACTGGTGAGGGCACACCTTACATCCCTGGTGAGGGCTTCCTATTTTGGTAGTTCCCAGGCCTTCCCTGCACGAGTGAGTGAACGGAACCCGCCTGAGATTGAGACCAGTGTCATATACGTAGCACTGGGCTTCAGTAACAGATATGATTGGGAGAAAAATACAGTATTAGTACTATGTGCAATCATGTAAGTAGGTACAAGTACTCCCATCAACCTGAACCTAAAGCTGAACCTAAAGTACGTGGTGCATGAACTTATTTAGCCTCGTACCCAGGCCACGCGGAAAAAAGAGTGGCCTGGTATCCACTGTTTGCGCACGTGAGACCATTCCCAGAAAAACCTGGGAATGCGCATATGTTTGGAAATGGTCCGTATAATCGATACGTATATGTCCGTTTTATTTCCGTATCGTCGATGGTGGCAGCAAGTTTGCTGATTCTGCTAGCCTGTAGAATGGTTTTTCGCCAGGTAGATGCCCAGAAAGTGAGCGGTAGTTCAACTCTTGGGTCCTGTTTGCCGCTGAAAAGCCTAGAAGGCCAGATCTGCGATTGAGAATCGAGCAGCTCACAACATTGTCAGGAGAGAGGCGCTTCCGACTTTTTACGGTAAGATAGCTACCATAATCGTAGCAGATAGATGATTACAGGCCGTTTTACCAAGGGTGACTGCATTTTCAGTTGTAGAAAGTCTGTTTTTTAGTTCTTTCGCTTACTATACCGTATACTGTTTCCGTACCACTCCTGGGCATGTGACTAAGACTGTTCACGGATACATTTACTGACCCTGTTCCGTAAATTCTCGTACATGCGCAAACAGTGAATACCAAGCCACTCTTCTTTTTTTTCCCGCGTGGCCTGGGTACGAGGCTAGAACTTATTACACTGTCTTAAAATGACCACTGCATGAAAACGAGCCTGGCTTACATTCCTTGAATAAGAAGGACATAACTGCATTGAAGGACTCTGGCTCGCATGCCTCAAATAGGACGGGACACAACTACAGGTTTGCATTCCTTGAATAAGACACCACATTACTTGAATGAGAGGGACCCACAGTTGCTATAAGTAAGGCATGTTCTCCCTTCCCTCTACTCTCTCTCTCTCTCTCTCTCTGTAGCCCCTAGCCTTCCAGTACCTGGAGGACCAGATTGCCCGCTCCACTGGAGCCATCAAGTGAGGAATTCTCAGAGAGTGAAGCTGACCTGGCCAGGAACTCACTGGGTTCTTCTTTCTGTAGGGAAGTGAAATTTGCGGTCTATGTCCTGATTGGTACCCACTGGACGGCCTGTGGCTGGTTTCTCCTGGCCTGCGCTTCTCTCTCCATTGGAGCTGTGGACCCCCACACCTGCAACGTGGGGAGCTGGGCACTCAAGTTCTCCACAGTGCCACTGAGTGTGTGTGTGTGTGTGTGTGTGTGTGTGTGTGTGTGTGTATGTGTGTGTGTGTGTGTTGTCTATGTCAGTGTGTGACTGGGTACTGAAGTTTGGGATAGTGTGTGTGCCTGTCTTCACGATGGCAGCTAGGCTCTGAAATTCACAATACTACTGAGGAACGTCTACCTCTCTCTCTCTCTCTCTGAGTGTGTCTGTTCTGCCTATCTGTCTGTCTGTCTGCCTGTCTGTCTCTGTCCCTGTGTGTATTGTGCTGTGGCGCTACATGAACTCCATAGTACCACTAACAGGTTCTGCCTCTTTGTCTCTTCCTCTGGCTGTCTATATTAGGTTGACTGTTATCCATATATATATCTGTCTGTCTCTCCAGCGATGTGTTATGTGAGGATGACTTTGTATTCCTACCTTCTGTAGGCAACTACAGCATCAGCTACCAGTATATCGTCTCCCTCTACTGGGCCACTGCCACTACTACCACTGTGGGCTATGGGGATATCCATGCCCACACAGACTTGGAGGTGATGTAGTGATGATGTCATAGCATACTGCATGGTGTCAATATGTGATGTAATGATGATGTCATTAATACATTAGGTATTATAAATCATATGTAATCACCAGGAGGTTATTTTTTCTCTGATTGCAGCGTACCTTTGCTACCCTGGTGATGGTGGTGGGTGTGGTGGCCTACGGTTACATCATCGCCAGTGTGGCCGCCAGTCTGGCAAATGCTGACTCAGCCCGGGCCCAGTACCAGGACAAGCTGAAGGCCATCAACTCCTACATGAAGGTGAGTCCAGCATCGCCATTTCTTAGAATTAAGTGGTCGTGTGATTGAGAACGCTGTGAACTCCGCCCCGTATCTCCCTTGTGGTTACTACAGTAACACCTCCTATAAAGACCAGCCATTTTCATTTAGACCATTTATACAAGGTGGGGATCACTCCATTGACTCTATAGTCACAACTGTGACCACAGTTGGTCAGCGGTCAACGGTCAAAGCCGTTCAAAGGGTGCAGTCAACGGTCAGAGTGCGCTCAGAAGCACGCAGTCTACACGGTCAAAGCACGCTCAGAAGCACCGCGAAACGGCAAATCTGGGTGGGGTTACATGTGAGATCAAAGGCCAAAAATTAGCGCAGTCGATGGTCAAACCGCTGATTAGAGCCGGTCAAGGTTTTGACCTGCGGTCGCAGTTGTGACTATAGACTCTATGTGTGTGACCCCCTTATTTATAGTGTTGCAAACATATGTGCCTTTGAAGTATTCAAAAATGTGGGAAGTGCTGGGTATTTACTAATCCAGGCACAATACAATGTACATGTACATGACGTGTACCTTCCCTGTTAATAGTGAGTGTAGAATAATTATCATAGTCTGAAGCTACCAGAAGTGACGTATGGAATGATCAGTTCACTAACTCTACATTATATAATTTCCACCTGTCGGCCAACAACGTACTCCTGACATCCAGCATGAATGCCAAGATTTCTGACCTTGGGGTAGCAAAGATCCTCAACATCACCCCTGGGGATTATTGTGAGCCAGCCGGTCACCAGAATAACAGCTAAACCCGGAAGCGTGCCTATCAGTGCTGCTGGAGTGGCTACAAAGAAAAACTACGTGCTGTTAGGAGAATGATGTCTCTGTCTGCCATACATGTCCAAGGATGAGTCATGGCAGCTACAGGAGAGCGAAGAGACAGGCTGTACATGTGCTACTTGAAACATCGCTCAATTCATGCTGTCTGTCTCCAGCGCTCATGTCTCTACCTATACAGTAGGTTACCCATACCGCTAACTAACTAAAAGGCCTAGCCCGCTAGGTACTGTATAAGCTAGTAGCTAGCCTATCGCTAGCTAAACTAACTCTGTGATAAACGTTTCCGGATCTCTGACGTTTCATGCGGCATGAGTTTGAAGACGGCATGCATGTAACTGACAGGGACACCATCTTGAATCCCAGGGTGCCCACTGGGGTCCAACATATGACAGACATTCTGTATACACTATCTGAGATTTGGAGAGAACCATAACCAGGAGTTTACACAGGTAGACATAGGTACATGTATAATATTGCAACAATGCAACTGTTATGCAGGTGTGTACATTATTGTGAATGAGCCGAGGAAGACTGTGTTCATTTTCTTGTTATCCTCATTCCTACCTCCAATAACTAAGATTCTTTTTGCTGATAGTTCAACAGCAGTGCAAAAATATCGTGGTTCTGGTACGTCCCCTGACTCGACTCGGGTCCAGGAACCTGTGGCAGGATAGTAAGCATGGACAGAGGACTTCCCCTGACCATCTTGTACACCTCCAACAGTCAGTAACATTATTCCCCCGAGGCTTGCAGCAGCAGACCCCCTCAGTGGACTGTCTTGGAGTATCTTCCAGGCTGATGAAGTGCTGTCTAGTCGTGCAGCACTGGCTGATTGCTTGGGACGTGATGTGGCTTTCTGGAGCAGGGAGGGAATTGAGGCAGAGAGTACAGTCTTTCTTAGCTTGCTATCAGTAGTCATTCCCCCCAGGAGGTACCCAGTGTTGGTGATGGTAGCAGATGACATCCTCCAGCTGGGAATAGGCAGGGGGTGGCTAGTGACCCACTGGGATGCTGCAGCTGTATACACTTCCACTGTTGTACATGGCACAGGTTTGTCACCACTGTAACGAGTAGCTCCTCCACATGCGATGAGGGCTGATTGGGTGCTGATGATAGAAAGGCCGCATCTAGCAGTTGGCATGGGCTGGAGAAACTGCTCCCATTCTCGAGATTCTGATTTGTAGTGGTACACTGTCCTAATGATAGTATAATCTGGTTTCAGACCACCCACTGTGAGGAGCTCCCCTGAAAGGTGACCTAGGCCAAAGGTACACACAGGGCAGGGAGGGAGGGTGGTCCACTCATTCCTGGCTGGGTTGTACTGGAAGACCAGGAAAGCGTTATCCTTACTGTCTGTCACTCCTCCTCCCACACACACCGTCTCCCCCACCACAACAACCTGTGGGTTACACATCCCCACTGGTAGATTGGCAACCTTCCTCCAGTGCAGCTTGGCTTTGGGGTGGAGGAGGATGGGCTGGAGGGAACAGAGTTGCTACTATTATTCATTATGTCAGCAATAATCACCCACCTCCTGGTTTTGAGAAGCAAGTGTGTGCTAATATTACTTGGCCCTCTAATTATTCCTTCACCACTTAATAACGGTACTTACAGAGTTGACATAGGGACGTAGTGCGTAAAAATGCTAACAGGTTTTCTAAGGTTCATGAGGTAATCAGCCTAAATGCTACAACTCTAATTACTGGAACTACCAGACCTATTTTTCAGTAGCTCAATGCAAAAGGCATGGGGGACCTATTGCATGGGTTAATGGTATTAAAGGGATCTAAGCCTGGCCATAAGGTGAGGGTATTTTACCTGGGAGTCCACAAGGGTGTGTGGTAGTGATTGCAGTCGTGATCTTGGTTGTGGCCGTTGTGGTGGCGGTGGTGCTGGCCGCCGTGGTGGCTGACTGGACTGTCCTGATTTTCCCTCTCCTTGTGGGCTTCGTACTGACAGTCGTTCGACTTCAGCTGTGAGGGAATTAATTTGAGACTGCTTGTCCTGGGTCTGGGCAGTGAGGGACTCGATTTGGGACTGCTTGTCCTGGGTCTGGGCAGTGAGGGACTCGATTTGGGACTGCTTGTCCTGGATCTGGGCAGTGAGGGACTCGATTTCTGACCTCAGTGTCTGGATTTCAGTCTGCTGAGATTGAACTCTGCCCTCCCAATGCTGAAGTATCTCGATCTTGTTCTGGTGTGTCTCGGGGACTCTGGATGCAATAGTAGTGATCTGGTGAAGGATCTCAGAAGCCTCTGGCCTGCGACATGGGGCATTACTCAGACACTGGCGGATCAGCCCCATCAGTGGGTGGTCCTGGCTGATATCTCGGAGGTGTTGTGCTCGACGATCAAGTTCCATAACTGGAAGCATTACCTCTGGATTTTGAGGGTCGGGGTGAAAGGCACCAGCTGGAAATGGCCACCTTCCACAGAGCACATGGATGATCATGACACCGTAGGAGTAGCTGTCGATTTTAGAGGTGTAGGTTGGTCTGTCCATGAGGGCCTCTGGGGGCATGTAGCAGGGGGTGCCGGGTGCCTGTGTGGACATCCTTTGTGTCATCTGGGCAGGGGTGATGTTGAGGATCTTTGCTACCCCAAGGTCAGAAATCTTGGCACTCATGCTGGATGTCAGGAGCACGTTGTTGGCCGACAGGTCTCTGTGTATGATGGGTGGTGAGTGTTCGTGGAGATACCGCAGACCCAGCGCTACATCACGCAGGATGCCATAGCTGATAGCCTCGGGAAGGACACCATACCTGCAGGTTTATGAGGTGACCACAAAGTTGTACACAATGTTTGAAAAGAGTGCAATGATAAGTACAGGCTTACCTGGCAAGGCAGTCAGAGAGGGTGGTGTGGAGGTACTCCATCACCAGCACTGGCAGTTGGGAGCCTTGCTCAAAGTAGACCCCTATGAATTGCACCACATACGGGTGGTGCACTCGGTTAAGTAGTTCACATTCTTCTGCAAACCTCTGCAACATGGCTATCTTCTCTTGGGGCTTAGCAGCATCAAACAAAAGCTGGTGGATCTTCTTACCCACACACTTGAGGCCACGAAACTCAAGCTCCTTCACAGTAGCGTAGGAGCCATCCCCAACTCTCCTCCCCGTGTCACTCACTCCAGTAAGTTGGAACTGCCTCAGGGAGCTAGTAGCCATTCTGACTAGTGACTGTACTGGACTGGTGTACACAAAGACACATATAGATCGGTTAGCAACAGCCGAGAATAACAAATATGTGAGTTAAGTTATTCATAACCCATGTGACGTTTGTTGTTGCTAGGAAACTTCATTATTCACAACCCTTTGATGACGTTAGCTATGTAAATGTAGTATGATGGAATGGGATAAGTATGTAAATGGCAACTGGGCCTCCCCCACCCCAGATGGTATCTCTGAATGCTTGAAGTAGCTAATAATGTCAGGCCTGAAGGCTGTGCAATGAGATAGTGAAAACTCTACAGTGAACCAACCAACCACCATATGCAATTTGCCTTAGTTATTGAATGTCATACATGCCTATACCAATATGTAAAGTTGATAGCCAAAGGAGTTGTCACTTATGCATTGACAGTAGAAGTGTTTGCGAACAGAATCAAGAACTTTGATTAGCGAAAATTGTCTTTGATCGCTTGATTGTTCCTTCTGTACGTCTTGATCGCTTGGTTTATGGGGTTCAAAGGGCAAAATGGTAGCCACACCCTCCTTAATGTCGGAGAAAAACCGTTGATCCATTGATTTTGTCACTCGGATTTCGTCTTGATACCTTGATCATCTCCTAACAACTACCTTGATCGCTTGATTCTGTTTTGATCCTGTTCACAAACGCTTCTACTGGTGGCACATACGTGACTACCCCTTTAGCTACAACAACACTAATGCTGTGAAGAAGTGTATGAAACGGCAATGGTCTGGGGGAAATAACCAGACCTACATACCAGTTGGGGAGGGGTCAGGCTCCTCCCCCAATGGCCCATATTACAAATTTCATGTTAGGTCAAATTTTTTTTTTAAAGGGACACAATTTTTTGTGGCAATATTCTATGAAACTCATTTAGAATTAACACCCAAGTTTGGGTCTGAAAACTTCTCTGTGTGTCACCCCCCCAACGAGTAGTTCCCCCCCCCCCCCCCCCCCCCCACTCATAAAAATTCTGGATTAGTAGGGATGAGTGGATTACGCTCAAAAGTCTACCTATTATCTGCACACCCCTATGGATCAGGCCCTAGCTGTCTATGATTTCTGATAGTTCTCCCTACTATGAAGTACGGTAGTATTAAATGTGTACAAAATGTAGCTATCACAGCTATAGGCTACATGCAAGAAAGAATATCGGCCTCATTCAGGCGGAGAGACAGGGGTATGCAGCCCTGGGGCAAGGAACGGGAATTTTAATATTATTGTGAGCCAGCCAGTTGCCAGACTAGTAACTAAACCTGGAAGCATGCATATGCGCTCATATCTCTGCCTATGACAGACATTCTGTATACACTATCTGAGATTTGGAGCCCATAGGATGCGATTATTGGCCTCACTGCGCTTGGCAATTATTCAGAAAGGGGAGTAAAAACCATAACCAGGAGTTTAAGCTTCTACACAGGTACAGATAGGTACATGCAACAATGCAACTGCAGTTATACATGTGTATACATTATAATCATAGTCCACTCAGCAAATTCCAATTGTGAATGAGCCGAGGAAGACTGTGTTCACTGTCTCACCATCCTCATTTACACCTCCAATAACTAAGAGTCTGTTTGCTGATAGTTCAACTGCAGTACACAACAATCGTGGTTCTGGCAGGTCCCCTGACTCAACTCGGATCCAGGAGAACTTGTGGTAGGAGAGTAGACATGGACTTCTGAGGACACCCCCTGACCTTTATTTACACCTCCGACAGTCAAAAACATTCCCCCCAGGCTTACAGCAGCTGACACCTGCAGTGGACTGTCTTGGAGTGTCTTCCAGGCTGATGAAGTGCTGTCTGGTCGTGCAGTACTGGCTGATTGCTGGGGACGTGATGTGGCTTTCTGGATCAGGGAGGGAATTGAGGCAGAGAGTACAGTGTTTATTGGTTTTCTGATCAGTAGTCATTCCTCCCAGGAGGTACCCAGTGTTGGTGATGGTAGCAGATGTCATTATCCGGCAAGGTATAGGCATCGGTAGTACATGTATGCCACTGGGATGGTGTACACTTCCACTGCTGTACATGCAGACTGTGACCTGCTCACTCATGCCGGACACGTTGTTGGCTCAGGTCTCTGTGTACCGAGTGTTCATGGAGATACCGCAGACCCAGCGCTACATCACACAGGAATGCCATAGCTGATAGCCTCGGGAAGGATACCATACCTGTAGATTTAATGACCACAAAGTTGTACGCAATGTTTGAGAAGAGTGCAGGTACAGGTACCTGGCAAGGCGGTCAGAGAGTGGTGTGGAGGTCACCAGCATGCAGTTGGGAGCCTTGCTCGAAATAGACCCCTATGAATTGCACCACACACGGATGGTGTACTCGGCTAAGCAGCTCACATTCTTCTGCAAACCACCTGCTCCTCCACATGCGATGAGGGCTGACTGGGTGCTGATGACAGACAGGTGGTATCTAGCAGTTGGCATGGGCTGGAGAAACTCCTCCCATTCTCGAGATTCTGGTTCGTAGTAGTACACCTTCTTACTGGCAGTACCTTGTGCCCCACCCCCCACTATGAGGAGCTCCCCTGAAAGGTGGCCTAGGCCAAAGGAATGCACAGGGCAGCGAGGGAGGGTGGTCCACTCATCCCTGGCTGGGTTGTACTGGAAGACCAGGTAGATGATATCTGTACTGTCTGTCGCTCCACCTCCCACATACACCGTCTCACCCACCACAACAACCTGTGGCCTAGCCATTGCTGCTGGTAGATTGGCAACCTTCCTCCAGTGCAGCTTGGCTTGGGGGTGGAGGAGGATGGGCTGGAGGGAACAGAGGTGCTACTATTATGTCAGCAATAATCACCCACCTGGTTTTGAGAAGCAAGTGTCTGTTAATATTACCTGTCCCTCTAATTATTCCTTTACCATTTAATAATGGTACATACAGGAGAGTTGACATAGGGATGTGGTGCTCAAAAAGCTAATAGGTTTTCTAAGGTTCATAAGCTAATGAGCGTATTAAATGCTAATTACTGAAACTGCCACACTTATTATTCAGTAGTCTAAACCCGGCCATAAGGTGAAGGTATTTTACCTGGGAGTCCATGGTGGGGTGTGGTAGTGATTGCTGTCGTGATCTTGGTTGTGGCCGTTGTGGTGGCCGTGGTACTGGCCGCCGTGGTGACTGACTGGACTGTTCTGATTCTCCCTCTCTTTGTGGGCTTCGTACTGACAGTCGTTTGACTTCAGCTCTGAGGGCCTCTACTTCAGCCTGGATCTGGGCTGTGAGGACTCAATTTGAGACCTCAATGTCTGGATTTCAGTCTGCTGAGATTGAACTCTGCCCTCCCAATGCTGAAGCATCTCGATCCTGTTCTTGTATGTGACAGGGACTGTGGATGCACTGCTAGTGATCTGGTGAAGGATCTCAGAAGCCTCTGGCCTGCGACATGGGGCGTTACTCAGACACTGGTGGATCAACCCCATTAGTGGGTGGTCTTGACTGATATCTTGGAGGTGTTCTGCTCGACGATCAAGTTCCAGAACTGGAAGCATTACCTCTGGATTTTGAGGGTCAGGGCGAAAGGCATCAGCTTGAAATGGCCACCTGCCACAGAGCACATGAATGATCATGACACCATAGGAGTAGCAGTCAATTTTGGATGTGTAGGTCGGTCTGGCCATGAGGGCCTCTGGGGGCATGTAGCAGGGGGTGCCGGGTGCCTGTGTGGACATCCTTTGTGTCATCTGGGCTGGGGTGATGTTGAGGATCTTTGCTACCCCAAGGTCAGAAATCTTGGCACTCATGCTGGATGTCAGGAGCACGTTGTTGGCCGATAGGTCTCGGTGTATGATGGGTGGCGAGTGTTCGTGGAGATACCACAGACCCAGCGCTACATCACGCAGGATGCCATAGCTGATAGCTTCAGGAAGGACACCGTACCTGCAGGTTGGTGAGGAGACCACAAAGTTGTACACAATGTTTGAGAAGAGTGCAATGATAAGTACAGGCCTACCTGGCAAGGCAGTCAGAGAGGGTGGTGTGGAGGTACTCCATCACCAGCACTGGCAGTTGGGAGCCTTGCTCGAAATAGACCCCTATGAACTGCACCACACACGGGTGATGCACTCGGCTAAGCAGCTCACACTCTTCTGCAAACCTCTGCAACATGGCTGCCTTCTCTTGGGGCCTAGCAGCATCAAACAAAAGCTGGTGGATCTTCTTACCCACACACTTGAGTCCACGAAACTCAAGTTCCTTCACAGTAGCGTAGGAGCCATCCCCAACTGTCCTCCCCGTATCACTCACTCCAGTGAGTTGGAACTGCCTCAGGGAGCTAGTAGCCATTCTGACTAGTGACTGTACTCGGCTGGTGTACACAAAGACACATATAGATCGGTTAGCGATAGCCGAGAATAACAAATGTGTGGGTTAAGTTATTCATAAACCCATGCCACTATAAAAACCTGAAGGTTGTTTTAACCAAAAATTTGGTTACTATAGTTGCAACGAATATAGACAATGGATATATTATCACTGACAGCTGGTATTGTAGCACTTTAACATGTACCTGTCCATATATGAACTAAATCCACGTTATCAGAGTCATATGGCCGAAATACAATATTTCCTGCAAATGGTAACTGGGCCTCCCCCACCCCAGACGAGTATCTCTGAATGCTTGAAGTAATGATGTCAGGCTTGAATCCAGTAACCAATCACAATTTGCCTTAGTTATTGAATGTCATACGTGCCTATACCAATATGTAAAAGTTAATTGCCAAAGGGGTAGTCACTTATGCATTGCCTTTAGAAGTGTCTGCGAATAGAATCAAGAAATTTGATCAGCGAAAATTGTCCTTGATTGCTTGATTGTTCCTTCTGAATGTCTTGATCACTTGGTTATGAGGTTCAGAGGACGAAACAGTAGCCGCACCCTCCTTAATATCGGAGAAAAGCCATTGATCCATTGATTCTTGTCACTCAGATTTCGTCTTGATCCCTTGATCGTCTCCTAACAGCTACCTTGATTGCTTGATTCTGTTTTGATCCTGTTCACAAATGCTTCTACTGGCAAACGTAACGTAAGTGACTACCCCTTGATAGCTACCACAGTGCTAATGCTGTGAAGAAGTGTATGAAACGGCACTGGACTGGGGGAAATAACCAAACCTACGTACCAGTTGGGGAGGGGTCAGGCTCCTCCCCCAATGGCCCATATTACAAATTCCATATTAGGTCAATTTTTTTTTTAAAGGGACACAATTTTTTGTGGCAATATTCTATGAAACTCATTTAGAATTAACACCCAAGTTTGGGTCTGAAAACTTCTCTGTGTGTGAGTTATAGCTCAAGGATACAGTAATCATCCCTTGTCCTCCAGTACCCTCCAGCCTGTGTGTACTGGAGGGCAATTAAGGGTAACTCCAGCATGGAGAACACTTTCAGCCCCAAACTTTGCAAAATTTTTCATAGGTTAGACAAAGTGCTGAAGTAGTTATCACAGCCGTATTAAATGTGTACAAATATAGCTATCACAGCTATAGGCTACATGCAAGAAAGAATATCAGCCTCATTCAGGCGGAGAGACAGGGGTATGCAGCCCTGGGGCAAGGAACGGAAATTTTTATATTTATTGTGAGCCAGCAAGTTCCCAGACTAGTAACTAAACCCAGAAGCATGCATATGCGCTCATATCTCTACCTATGCAGGCACAGTGCCACCCCATCCATTGACTGCTTCCACCGCCTATGTCTGGAGGTGCTATGCGCCTCCACAGAGTCTGCAAGCAGCTGATAATGTTATCCACGTGAAGTGCATAATTTTTTTATGCACGATCTGTTAGCTACCAAGGAAGGGCTCTCACAGCAACTTTGTACAGTTCATTTTTTACTTGTGACAAGGCAGACCCCTCAACCTTCCAGTAATCTTTTGCTTCACGGTCTGGGGCCTCTACCAACGAAGTTTGTTGCCTCATCTCCGATCCCGAGACGTTAACGGTTACGTCATAGATAATGTTTATAGCTCATTATGTCAACATTACTGGCTACATGTACGTACATGAGCTACAAGCTCGAGCTATGTGTACGCCTCTCTGCAATATTAATGGTAGTGCACCGTCTCCAAGTCTCGGAATCGATGATCGCTCCATCTCTCCAGTGGAAGAACACTTATAAAATACTGCTTTCAGCGTAAGCGTAACTTACTCCGATAACTTTAATTTGTGGGGACACTACTATACATTCACGTATGTAGGAGCCCAATATGGGGGGGGGGGGACATGCCCCCCAGTTCCGCTGCCCGTGGCAGAGGCTACACAAACTAACCTTGGAGCTATAGTAAGCCTCCCTTGGTAAAATTCTGTGATAAACGTTTCCAGATCTCTGACGTTTCATGCGGCATGAGTTTGGACACCATCTTGAATCCCAGTGTGCCCACTGGGGCCCAACATATGACAGACATTAAATTCCATATTTAAGATTTGGAGCCCAAGGATGCAATTAATGGCCTCGCTGCACTCGGCAAATATTCAGAAAGGGAAGTAAAAACCATAACCAGGAGTTTAGGCTTGTACACAGGTAGACATAGGTACATGCTACAATGCAACTGCAGCAGTTATACATGTGTGTACATTATAATCATAGTCCACTCATCAAATCAAATTGTGAATGAGCCGAGGAAGACTGTGTTCACTGTCTCACCATCCTCATTTACACCTCCAATAACTAAGAGTCTGTTTGCTGATAGTTCAACTGCAGTACACAACAATCGTGGTTCTGGCAGGTCCCCTGACTCGACTCGGATCCAAGAACTTGTGGTAGGAGAGTAGACATGGACTTCTGAGGACACCCCCTGACCTTTATTTACACCTCCGACAGTCAAAAACATTCCCCCCAGGCTTACAGCAGCTGACACCTGCAGTGGACTGTCTTGGAGTGTCTTCCAGGCTGATGAAGTGCTGTCTGGTCGTGCAGTACTGGCTGATTGCTGGGGACGTGATGTGGCTTTCTGGATCAGGGAGGGAATTGAGGCAGAGAGTACAGTGTTTGTTGGTTTACCATCAGTAATCAGTCCCCCCAGGAGGTACCCAGTGTTGGTGATGGTAGCAGATGACATCATCCAGCTGGGAATAGGCAGGGGGTCGGTAGTGACCCACTGGGACGTTTGTGTTGTGTACACTTCCACTGTTGTACATGGCATAAGTTCGTCACCACTGACACCAGTAGCTCCTCCACATGCGATGAGGGCTGACTGGGTGCTGATGACAGAATTGTAGGCTCTAGCAGTTGGCATGGGCTGGAGAAACTCCTCCCATTCTCGAGATTCTGGTTTGTAGTGGTACACCTTATTGACAGGACCATCTGCTGTCCCACCCCCCACTGTGAGGAGCTCCCCTGAAAGGTGACCTAGGCCAAAATAATGCACAGGGTGGCGAGGGAGGGTGGTCCACTCATCCCTGGCTGGGTTGTATTGGAAGACCAGGCAGACATCATCATTACTGTCTGCACTTCCACCTCCCACACACACCGTCTCCCCCACCACAACAGCCTGTGGCATATCCATCCCCACTGGCATATTGGCAACCTTCCTCCAGTGCAGCTTGGCTTGGGGGTGGAGGAGGATGGGCTGGAGAGAACAGAGTTACTGCTATTATGCCAGCAATAATCACCCACCTCCTGGTTTTGAGAAGCAAGTGTCTGTTAATATTACTTGTCCCTCTAATTATTCCTTCACCACTTAATAATGGTACATGCAGGAGAGTTGACATAGGGATGTGGGGCTTAAAAGTTATCAGGTTTTCTAAGGTAGTCAGCCTAAATGCTACAGCTCTAATTACTGGAACTGCCACACTTATTCTTCAGTAGCTCAATGCAAAAGGCATGAGGACCTATTGCATGGGTTAATGGTATTAAAGGGGTCTAAACCCGGCCATAAGATGAAGGTATTTTACCTGGGAGTCCATGGGGGTGTGTGGTAGTGATTGCTGTTGTGATGTTGGTTGTGGCCGTTGTGGTGGCCGTGGTGCTGGTCGCCGTGGAGACTGACTGGACTGTCCTGATTCTCCCTCTCGTTGAGGGCTTCTTACTGACAGTCGTTCAACTTCAGCTCTGAGGGCCTCTACTTCCTGGGTCTGGGCTGTGAGGGATTCATTTTGACGCATCACTGCCTGGGTCTGGGCTGTGAGAGACTCGTTTTCAGACCTCAGTGTCTGAATTTCAGTCTGCTGAGATTGAACTCTGACCTCCCAATGCTGAAGCATCTCGATCTTGTTTTGGTGTGTCTCAGGGACTCTGGATGCAATAGTAGTGATCTGGCGAAGGATCTCGGAAGCCTCTGGCCTGCGACGTGGGGCATTACTCAGACACTGGCGGATCAGCCCCATCAGTGGGTGGTCCTGGCTGATATCTCGGAGGTGTTCTGCTCGACGATCAAGTTCCATAACTGGAAGCATCACCTCTGGATCTTGAGGGTCGGGGCGAAAGGCATCAGCTGGAAATGGCCACCTGCCACAGAGCACATGGATGATCATGACACCATAGGAGTAGCTGTCGATTTTGGAGGTGTAGGTTGGTCTGGCCATGAGGGCCTCTGGGGGCATGTAGCAGGGGGTGCCGGGTGCCTGTGTGGACATCCTTTGTGTCATCTGGGCAGGGGTGATGTTGAGGATCTTTGCTACCCCAAGGTCAGAAATCTTGGCACTCATGCTGGATGTCAGGAGCACGTTGTTGGCCGATAGGTCTCGGTGTATGATGGGTGGCGAGTGTTCGTGGAGATACCACAGACCCAGCGCTACATCACGCAGGATGCCATAGCTGATAGCTTCAGGAAGGACACCGTACCTGCAGGTTGGTGAGGAGATCACAAAGTTGTACGCAATGTTTGAGAAGAGTGCAATGATAAGTACAGGCTTACCTGGCAAGGCAGTCAGAGAGGGTGGTGTGGAGGTACTCCATCACCAGCACTGGCAGTTGGGAGCCTTGCTCGAAATAGACCCCTATGAATTGCACCACATACGGGTGGTGCACTCGGCTAAGCAGCTCACACTCTTCTGCAAACCTCTGCAACATGGCTGCCCTCTCTTGGGGCTTAGCAGCATCAAACAAAAGCTGGTGGATCTTCTTACCCACACACTTGAGGCCACGAAACTCAAGCTCCTTCACAGTAGCGTAGGAGCCATCCCCAACTGTCCTCCCCGTGTCACTCACTCCAGTGAGTTGGAACTGTCTGAGGGAGCTAGTAGCCATTCTGACTAGTGACTGTACTGGACCGGTGTACACAAAGACACATATAGATGGGTTAGCAACAGCCGAGAATAACAAATGTGCGGGTGAAGTTATTCATAAACCATGTGATTAGATTTGTGTTTATTGTTGCTAGGAAACTTCATTATTCACAACGCTATGATGACGTTAGCTATGTAAATATAGTATGACGGAATGCGATAAGTACGTATGTAAATGGTAACTGGGCCTCCCCCACCCCCAGATGATATCTCTGAATTTCTATGGCCACATAGATTAGACATACTACTGAATTTGGGTGGCTAGCATCTTTGTTGATTTGAATTCATAATAGCTATAGCCCATTGATCAACTGTTCTTGGCTCATAACTAGAAAGTAAGACTAGCCAGTAAACTGTTAAAATTAAGTCTTATATCACCTGAAACTTCACCTAATTGGGGGACTATAGCACTGCTATATCTACCTCTCAATACTGATCTGTCAGGGGCTGATCCCGGGGGTGGGGGGGGGATGGCTAGCCACCTAAGTAAGAGACAAGGACTAAGTATAAATCAGAACAAAAATAATTATCTCAAACATGCAGTTTGATAGCACGGAAAGGTCTGCATGTGAAAACACCAGAACATGTACTTCCCGCCACCCCCAACCCCCTGCAAGAGTAGCCACCACCCCCCCCCCACCCCCCCCCCCCTCATAAATATCCTGGATCAGTAGGGGTGAGTGGCTTATGCTCAAAAATCTACCTATTATACTCTGCCATACTGCTCCAAAAATGTACCAATTATGCTCAACAAATGCTGCCCCTAGTATGCACAACATGTAAACAGCACCCGTGGAATGGAGACTAACCCAGTTCATTTTCCCCGTATTTTACCACAGGATCAGAACTTGGACTCATCCATCAAGAACAGAGTCGTTAAGTAAGCTGTGTCTGGCATTACATCATCACTATCTCATCTTTAATCAATTACATCATCTTTTATTACCCTTGAGCAATTCACAAGTTAAGTGACCATCTCATCAATAAATCATAATAGCTAATTTCATTATTACATCATCAGTGATCATGTGATCTCTCCGCCCAGCTACTATGAGTACATCTGGCAGCGAAACAAGGGCGTGAGCTTCAGCTCCCTGTTCCAGGGGATGCCCATCTCCCTGCAGGCAGACATCTCCCTCAGCCTCTACAAGAAGATTATTGACCAGGTGGAGTGGCCTCGTTCTAGCAACTGATTGGGAGAAGTATGCGTAACTAGGACCGTTACATCTCTTTGGTATTTCTGGAAACGTTTCCAAAAACAATCCCATGTCTGTGTCCTAACCTTACCCTAAACCTCATTGGGTAAATATCCTGGAAGTACATGAAATTACAAGGAAACAACATAACAAATCATTTTTTCTTGTATTTCTCCATTTAGTACCTACTTTTACCCCCCCAATGGATAAAGGTCTATTGTACATTCCCAGGCCTCATGCGTGTTTCACTTTACTACTGGAGAGTGCTTGGTACATTTTCTCACATGATTTAGTTAACACTTAATTAGGTGTGGGCAGGGACCGGTCAAAAGACAGCTGCACTTCTCTGTCTTTTGCTGGAGGCATTGTTTTAGCACTCGGTCTGCGGTACAAAGAGTACAGTCGCTACAGAGCAAGAAGTGTAGGCTCGCTGTCTTCCTGAGAACTGCACCTATCCTCATAACCTGCCAAAATTGGCACAGTTAATGCTATAAAGCAATAATACGGTATCGTCTGTGAATCGTCACTTTGCGAAGAAGAAAAAAAGCATTCACCCACATTTCAACCTGTTTGCATAACTGAGAGTACTCACGAGCAGTGTGTCCGTCTCTCCCCCCAGGTACCGCTCTTCCAGAACACGGAGATCGGGTTCACCAAGCTGCTGGCGCTCTCCATCAAGCCGGTCCTCTTCCTCAGCAAGGAGTACGTGGTCAGGAAGGGGGACATCGGAAGTGAGGTAATTATAACCACCTCATTCGTGGTCAGCTGTTCCGAGGTACCTCCGTGAACAGAGAGAGCTTAATTAGTGGGTGGAGCACCCAAGGACAAGCCTATGCATGCTCACGTGCGTTACAGAAGTCTATCAGCAGGCAATACATACAGAACTTGAGTGTATCGGATAGTTTCCGTGGAAGCCATAGTGCCTGCACAACGGTCTTAGGCTGATGACCTGACACTGGTCACAATCCCGATCTCCACTGCACAGATTTTTTTTTGTATGTAGTAAAAAAACAACAACATTTTTTTATTGCTTGGGAAGGTAACAAACGTGTTGTTTTTTACTATAATTATGCCATTTTTTCTACAAGCTGCAGAATGGAGACTGGAAATGTAAAAGCTGCAGAATGGTGTCTGGGAACAAGGCTAACTCAGTTGTTTTAGGAAAAATGCGTGGATAAATGATCATTCCTTCATCTGTCAAACCCCTCACCTATGGAATGGACTGCCAGTTCACTGTGAAAGACTCACTTTATTAGCCACTTTACCACCAACTATGGCGAAGCATACTCTCAAGTGTCATACTTACATGTAGTTACATCTCTTCCTCAGATGTTCTTCATCAACCGGGGGACGGTGGAGGTGGTGAGTGAGGACGGGACGGTCGTCTTTGCTTCCATGAACGAGGGCAAGTTCTTTGGAGAGATCAGCCTGGTCTTCAGCTGCCCCAGGACTGCCTCCATCAGGTGTGCACCTGTGCTGATGTGGTGTGGAAGTGGGTGGGGCTATCAGTGTATGCCTACTGTACTGTATGGAGGGAGACCTTTTTATTTAAGGCATTTGGAGGTTTCCAATATCCTGTCTGCTTTGGGTAAGGCAACTTCAGATACCCACTTTTTCTCTCCTCTCTCACCTCTTTCCCGTTCCTCCCTCTCTCCTTTCCTCACTCCCCCCCTCTTCCTCTCCTCCTCTCCCCCTCTCCACTGTCCCCCCTCCGGGTCTTCCCTCACTCTCCCCTCTCCCCTCCCCTCAACTCTCCCCCCCCCCCCTCTCTCTTCCCTCCTTCTTCTCTCTCTAAGGGCTGCCACCAACTGCGACCTCTTTGTGCTGACCAAGCGTGACCTGGACCGAGCTCTGTCCTACTATCCCAAGATTGCAGAACAGATCCGTGAAGTTGCCGGGAACAGAGCCAACCTGGTCAAGAAACGCAGCGAGATCGCCGCCAAAGCAGCTGCTGAAGGTCGGTTTTTACATTACTGTACCAGAATTGAATATAGGATAGTGAAATTACTTATAGTACTGGTATATACATTGTAGTCTCATATACCCAAGCCTCTCCTTGTCTCGTAACCAGGCCTCTCTTTGTATGGGGAGGCCTGGGTAAGGGGCTGCTTACCTCCTGGGCCTTGAGCACCTAGAGATTATCTCACAGCTCTAAGTATTCCACTTCTGTGAGATGTAAGTTGATACGGGCACAGAAGGCCTGAGTATGCATGACGGTTGCATTACGATATAAAAGTGGCTCATGAAAACTTCCAAGGATGTGGGACTGTGTTTATACATGTATGAAACAAGGAATAGGACTTGCCCTAAAAACCAGTCTTTTCTTCCATATTTTTCTTGCAGATACATAGGCATGGATAGCTCTTGCTTGTATTGTTAACATGCCCTAGCCATGCCCACCAACACATTCGTAAATGCACGTATGTAGTTAGGCATGGTAGAACTTTACATGGCATTTTTTATAACATGCAAAACAAAATCTGTGGGAGCAGAAACTGGAAATAAATCCAACTGTGTGACTTCAATGTAATTATTGGAAGAATAAACTCTATGGCAATCAGGATAGTGCAATCTCCGGAGATTGCACTATCTTACCATGGGTAAGAAATTTAGTCTGTTTAGAAGTTCTGCCTGCATTTGTGGTTGTGTAATCAGTGTACGGCAGGAACATGACGATATTTCCTCACCTTCTTCCTCCCCCGGCAGGCAAGAGTGCCTCTGATGCGGCCAAGGCAGCTGCCCAGGGGACGAAGGGCGAGGACAAGGAGGAGACAAAGTCTCCCGCTCCCCCGGCTCCCCCTTCCTCCTCCTCAGCCCCGCCCCCTGCCAAGGCATCCCCCGAGCCCAAAGCGTCCGTTAAATCACAGCCGGCACCACAGACAACGGCACCACCGCCGGCCAGCAGTGGGCCAGGTAGGACGTCGTCAGCGCGAGCAGCCTTGTTCCCGGGCTGCTAGTTTGCAGCGTGAAAAGAGTGGAATTTAGGATATCTATTGGGCAAGCATGTATGGTTGTTTGCTCCATGTCGATCAGTTGGTTAGGGGGGGGGACAGACAGCTGATTACTGCATCTATCAACTATCAACTTTCCAGGCTTGTCTTATTTCTCAACCTTGGGTACTTTTTCTTGCCCCACTTTGTGTGGCAACCACTGTGCACTGGTCTCCCGCCCCTTCTTAGTTAGTATGGGTTTATAAACACTCGTCCCTTGGGCCTCGCATTTATGAACACACTGCAAGCGTCGGCACCAGTTAATAACTATTTCTAATGTGCTATACATGTGGCAGTCCTGGGTGGGAATGAACATTATTCCTTCTCTCGTGTCACTGCATTCAAAACACTGCATCTTAACATTTCTGCTAAGCATGGGGCTCATACGTGTGCCGCATAGAAGCCTCAGCTACTATGCCATGTGTATGAGCCCCACCCTTAACTCTTTGAATACAGATACACAGATACAACTCTTTGAATGCAGTGACACGATCATAGTACGTGACGGAGTCCATACGTATGTGAGGCTTCTACGCAGCGTGTATGAGCCCCACCCTTGAAGCTTAATGTAGTGACACGATTGAATCAATATTGAGGCTTCTATGCAGCACACATGAGCCCTGCTCTTTAAAGATACAGTGCTTTGAACACAGTGACGTGATCGAAACACTCGATGGAAATAAGTCTGTTTTTACTCGGGACTGCCACATGTGGTATTGTATCGCATCATTTCAATGACATCATTTTCTTTGTTTGCCCCACATGTATGTACACTGGTGATATTACTGTTTCAGTGGCAGAGGAGCCAGAGGAAGTGGTCCGACCTCCCTCTACCCTCAGGTCCTGTTGTACGGGGCTTCGGGAGAGGGTGTGGCCAGTAATGAGGCGGGGTCTCACATTCACCATCCCCCAGGTCAGTCCTTGAGAGCTTTTGCGAGAATTGCACTGTAAAAAAAAAACACGCAAAACCTCTGGGCAGTATTGAAACTGGGAATGAGATTGACATACGACAAGTCCTTATTATTCAAGGAATATAGAGGGTTCTCTCTCTCCTCTCCCACTCAGGATGGAAAGGTAGCCACCGTCATACACCTCCTGGGTTGCCTGATGGCCTACTTCAGTGCCTTCACCATCAGCTACCAGGCTGCCTTCCAGAACAACAGCTCCTGGCTGTGGGCCGTCAACTACCTCTTTGAGGCTTACTTCACTGCTGAGGTGAGAACTGGGACCCATGTCTAGCTCTCTAGTAAGACCCTACCTCTGCATAATAAGAGCATACACGCCTAGAGAAAAAGATCATAATAATTATAGTAACAGCTGAATTTTTACAACAACCCTCGAATGGGTTGTCTAGCAAGTGGCCATATCTACAAAAGGTGTGACGGGGGGGGGGGGGTCACTCCCATGCACAGACTCTATAGTCACAACTACTACCACAGTCGGTCAGCAGTCAACAGTCAAAACCATTCAAAAGGATGCAATCTTTGGTCAAGTGCACCAAGAATCGCTGCGAAACGGCAAATCTGGGTGGGTTTACGTGTGAGGTCAAAGGCCGAAAATCAGCACAGTCAACAGTCAAACCGCTGAAAAGAACCGGTCAAGGTCTTGACCCACAGTTGCAGTCATTACTATAGAATCTATGGGAGTGACCCCCCCTTGTGTGATTAGGACCAAGGGCCCCTGGATCAGAGCATGTGTGTATAGACTACTTTTTCAATTGCAAGCAGTGACAGTTTGAGACGTACTAGCTATGCATGGTCCTCTCTCCTATCTGCCCTCCTTTTTCCCACCCTCTCCCCACCTCTGCGTCCAGATCTTCATGAAATTCCACCTATCCTATAAAGACCCCCAGGGCCGTACTGTCACCGACTTCAAGAGCATCGCCCTCCACTACCTCAAGGATCGCACGGGCTTCCCCCTGGACTTTGCAGCCGTGTTCCCGTACGAGCTCATCGCCCTCACCGTCCCCCAGCCTGACATCCGCACTGCAGTGGTCCTGTACCTGAGGCTGCCCCACGTCTTGAGAGCCGTACGGATCCAGGGGTTCTTCTCAACGGAGGAGAAGCGACTGAACCAGAGGTGAGTGCATGTTCAAACGTAAAGGCAGCCTACATATGACTGCTATTGGAGGGTAGATTTAATAATAATGTTTGAGAGTATACAATTTTTACCATTTCCTTTCCTACCATTTCGTACTACTTATAAATTGCGAAAATAGTTAAACTGAAATCGTTCACTGATTATGAGCTACAAGATGATGTAAAATTGTGCAGAACTCTGTCCAAAAGATTACAAAAACCCTGGTCTTACAGAAAGTCCGTATCGCATACCATTCTGTGTCTCAAGGTGCACACAATGCAGCTCCTCAGGCAGACACTAACCTGACGATAGTGGTGAAAGTTGGAGGGTTGTAGAAAACAAACAGACTCTAGCTAAATCACGCCGGGGATCTCCTTCTTCACTGTCTCCCAGGACGGTGCTGCTCCGGTTACTCAAGTTCATCGTGATGATCACCCTCTGTACCCACTTCGTGGCGTGCATCTGGTACATCTTTGGCTGCCAGGCCAGCAGTTGCCGTGACAACACCTGGGCCGTTACAGCCTCCCTCATCGGTACGACTGTCTCCGACGCCGACCACTACTGCAGCAGTCTCTACTGGGCCGTGGCCACCCTCACTAGCACCGGGTACGGGGACCTGTCTGCCACCAATGTGCAGGTGAGTCTCATACCCAGACGCCGGTGTTCCACCCTATGTGTGTCTAGGCACATAAAGGTGGTGAGGTGACAGTTGCATGCCTGGGTTACCAAGGCTATAGTCTACTACATTAACCTCTTATCCAGGCCTTCCACACCCAGATTTTATCTCACAACCGTGGAGGAGTAATACGGCTACGAGATAAAATCTTGGCGTGGAAGGCATGGGTATGAGGTTATACTATGTTCAAGCTACACTATATCCTACAAGACTCAGAATTGCCGTGGAACTAACTGCACTAGTACCACAGAGTATACACAGATTTGCGAAAACTGTTCAAATGCTGAATTAGATTTCCATGCCCACTATTGTTTATGATCTGGTTGGCAGTAAATTGTTATTGAGTGGGACTAACATACAGAGAGCTAGTTGCAACCAGTGTAGCTCTCATCTCATCGTGGCCATACAGTTACCACAGTTGGTAGGATGTTACCTCATGCAGCCTCATGGAACCTTTTATCATACTGGAGAGCAGAACTGTGATCACACACACAGCCAGAGCTGAGGGAGCAAAAGCTAACTCCTTCGCACATTTCTCTATACTTTTGCCAACTAGATCGTATAAAGAGGTGGATGAAGCTATTTAATTCAGCATCTAAACGATTTTCACAAATCTGTGTATATGTTGGAGTCTTCACTATGCATGCCTACACTCTTGCTAATCTCTGCAGGAGATGCTGTACGCGATCATTGTGATGGTGTTCGGGAAACTCCTGTTTGGGTTCATCTTGGGGAGCATTGCCTCCACCCTGGCCAACCTGGACACTCAGAGGGTGCTCTTCGAGGAGAAGCTGTTTGCTCTCAAGGCGAGCATGCACAATCACAAATCTTGTGGGGTGGAATTGGAGAACCGTAACTAGTAATCGTAATATACTCATGTTGCTGCTGTAGTGCTAGCTATGCCATTGACCACACACCCACAGACACAAGTGAAGCTTGTAAGATCTCCAGTCAGAGGACAGGAGCAAGAACAAGCAGAGATTGCACCATCCTGATTGCCGTAGAGTTTATTTTTCCCGATAATAATACAGAGCTCTTAACTAGTATTAATGAGGCATCATTAAATGAAATTTGTGTACTTGAAATCCTGTTAACACCATTAAAAACGTAAGTGTAAGTCCGCTCACTAGGCTAAACCATCCATGAACTCAAATCTACGTAGCCCACTCCTGAGAAGAGCACTCCTGAAAATAAGCCAACTCTTGAGTAAACCCACTTCTGGATATACGAAGGGCTCAAAACCAGAGTGTTTTAACCCGCGAATATTGAACTTGCACCCCCCAAACTTTAGAATAGTCTTAAAATGTGTTTCAGGAGCTGCTAAAACTGTTTACAAATTTTGGGTCATATGCTCATAGGGTATGCATGTTTTTTACTTCAATTTCCAGTATTTAATTTTGGTTGGGTTAGCCCACTGCGGTTCTGAGCCCTTCACATAAGCCCATTCTTGACTAACCGCTCCCAAGTGTCAGTCCCCACCCTCTCCCCTCTCTCATTTCCCTAGGACTACATGCGAGAGCAGCACCTCCCCTCTCGCATGCAGCAGCGGGTCCTGGCCTTCTTCGACTACATCTGGGTGCGGAACAAGGGCACGGATCGGACGACCCTCCTTGGAGACATGCCCTACTGCATGCAAGCCGAGGTCTCTCTG
Organism: Phakellia ventilabrum; assembly: GCA_963921505.1. Classification (NCBI taxonomy): domain Eukaryota; kingdom Metazoa; phylum Porifera; class Demospongiae; order Axinellida; family Axinellidae; genus Phakellia; species Phakellia ventilabrum. Next base: position 666,070 of record OY997389.1, read on the forward strand.
GCCACCACTGAGGCTCTCCTCAAGGAGGTGATGCTCTTTGTTGTCTAAGAAGTGCATGTAATATACTTCACACACTTTTTCATAGAGAGAATTTTTTGTGAAGTACTGGAAAAGAGTAATACAGTCTTGCAAGTGATAAAAATTCACAATTCTGGAAGGCGATGATTCTGTGCATTGTAGAGTGATGCAAACTTGGAGTACTAAATTTTACAGTTGGGGATCTAACCATGAATATAGCGAAAATTTATCTCCTATAAGAAAGTATGTATACGGTGCAAGAGCTACTGTCATAACTTGTATAGAGTACTGAAATATCTACATAAATTACTGTTAGTCAGTAAGAGTAATTTGTTTACATCTGATGTATGATGTGAAGGAATGAAACGTCCTCTTGTCTCCAATGTCTTCTGCCTACAGGTCCCAATCTTTGCCTCTGCTGATGGGGCGTTCCTACGTCACCTAACCCTGATGGTGAAGCCCTGCCTCTTCCTGCCGGGGGAGTACATCGTACACAAGGGAGACGTGGGACTTGGCATGTTCTTCCTCTTCCACGGCACAGTGAGTTAACTATCCCAACCCTGATATGACCCCATCCCTGAGTATGAGTCCACCCCTGAATATGAGCCCACCCTGAATATGAGCCCACCCCTGAGTATGAGCCCACCCCTAAGTATGAGCCCACCCCTGAGTATGAGCCCACCCCTGAGTATGAACCCACCCCTGAGTATGAGCCCACCCCTGAGTATGAACCCACCCCTGAATATGACCCCATCCCTGAGTATGACTCCACTCCTGAGTATGAACCCACCCCTGAGTATGAGCCCACCCCTGAGTATAAGCCCACCCCTGAGTATGACTCCACTCCTGAGTATGACCCCACCCTCGAGTATGAGACTATTCCTTGTTTAAAAGGTCACATGCCTTTGTATGAATATGGTGCTAGGCTCAATATGAGTTGACGGTTTTCACTGATGCTTTCACAAAGCTAGTCACAGTAGGATGCTCTCAACCTCCCAGGTGGAGGTGCTGGATGAGAACGACCCCAATATGGTGGCTGAGGTGCTGGAAGAGGGGGGCTACTTTGGTCAGAAGAGCCTCATCTACAACACACCCATGGAGTCTTCAGTGAGGGCCGTCACACACGTGGACATGTTCACGCTCAGTCAGTCTGACTTTGAGAAGGTGCTTCAGGTAAGGGTACAGTGGTAGCGTGGCTCTCTTGAAGATCTATTGTATTTCGAGAAAGGTTGCATTAGAAATTAAAGCCAATTTTTTGGGAAGTCAAGTCTAGTATGGAAATACACTGCAGTGCTGCTCAAATTCCTGTTTTGTACTGACTTAATCAAATGGAAGGACCGCTGAAGAAATCCATCAGGTGAGTAACAATGGTGGTTAAGTCCACAGCGCTTTGTTTTAGATTCGATGGCCCCCTACAAAGCTTGCTTCCACTTCTAGGCTGAGTGCTACTAAGATGAAGGCCATTCCTTCTTGCTTGATTCATTACCTGCTTGCTTTTAAAATTTTGATAGGCCTGGCATTGATTCTCACCTGCTTTTTTTTTCAGAAAATTCCTTCCACTCTTAGAAAAGCTTGAGCAAGATTGCAGCTGCTCTTTTCTCTGGCTCTTCACTGGTTCGCAATCCATCACCCCAATATTTCTTTGGGAAGAAAATTGCACAGTTCACCAGATCGTACCACCACAAATATAGCGAAAATCAGAACTCCACTAAAACCCCATTAATTGCATCTGTGTTTGCATTTTCTTATGCTGCTAGCTAAAGCCAGTCACTGCCTGGCTCTTCTTGTCTGTTAGGTCCACCCAACCATGGAGAAGACAGTGTCACAGGTGGCCCAGGAGCAGTATGGCACACCCATGGTCATTAAAACTTCACAGCAGTAGTGCTAAAGCCCTCAACTCTGCCATACATATGTACACACACAAACACATCTACTGCTGCAACTAGGACATGTATAGCTATTTGGTACTATAGTGCTTATACTATCACATTCTCAGCGTACAGTATACTATAGTTCCTTCAGTTTTTTGTTGTGCATTTTGTAGTTTTGCTTTTCTTATATCCCATCATATACATGTACCAAACTATCCTGTACCTCAACACCTCCACATGATATGATCTTTCCAACAAAAGGAATAGCCACACATGCAGTGTAAAGTAATTAAGGACTGTATAGTCATTTTCCTCTAGACTTTAGAGGGAAGACCTAAACTTGTTTTTGTTAGATTTCAACCTCCATTTGCTACACCTTTTGTAAGTCCTCTGCATTAGTATAGAGATAAATCCGCATGCATATATATTATGCATGCTTAAGCTTGCACCAGCTCCCAATGCATCGCAGCCAAGTACTTTCACCTTTACTGCCATACTGGTAATACAATTACCTATGCAAATACTCGATAACATGACATTGTGCACATACACACTTGCTATTATATTATTGTAAAAAGCTATACACAGCTCAGAATTCTGTCTGTTGTGGGAGTTGGCTAGCTACAGATTCTTCCTCCACTCTTGGTGTTTTGGGGGCTCTGGGTCTTGCTTCTCCCTCACTCTCAGCTTCATGGTGTTTCTCGGACTCCTTACCTCTTATCCTCTCTTCCTTACGAGTGAGGTAGGCAGACATGTTGTCAAAGAGACGTTTCCTGAGCTGAGAATAGTCCCTCCCTTTGCCTACACACCCTGCAGTGGGGTGGAGGATGGTAAGAGCGAACCGTTGAGAGAGAAGGTATCCCACTGGTGATTCTAAAAGAGACAGCTTCATTTTTTTCATGCCTCCACCCAATACATGGGAGGGCTTAAGCTTGATCAAGTCTGGGAATGAAGTTTAAATTCTTTAGTGGTAATATATAATTAGTATGAAAGGCAATATAACAAGCCTCAGCGCTTATCATTCCGCATAACACTGATGTGGGCTGGAGACTGTAAAATGCTGCGGAATGGAGACTGGAATACAAGTATAATTATGACAACCATATTATAATTTATTAAGAAATAGAAGTCACAGCCAGAACCCAAGTCACTCAGACTTACATACCTTTGAAATGTTCCCAGTTACATAAACTGGCTAGCAGTGAATGATCTGAATGTTGCAGTTTCCTAAACTATAGAATAGAGAACATCAGTGAAGGCAGCAGGTGGAACTCAAAAGACAGGACAGCTGCAACTCACTCTTCCATCCACAGGTTTGTAGCACACTAGTGGTTCCTGCTCATCTGGTAGACACACCCACAGACAGTCCGACCAATCAAATGCACAGCTCCAAGGAGGAGCAGTGAGTGGAATTGTAGCAGCCTCAGGGCATGAGACAAGTCTTCCATCAGAGTGTAGCTGAAAGCAGCGAAGTTCAGGTAAACTGTAAAAGAGAAACGCTTATGTAATACTTGTGCAGAAAAACATGGCAAATCAGTAGGTATTACTGCCTCCACACACTCCAGACTTAACCTCACCCACAGATTTTTAATTTCGCAGCCATGGAGAAAAATTGGGTATTTTCTCCACGCCAAAATCCGGGAGAGAGAGGCCTGGGCATATACACGTATTACATGTATGTATTTACCTCTCCATAGCAACCACCACAAGAGGGTTCTCTGCCTTGTGAGTACATGTCACCTGCATCACAGCCAAAGGCTCCTTTAGAGGGTTGAAAGTTTGAGGAGTTTGAGGAATACAAAGTACATGCAATCTGGGCACTATTGTGTTCAGAAGAGAGGTTGCACTATAAAATAAAAGGGTATATACATGTACGTATGTGGACCTTGTGGAAGTACATAGCCTTGTCCCCAGGCTCTCCTAAAACGGAGGAGACCCTGGTACCTTTTCTCATGTTCAGGGCAGAAAAGGGATAGAAAGGACTTCATTGCGCGTAGGTGAGCACAGTCGCAGTTCTCAGACACTAAGGAAAGGCAGTGACTCTACACTTCTTGCAGACTGAGTGCTAAAGCAATGTCTCCGGCAAAAGGTAGAGAAATGCAGCTGTCAGTCCCAGCCATGCATAGTTATACCACATGAGAAAAGATGCTTCGTTTTATGCAAGTTTCAAGAGAAAGCCTTGGAACGAGCAGTGGGATAGCCACACCCAGACCTGCCCGGGCACAGGCGCAGGTCTGTGCCCAGAGACTGAAAGGGGCATACAATATGGCAGGTTCGAGACTGTATGAGTCCTATATTGTGTGTCATAGTGGTATTTAAAAGAAGCTGCAGTGCTGTGGAGACAGCTCACATGGTAAGCTGTAGTTGTTATTCGGAGCTCAAATGGCAATGAGAGTGCTTACTGAATGCTAAAGCCACAATACGCATACTATTGCTTTGTAGCCCGTCTCAGTAGCTATTGCCATAGCAACAGTCACGGGAACTACCTTCTCCTGTTCAGCCTGGGAGCAGACCTCTGTGTGTAGCAGTTGTCCCCTCGCCCACTCCCAGATCCTCACGGTACCGTCCTGAAGGGCAGAGCAAACACCAACTAGCCCCATTGAGTCCAAATGGAGAATCCAAAACGTATATATTACTACAGTATATGTTACTATAGTAACATGGTATAGTATTTTTTTTCCATAGAGCATGGTAAGAATCCCATAGAGCATAGGAAGCTCTAGAAATACAGGAAATGTGTACATACACTAAATGGCCTAGAGCATGGGCACTCTAAGCTATACATCTGGAGTTATGGATTTCTGAGTGGCTGTAAATGATTGGCCAATTGCCCTGACAGGCTAGTTATGTCTGATCTCTTCTGTCTCCATGCCAACTCACCCCGGAACCTGACACCAGCAGGTTGGGCCACTTATCACAGAGACAGAGAGCACTGACAAAGCTATAGAGGGAGGGAGGGAGGGGAACAGTTCCATAAACCTGGCAGAGATCGCCAAGAGCAACCATTAAAAATCTATCCTGCCATACCCCCCCCCCCCTCATCCCAACGGAGCCAAACCAATGTGGTACTACATGCAGGGTTGTGATATCGGCACTACTGATTATTGTGATATCAATAACTGCCAATTAACTGGACCACTAAAACTCCATATTTTATAATCGATACTAGAAATATACACATAATATAGACAACTCAGTTTCTTGTTTATGAGTGATTCACTGTTACAGGTTGCATAAGCATTTTACACATTAATTCATAAGGTGATAGTAGGTTGCTATGCCAGTGCTTTCAATGTTAGCTGGGTCGAGAGAGCCTCTAAGAACGAAGTTATCATCATTTTCAACATGATCAATATTTATGTGGACCTACTCTGTGTGCCCCAGGCAGAACGTCTCAACGTTGTAAGAGTTGGGGTAGTTGCTGACTCGGATTTTTTCATCTCGGTCACATGTAATCACATGACTGTTGCTAGGAGACAAAAGCTGGGAATATAGAACAGTGATACTGACAGCAAATAGCTATCCATGGTATAGTATAGCAGGTGGTTGCCCACATACCATGTCCAGAAGCATCGAGAAGTGGCCCAGTAATGCCTTTCCCTCTTCTGTGATATTCGATACCTCATATCTACAAGAGAAAACACTCGCTATCAATAAAATAAATTACTGGGAACCCTTCCCAACCCACAATCTGGGGAGAGATTGGGTGACGCTATAATGGAATAGCACAGAACCTGGGCTATATTTCTTAAATAATAAGGACACTAGTCTTGTGTCCCATTGGAGAAAAATTACAGAGACTGTAACTGGTCAAAAGCAGCACCTACATACAACAATACAATGTGCTATATTAACTGATTCAAAAAAAAATTTCTAGCTAGCCACCCAATATTTAGTTGGTTGGGCTGTAGGTTTCTGAAGCTAGTTCAGTATGTACCTTATGACCTCTCCAGTTTTGTCGGCCACAAGGACGTGGCTATCATCACTACTAAACTGCAATGTTGTGGCTCTCTTGGGCACAAGTCTAGAAGGAGGAGGAAGTAGACACTGTAGTCTTTGGGCAACACAGCTAAACATTTCCAGTATACCTACTAGCTCCAATAGCATTATGATGTAATGGGGGGTAAAAGTGAGCACTAAATGGAGAAAATACAGGAAAACATATGTAAACAAGCATGTTCTTATGTTTTCGTACAAGAAAACTACATCAAAGCACATGTTCTCATGTATTTTCTCCATTTAGTGCTCACTTTTACCCCCCCCCATTACATCATAATGGTAAAGGGTCTATTGTACCAACTGTTTGCACATCATCTGCAATCTACCAGCACATCACTGTCGATTTTGTAGGATTCGCCAAACCGTCAAATTAAAGTCTTCTCCAAATTGTCCAGCTATACAGTATTGGGGCTACTACTGAACACTACCTGTACACCACTTACCTATCTCCCAGAAGCACCCACCCTCCATCCCCCATTTTCCAGATGGTCAAAGTCTTATCATCGTTGCAGGCTGCCAGGAGACGCCCTGAGGGGCTGAACGACAGGCAGGCAAGAGGGGAGGAGCCACAGCTCATTGAGACAGTGCTGGCAGTAGTGGTGGGTGGAACTTCACCTTTAGAACTGGAACGTGCACAGAATAATTAAGAATGTGATTGCTGAAAGTATGCTCTACAGTTTACTCAAAAATAGGGGGAGGGGGGTCCAGAGTTCGGGGTTGTTCAAACCTATTGAACCTCCTCTAACCCCTGCCTACAGAGGGACAAAGGACTATAGGATAATTTCACATGAGTTCGGGGTGGTTCAAACCTATTGAACCTCCTCGAACCCCTGCGCTACAGAGGGACAAAGGACTATAGGATAATTTCACATGAGTTCGGGGTGGTTCAAACCTACTGAACCTCCTCGAACCCCTGCGCTACAGAGGGACAAAGGACTATAGGATAATTTCACATGAGTTCGGGGTTGTTTAAACCTATCGAACCTCCTCGAACCCCTGCGCTACAGACAGTGGGAGTTGCCCGGATAAACAGCAAATTTGCCAGAAACTTTCACCGTACATTTCTTATGTATTGCAAGTTGCATTTGCCACATGCCTGGACAACTCCCATTCTCTTGACACTCCCGCACTACCGCCTGGGCAGGCATTTCCAAGCACCTGAGTGCTACCCAGTTTGCCACTTGGTGCTATATAGATATGGCTGGAGTGCACTGAAAAACCCTACAGCTAGCTCATAAATTTATGCGCATACAGACAGACATACATGCATACAGACAGACAGACAGACAGACGAATGGACTTGCCTTTGTCTTTGGATCACGCACCCAATCAGCACACTCTCTCCACACGCCAGGGCAAGGCAGTGCTGGTACAGCTCACTGCGAGAGCTGGATCCAGGCCTCGGACACAGAAGAGCCATAGTATTTAGTCGTACAGATCACAAAAATGATTAATCGATAATCACGATTATCAGTATGTCGGTCCCCAACACCGTGCTGATAATATGGGGGCGGATCTGATAAATCAGCTATAGATGAATGGATTTAGACCTGCGTCAGTATCGAGCTACAAGCTAGTACACAAATGTGGATGCGTGTACATTTCATATACAAATGCCAATAACAGTGTTTTTACTACATGACAAATAACTGGTTTCAGAGATAGCAATGTGATTAGCTATTCAGTAGCTAATACAAAAATATGTATAAGTTAATGTTCTGATGAGCTCTTACTGCAGGTCCACTGTAACGGTACACGCGAGCCGACACACGAGACAACGCTGAAACGCAGACTCAAATACTCAGAAATCACTCATGGCATAGCAAAACTCTCTCAAACAATACAACTCTCACAAAAATCTCGCCTAGTGGCAAAATCCAACTCCTATTTAGCTATATAACTAAAAAGTGACACCTCAACCAACACAGACAAACAACATACTACACATACTCCACCTATTAACAGTCACTAGCACAAATACATACACAAAGATACTACATACTAGCACATTAACAGCAACTAACATGACCAATTAACAGTCCGTCACATCCACACAATCAGTAAAAACAGAACCAAGAAAGACAGTACGTGCTTTCAATCCATCATTGTTCTGACCTCCAACAACAAAGAGTCTGTTTCCAGGTAGTTCTACAACAGTGGTTCCGTATCGCGACTCTGGCAGATTCCCCGATTCGATTCGGTTCCAGGAGCTTGTGGTAGGTGAGTACACGTACACTGCCGGAGATGTCAGCTGGCCCACTTCTCCACCTGCAACAGCCAGCAACATTTCCCCCAGGCTTGCAGCTGCAGACGCAAGTAGTGGAGCAGATTGGAGAATCTTCCAAGATGATGAACTGCTGTCTTGCTTTGAAGTTGATTGCTGTGAACATTTTATAGCCTTTTGGGTTAACCGTGCAACTGATGCATATACCACGACCTTCGTCGGCTGTTTGTTAATAGTCCAGCCCCCTAGAAGATACCCGGTGCCATTAATGGTAGCAGATGTCATCATGCGGTAGGGTAGAGGCAGGGGATCAGCAGCACACCACCTGGATGTTTGTTCTGTGAACACTTCCACTGTTGAACATGGTACATGCTTGCCATCACTCGCGGTAATACCTCCGCACGCGATCAGGGCTGACTGGGTGCTGATGACAGAAAGGCTGTGTCTAGCAGTTGTCATGGGCGGAAGAAACTCCTCCCATTTTCGAGATTTTGGTTTGTAGCAATACACCTTCGCAGAGATAACACCGTGTATAATACCCCCTACCATACAGAGCTCTCCTAAGAACTGGCCGAGACCAAAGTCGTGTACCGGGCTGTAAGGAAGAGTGCTCCACCTGTCCCTATCTGGATTGTACCGGAAGACAAGGTAGTAGTCATCATGGCTGTCCGCTGCTCCGCCTCCCACATAAATCTTCTCCCCCACCACAACAACCTGCGGCCGAGCCATTCCAATGGGAAGATTGGCAACCATCCTCCACTGCAGCTTGGATCGGGGGTGGAGGAGGATGGGCTGGAGGGAAATAAAAATATCACAAAATAATGCAGGATTGTGAAGGACAAATGCATTGTTTTCCGTAATGACAGCGATGAGTACATTCATAGCATATTCTTAGTGTTACTCACAGGACCTTTGAGGAAACAAAAGTCTCAAGATCGATCACATGACAGTGCTTTAAATCCACATTATTGGATGGCTAGGATCAGAGCTTTGAAATTGTATACAAAGCTTGAGCGGACAAAAGTATTGTAGGTTTAAGCCCCACAGGTTTAGTACCTTAGAAGCTGTAAGGAGTTTTGCATTACCAGATTTAGAGGTGTGGATGGCGCTCACCTGAGACTGAAAATCCACAGGGGAGTGTGGCTGACTGGATTGGTCTCCACTTTGAGAGCTTTGTATTGACAACTGAGCTCTGAGTGCCTCCGCTTCGGACTGCTTGGCCTTGAGCTGGGATGTGAGAGACTCAATCTTAGACCGTCTCGCCGCAGTCTGGGCTGTGAGGGACTCAATTTCAGACCGTTTTGCTTCCGTCTGGGCGACGAGGGACTCTATTTTTGACTGCTTTGCTAGGACCTGGACTGTGAGAGACGCAATTTGGGACTGCTGAGACTGAACTCTACCCTCCCAATGCCGAAATTTCTCAATCGCATCCTGGTATGCCTGAGGGATTCTGGAGAGGATGCTAGAGACGCAGCAAAGGATCTCAGAAGCCTCCGGCCGGCAAGCTGGGGCATTGTGCAGACACTTGTGAATCAGTTCCATTAGTGGGTGTGTCTGGCTGATGTCTTGAAGGTACTCAGCTCGACGATCAATTTCCAGAATTGGAATCACAGTCTTTGGATTTAGGAGGTTGGCATGACGAAAACTATCTGCTGGAAACGGCCACCTGCCACACAAGACATGGATCATCAGAACACCATACGAGAAGCTGTCAATTTTGGAGGTGTAGGTTGGTCTGGCTACAAGGGCCTCTGGGGGCATGTAGCAGGGGGTGCCGGGTGCCTGCGTAGATACTCTCTGTGTCATCTGGGCTGGGGTAATGTTGAGGATTTTCGTTACCCCAAGGTCTGATATTTTAGCGTTCATGCTGGATGTCAGGAGCACATTGTTTGCTGATAGGTCTCTGTGTACGATGGGAGGTGAGTGTTGGTGCAAATAGCACAGACCAACAGCTATATCGCGCAGGATGCCATAGCCGATAGACTCGGGAAGGACACCATACCTGCAAGTCATGAGAAGCCCACAAATGATGATAGCTAATTCAAAAATTTGGCAGACGATGATAAGAAAGACTTACTTATCAAGGCAGGCAGAGAGGGAAGTGTAGAGGTACTCTGTCACTAGCACCGGCAGTTGGGACCCATGCTTGAAATAGATCCCCAAATACTGCACCAGGCATGGGTGGTGGAGGCTTCTCAGCAGTTTGCATTCTTCTGCAAACCTCTGCAGCCAGGCTGCCTTGTCTTGGGGATCAACAGAATCAAATAATAGCTGGTAGAGCTTCTTGCCCACACACTTGAGACCGCGAAACTCAAGCTCCTGAACGGTGGCATACGTCCCATCCCCAATTGTTCTCCCTGTGTCATGCACTCCAGTGAGATGGAACTGCCTCAGGGAGTCAGCTTGGGAGAGATCTAGACAAGCAGCCATTACTTCCAGTGCAGGGACAGATGGCACCGATAATGGTACAACGTGTTTCTAAGGTTGCTTTTATGGATTCCATTTCTAGTGGTCAGATTGCACTGATTCTATATCCCACGCATCTAATTGCTCTCTGTTTACATGTACCTCTCACCCATACTGAGCCATACAGCTGCTAGATAAACTGATAAGGAGTGGGCTTTGAAGACTCCCGCGCGCGCGCGCCGCAATATGACGCGCCTTGCTGCATGAACTCATTCCCATGATACAAACTGCAGCATCAGGTGGAGGCATACCAGCCCCACCCATCAAGCTGTACCGATACGATAAAATTATCGATAGCTGCGATTACACTGACTACGCACAGGTTGCGGACCGATTCTAGATAAAGTGCACCAACAGTTCATTGCCTGCAGCTGCAGAACGGGATCTGGTGCAACCGTTTTTCTAGGCCATGGCGCGAGAGAAGTAATAGATGCAGCCACCACCCGATCGAGATCGGAAGCAAACATGCCTGAAGTACCAGTCAGAGTGTTCGTAAGGGTAAGCAAACATGCAGGACAGATGCAAGAAATGTAATATGCCAGAAATATCGTAACTGATCAGCCAAGAGAAGGCTGCATAGCTAGTGAAAACAAGCAGATTACTTCTTTCAGCGCTGGTGATGTTGTGGCCGAATAAATATGCTGCTTCTGGCACTGGCAAGTGCTACTAGCGGGTTTAGTAGCTATATAAAGCTTGCTTACTGCTCCTCTGCTCAGGAGCTCCAGTAGTAAGAGCATCAAGCTAGTAATCAGAAGGTCCTGGTTTCAACCTCCAACTGGGCTCCGATCTTTTTTCGTTTATTCTCTTAGTGTTTTTTCTTCTTCACCTTGCATAATTATGTGATTATGCACCATGTAGTAACACTTTGGATGCCTATAATAAATATATTTAATAATAAGAATGTTTCTTTTGAAAGCCTAGCAGTCATTCAAAACAGAAGATAAAAATACCTGTTCCGCAACACGATCCACAAGCAAGTGTACTCGCACACAAGAAGCTTGGGAACACGACGCAGCTACCAGGTTACGATAAACTAACGCAACTCAACCTTTATAACGATCCAATGACGCAAAATGCGTCATTGGCGTGCAAAGTGTTAATGCTCACTACCCACCCAGAGCTATGTAATTGCTAGCTGTATTGCAGCTATAGCCACTAAACAGCACCTTGTCCTGGAAATTTTACTGGTGCATCATAGGCTCCTGCTTCCACTTACTTACTCCTTTGTTACCATGGTTACCTTCCTTCCCATCCTCCCACCAGATTCGCCCCCTGCTGGTCCAGGATAGGGTGGAGTCGAGTGAGGTGTGTGTGAGAGCCGTCGCACAGGACCAGTTAGTCCTTGGCAAGGACCGGTCATTCCGGTTTGATCGGGTTTTTCCACCAGAAACCGCTCAGGTATGTCACCCAGCTGGTGAAGCTGCTAGCACTGGCCCACTGAGCCCATATGAGGGATTTGCACTGGAGGTGCCTCCAGACTGAATTCCTCATATGGGCCTATATAAAATATTTATTTATTATATCACCTTACTGTACGGTCAGTGTACATTGTACTTCTCGAAAATTCTAAGTTTGCATAAATTTTTTTAAAATGTGTGTAAGTTTGTGAGGTCATATCTACTCCATTTAATGTCCAATTTACTTCAAATTTGAAAGATGACGTTTCTGTGTGATAAACATTACATGCCAGGAACTATTATTGCCATGGCAGCAAAAATGCCCGAAGTCATCTTAGCCGAATATGGTCTATTGAACTTGAATGCACATGTGAGCATAACATGCAGATATGCATGGTACCTTTACTCTCCTCCCCCTCATGCCCTCCAGGCTGACGTCTATCAGCACTGTGTGGCTCCTCTGGTCTCGGCCTGCCTGGAGGGATACAACGCCACGGTCTTTGCCTACGGGCAGACCGGCTCCGGCAAGTCTCATACAATGGGGAGCGAGGACGGCCAAGGGGGAGGGGCCAGAGGGGACGGACAAGGGATCATCCCTAGGGCACTCGAGGAAATCTTTGGACACATACAGGTTGGCAAACACTATCAAATCTCTTAACCCTTAAGGCTGCGTCATTATTTTTTCCAGTTTTGCGTTTATACCGGGTAGGTTACATGTTAGCCAACCCTCTACTACATAAGACGTTTAGCCCAGTGATTAGCTCAGTGAACTTTCTGTGTGTTATTACCAGGTTTGAATCCGGTCTTGGTAGCTTTTTGTTTTCTCTTTTCGTTTGCTCATTAATTACTCATGTTGTTGCAGCCCCTGTGACACACACAGCCTAAGGGTTAAGGTTAGGCCCAACTGGAAGTGCTGACTCCGCCCACTTCATCTGGTAGTCTAGGCAAGTGTGAGTCATGCTGTGAGCTCATGTTACTTGTAGGACGGTGCAGCCCCAAATGGAGTCACCGGTTACCTCCCGTGTGTGCATGGCCAAAGCTGGAAACTAGGCTATTACTACCGTCTCTCCTCCCCTAGGCCAGCCCCGGTGTGGAGTTTGCCGTGAGAGTGTCCTACGTGGAGGTCTACAAGGAGGAGCCGAGGGATCTCTTGGAGGGGGGTGTGTCAGGGAGGGAAGTTCTCATTAGGGAAGACCAACAGGGAAATACAGGTGGGTGGAGCCTACATTAGGCGGGCCTTCCTTCATTGTCTCAATACTGCGGCGGTCCTCGCCCACGCACCAATTTACCCTTCCACCTCTCTATGTGTCATATACATAAGAAAATATACCAGGCCCACAGCTACATGTAGCTATAAGTGTAATGTGCATGTAAACCTGGGAAGAACGCTACAGTTTACTGACAAAGGTCGATTACCCTGCCCCAAATTTATTGCCTGCATCTAAGTGTGTGTGTGTGTGTGTGTGTGTGTTGTGTGTGTGTGTGTGTTGTGTGTGTGTGTGCATGAGTGTAGCTGATTTCTAGTGCCATTCATTTATTAGCAAAGTTTCAATGTCACACACGCACACACACCTACACATACTCACATACTCATATGCACACACACACACACACACACACACACACACACACACACACACACACACGCACAGTGGTGATGGGTTGCCGGGAGGAGGATGTAGGGTGTGTAGATGATGCTCTCGGCTGGCTGGAAACCGGCAATGCTGCCAGAGTCACAGGAGCTACTCGGATGAACCAGCGCTCCAGCAGGTCTCACGCTATCTTCTCTGTCACTGTTGGTAGGTATACTCCGTATTATAATTCCACATTAGTTGTGGCAAATATACTGTTGAGCCACAAATTCACGTACGTGGATGACGTAACACACTTTCTGGCTAGTGTTTCACCAAATTTTAATTCCACCAATATTTTTACACAGTCTTTTGGGCAATTCTGCCACGTATAAATCTTGCCAAATATGCAGTATAAGGAATAGACACACTTATAATTAATATCTGTATTGTGTATTTGCATGGCAGAAGTCAATTAGGTATATACTAAGCCAAACAAACACACAAAGTATCCAGGCTCTTCCATGTGAGGATTACACAGTCACACCAACAGGGTGGGGAAAGGACATCCAAACTGTGTTCATTTGCTGCTCATTTGCACCGCTACCTCCCACAACTAAGAGTCCGCTTGCCATTTCAACAGCAGTGCAGCCACTTCGTGGTTCAGGTAGGTCCCCTGTCTCGACTCTGGTCCAGGAGCGTTTGATGGGAGAATAAACGTAGATGGCCGAGGAGGGCTTGTTGTGTTCATCCACACCTCCGATGGCCATCAGCCTTCCCTCCAGGCTTACTGCAGCAGATACTCTCAGTGGAGTGTCTCGGAGTTTCTTCCAGGCTGATCGTATATCACTGGCTGATTGCTGCGGACGTGATCTGGCTCTCTCAATGAGGGAGGCTATCGGGGCATACAGCACCGTCCTTGTTAGCTTATGAGTAGCGACTCCTCCTAGAAGGTAGGCAGTATTGGCAACAGTAGTGCAAGACATCGACGCTGGTGCATCAATTGGTAGGGGATCAGCAGCACATGTGTGCCAGTATGTTGTTTCTCTTGTGTATACTTCCACTGTTGTGCATGTCACTTTCGTGCCGTTGCTGGTGCCAGTAATTCCTCCACAGGCAATGAGGGCTGACTGAGTGCTGAGGACGGAAAGGCCGTACCTCGGGCTGGGCATGGGCTTCAGAAACTGCTCCCATGTTTGAGATTTCGGTCTGTAGCGATGAACCTTACGTGAGATAATGTCGCGTGCCACACCCCCTACCGTCAGGAGCTCCCCTGAAAACTGGCCCAAGCCAAAGTCGCGTAGAGGGCAGGCTGGGAGGGTGGTCCACCTGTTCCTGAGTGGGTCATACTGGAAGACGTGACTGTCATTCCGTCGACCTCCCACATAGGCCTTGTCTCCCACGGCAACGACCTGTGGCCTAGCCATCCGTACTGGCAGATTGGCAGTCTTCTTCCAGTACAGTTTGGGTTGGTGATGGAGGAGGTTGGGCTGGAGGAAAATAGTGTAACCTGATCATGATATGTTTGTACCACAGAAACCATATAGTTCAAAGGGACCGCCTGCATTGCAGAAAACTGCTGTTGCAAGCTCAGCTCTACAAGTGGCAGAAACTCATACACTACTAAGTTGCTGAGGTACAAACCAGTTATACCACTCCCAATCAGAGGTTTAACTTATATTTGTCATATTACTGATAATACAATTGCTCTCTTACATTTCTTCTAAGTACCCTGTTCACGCATGCTTTAAGGATTTAAGTCCAGCCAACAGTGACTATTATTCCTGAACCCAGAAATTATTAGCCTTATTCCCAGGCTCCTCCCCTCCTACGTGCGGAAAATCTACCTTTTCTGCATGTGGGAGGGGAGTCTGGGAAGGAGGCTAACAAAATAGTATGTAAGGATTGTATTCTAGCTACCTGAGACTGTGAATCCGCTGAAGGGTCTGATTGAATTCGTGGTCTTGATTCCACTTGCGGTGGCGGCAATGTCAGTGACCGTCTAGAGTCACTAGATTGTCCTAACGGTCTCTCTAGTGACTGTGATCGAAATGTTGGTTTTGGTTTCACTTTTGGTGGTGACGGTGGCGATGGTGGTGGTTGTGGTGGTGGCTGGCTAAAGTCTTTAGATTCGTCTAACTGTCTCTCTAGTCCTGGCATTGACTTTGGTCGAGATGATGGTTTAGGTTTCACTTTTGGTGGTGACGGTGGCGGTGGTGGAGGTTGTGGTGGTGGCTGGCTAAAGTCCCTAGATTCGTCTAACTGTCTCTCTAGTCGTGGTATTGACTGTGATCGAGATGATGGTTTTAGTTTCAATCTTGGTGGTGGCGATTGCGGTGGCTGTCTTATTAAAGACAGCCGTTCAACTTCTGCTCTGAGAGCCTCTACTTCAGACTGCTTATCTGCCATGATGGAATCAATTTGGGATTGTTTTTCCTGGAGCTGAATTCTGAGATATTCGATTTCAGATTGCTTCTGCAGATTCTGAGCAGTGAGAGAGTCGATTTGAGACTGTTGGGACTGAAATCGGCCTTCCCAATACTGAAGTTTCTCAATTTCATTCTGATGTGTCTCTGGTAATCTTGACATGACACTACTGGAGATGTAGCAAACGATCTCCAAAGCCTCTGGTCTACGAGCTGGAGTGTTGCTCAAACACTGGTGGATCAGTCCCATTAGCGGGTGGTCCTGGCTGATATCTTGGAGGTATTCAGAACGGCGATCAACTTCTGAAACGGGAATCAGCGCATCTGGATTGTGAGGGTCCGGGCGAAAGGCATCAGCTGGAAATGGCCACCTACCACAGAGTGTATGGATCACAAGCACGCCATAGGAATAGCTGTCGATTTTAGAGGTGTAGGTTGGTCTGGCCATGAGGGCCTCTGGGGGCATGTAGCAGGGGGTGCCGGGTGCCTGCGTAGATACTCCATGTGTCATCTCTGCTGGAGTGATGTTGAGGATCTTAGCTACCCCAAGGTCGGATATTTTAGCATTCATGCTGGATGTCAGGAGCACGTTGTTGGCTGACAGGTCTCTGTGTACGATGGGAGGCGAGTGTTGGTGCAAGTAACATAGGCCTAGGGCGACATCATGAAGTATGCCATAGCTGATAGTCTCGGGAAGGACACCATACCTGTATGTTATAACAAATACCTTATATTATCGTTACTGGAGTGATGTTGAGGATCTTAGCTACCCCAAGGTCGGATATTTTAGCATTCATGCTGGATGTCAGGAGCACGTTGTTGGCTGACAGGTCTCTGTGTACGATGGGAGGCGAGTGTTGGTGCAAGTAACATAGGCCTAGGGCGACATCATGAAGTATGCCATAGCTGATAGTCTCGGGAAGGACACCATACCTGTATGTTATAACAAATACCTTATATTATCGTTACTGAAAGTAATTTGCTATTAGCGAATTGAGATGGCTACAGTGATGCTGTGCAGCTATGCTTACCTGTCGAGGCAGTCAGAGAGGGTGGTGTGGAGGTGCTCCATCACCAGCACTGGCAGTTGGGAGCCTTGCTCCAAATAGATGCCCAAGAACTGTACTACACATGGGTGGTGCACTCGGCTAAGTAGTTCACATTCTTCTGCAAACCTCTGCAACATGGCTGCCTTCTCTTGGGGCTGAGCAACATTGAACAAAAGCTGGTGGATCTTCTTACCCACACACTTGAGGCCACAAAACTCAAGTTCCTTGACTGTAGCATAGGAACCATTGCCAACTGTCCTCCCTGTATCACTCACTCCATTGAGTTGGAACTGCCTCAGGGAGCTAGTAGCCATTTCTGTGTAGCTGACTCAGATGCCTGTCTAAAGAAATTCTGTTGACTGCACTATCTGACATTCAAGAAATGATAACATTCTGCGACGGAGTACCTGGTATTATAGAAATGCTTTTCGCTTTGTACTTGACAGATTTCTATAATTATACTGCAATATGTTCATGCTGTAATGCATTTTTGTCCAACTACCTGTCACGAAACGTACACTGCACAAAATCCGTAGTTGTGTTGACCACTTAGTGGGTAAAGTACCTGAAATTCAGATGTCTGCGTATGAAGGTAGGAGTCAGGCCTCAAAATGGGTGATTAGTTCCTTAATCTGGAATATGGCTATGGAATGTCAAGTTTCATAGTAAAGAACAAATTACCCACTTTGAGGCCTAACTCCTACCTTCCTACTCAGACATCTGAAATTTAGGTAGCTAACCACTAACCACTATAAGTGGTCGAAACATTTTTGCAGTATACATGTCTAGTTACTCTAAGAGCTACTAAATAGCTAGGATAAGAGAAAGGTGTATGTAGCGGGGGGTCGACCCGAGGTCCCCAGCTTACCAGTCTGCTAGGTCACTGGGAGGGTAATGAAAACCATGTTTCTTCATTAATACAATGAACTTTAGTAACAGGTTATAGTAGATGCTAACTGACAGCTTTAATGAAGACGAGGTGAAAGTATGCGGTCATCCACCTTGGCGTATACCACTCCCTGCCTGGACTTCTGACTCACAATACCTCCTCACAGAAGCTGAAAGTGGAGAAGCCTTATGTGCAGTTTCTGGGATTTCTGTATCTCCTTACAGTGGAGAAACCTGGCATACAGGTTCTTACCGTCTTAGCAATTAGCTATATAAGGCCATGCATATAATGTGTTGGTCCATATAGCTACGTAGCTAGGTGGCAATCTGAGAACTATGATAGCTAACTCTCACCTCTCTTGACACTGCACTATGAGGAAAATCCAATGTTATGAAAAGGTCAAAATAAGAGCGTGAAAGCTATGCAACCCATTGTTGTGATGCTCATAGCATGCTCCTATCCCTTGGGACTGTTAAAACATGAAATTTTGAAACTTGAAAAATGACCCTGACATAGCTACTTATGCACCTTTGGTGAGGTGGCTTCAGTGGATGTTTTCTCTTACAGAACAGAGATGGAAAGTACTGCCAAATGAAGCCACACCTACAACCCCACCCACAAAGGAGACCACACCCTCAGACGAAGCCGTGGAACAGTGTCTTTCCTCAAAGTTCCACTTTGTGGATCTGGCTGGCTCTGAGAGAGTGGGAAGAACTGGGAACCTTGGAGAAAGGTTTAAAGGTCAGCATGTAACTACCCTTGTTCCAGGCTTCACTGGCTTCATCGTTTGACCACATGGGGCCTGAAGCACTTTTCTTTTGCCTTTCTCTCTCTCTCTCTCTTCATCCCCAGAGTCTGTGCACATCAACAGCGGTCTGCTTGCCCTGGGAAATGTCATCAGCGCTCTGGGGGACCCAAAGAGAAAATCTACACATGTACCCTATAGGGAGTCAAAAATCACCCGAATTTTGAAGGACTCCCTGGGGGGCAATGCCCGGACGGTGATGATCGCCTGCCTCAGTCCTGTGGCTGCCAATTTTGCCGAGAACCTCAATTCCCTCAAGTATGCTAAAAGAGTAAGTGAGGGCTCGAGACAGTCTGGTGGAATTCCTTGAATAAGAAGGCAATTACTATGAGCTTGTGTGCTGCATCTATAGATGCAGTTTGTCACATATGTTGAAAAGGGGCGTGTACTACTAGTCACATGACCTCTATAATATCTAATGCTGAATGTGCATGTGAATTAATTTAACCCTTTTATCGCAGTACAGATCTGTACCGTGAGAAAAGACACAAGTGACAAACTGTATAAAAACCCATAACAGTCAAAAAGTCTTAAAGTCCCTGGAATACTTGCCATAGCCTAAAAGCCGTATTTTAAATTTCTGTGGGAAAGTTGTTGGACCTACTGGCTAAACCTGTTCTCCTAATTCCCCTCAGGCCCGTAACATTCGCAATCGGCCGATAGTGAACCGAGACCCGCAGGCGTACCGGCTACAGGAGATGAAGGATGAAATCGAGGCTCTCAGGGGAGAGCTATCGAGGGCGCGCCTCAGCTCCAAACCATCCACCGTTGCTACGACCGTGGACACAAGTGTCATGGTGGAGGTGTGTGTGTATGGGTGTGTGTGTGTGTGAGGAGGGAGGGGGACTACATGGAGTTAATTTAGCTCCGAGTTTTCCGCTATCACCATGTCCACTACACAAGTACATGTATCATGGTTGGGGGGTGGGGGGGGGGGGGGAGGTAAGGATACCAAAGTGACAATGGAGTGTAACTGTGTGTGTGTGTATGCGTTTGGGGGTGAGGAAAGGGAAGATGATTAATGAGGAGGCCAAAATCATATAGAAGTGTGACTTTAAGTGTGTCTGTGTGGGTGTACATACACATGGATAAGAGTGAGTCTAGTTTCAGACGTATGTTGTGAAGCGTTGTGTGTCTATATTTCACCAGCTCTCTGACGTCGAAGCCCACATGAGCGACCTGGAACGAGAACTGGCCCTGTCCCGCCAGCGCTGCTCCCAATACCACGCCCACCTCGTAGCGGCAAGGGACCAGCTGCTAGCCCTCAGGGGAGCCACTGTCCTCTCGTCACTTGGGGCAGGGTCTGAGGTGCTACAGAGAGTAGAGGAGTGGCTTACTGGCCTGGCAGATTTGGAGGAAGGTGATGAAATCTTTCAGAGTTTGTACATTCAGTGATAACATCATTGCCTATGCTTTGGGATTTGTGTTGCATTGTCATTTAGGATATAGTTGGCAGCCTAGTACCCAGGCTTTACCCAGACGTGACTTGTAGGGAAGGCCAGGGTATGAGGTTGCTTACGTATTTGGTGTGTACCCCGATGGACTTTTCTCTGTATACTACATGTATAGTATACTAGCATTTGAGGGACAGTGTAAAGGCTAATGTCACGCCCTCCAAAGGTTGGTATACTAATGGTATACAGAAGGCTCATTGTTGTATGAATCATGGGATGTCTCTCTTTAGACAACCTGCACTAGCATCATTTTATGCTACCTGACTGCTTCCTGTTTTGATAGAGCTTTGAAGAATCCTCAGATAGAGCTACATTGTATTGTGGGCTCTTCACTACATATTTGCCAATGCAGCCCTTCCTGCTGGCTCACTGGAACTACCACCGCAAGCAAACCAACATGGCCCTGCTGGCACAAGCCACTCACCCATCTCGAAGCGGGCCCTGGAAACCATGGAGCTGCTACAGGCAGAGTTGGAGCAGTGTCACGTTGACTTAGAGACAGACGAAGAATTATTTGCCGAGAAAGTGGATGAGTTGAACTCACTCCAAACAAACTACGACATCCTACTTCAAGAGAAGGAGCGAATCGAACAAATGTGGAGTATAGCCATGGAAACAGAGTCCCAATTGCATCAAGAAGTGGGGCAGCTCCTCGAGAGATTATCAGCGCTTGAGGCAGAGTTGTCATCTCGAGACTCCACCATCAAGGAACTCAGGGGGCAGCTAGGGGAGAGAGGGAGGGACAAAGCTCCAGTGCCGGAGACACAAGAAAGAAAGACGGGCACTATAGAGGTTTGTATGCAGAGAGAGGCTTAGATCCTCCGTATACTAACCATAGAGGGAGTATACTAACCATAGAGGGAGTATACTAACCATAGAGGGAGTATACTAACCATAGAGGGAGTATACTAACCATAGAGGGAGTATACTAACCATAGAGGGAGTATACTAACCATAGAGGGAGTATACTAACCATAGAGGGAGTATACTAACCATAGAGGGAGTATACTAACCATAGAGGGAGTATACTAACCATAGAGGGAGTATACTAACCATAGAGAGAGTATACTAACCATAGAGGGAGTATACTAACCATAGAGGGAGTATACTAACCATAGAGGAAGTATACTACCCATGGAGGGAACATGTGACTGGTGCAGAGCACTTGCAGTGACGTCATGAAAACACGTAACTAAGTAGTTCTGTGAAGCGAAAAGAACATTGTGTTCAATGGTAGCTAAACTGAAGTTGTTGACATACTTGCTCTGTAGTTGGGATGTTCATTGAATTTGTCCTCTGCACCACAGCGACAGTTCACATACTAAAGCGTAAGTTCCAAGCTGCTCTTATTTGTGAGTTCACTATAGAACCTACCACTCCCCAGGACTACACCGATGAGAAGGTGCTGGAGTCGTTGCGTCTGCTGACAGACAAGCTGGTCCAAGCTCAGGAACGCAGTGAGCAAGTGAGCATCATGGACTGTGACCTCACTTCTGCTAGAATTAATTTGGCTAGGTGTTCTGTTAATACTAGGTGGGTTTACAGTCAGGTAAATTTATATTTAAGAGTGATCTTATACCGAAGGTATTCTCAGGAGTGGAATTATTTTCGAGCGGGAAACGAGGCAACTAATTGTGCTGCACAGAGACTTTATGTATGTGTGTATGTATGTATGTATGTAATACAAAAATAGTGGTAGTGAGGAGAGGAGAGAACATCAGCGGGAGGTTCATCAACAGTGGGTAAGGCTACTGAGCAGGAAAGTGATAACTGATGCTCTTAAAGCATCGGACTGGCTGACACTCAGCTGGTAGCATAATGCAGCTCGATTCCCGCGAGGCCCTCTGCATGGAATACCAAGTATGCACTAGTAATTTGAGAGTGCACTTATATATTACAGAATGGTCTTGCACTGAAAGGTGTGCTCATACTCAAGAAGAACCCACCACCGCTCATGTATTAATAAATACTTCAGTCTCAGTAGAACACTAACTCCTGAGAAGCTTTTTGCCATGTAACAGAGGAAAAATTAGTTTTTATTTCATTTCTTACAGGCTCCAATGGCTATTTTGCTAGCATTGGGTGCAGAGACGGGCACTAAAACACAAGCCACGGCCAAAACCATGTAAGTCTGGGATGCTCTAGCCAGGATGTAGATCCAGTTTTCATCTCCTGAAGCCATTACATGAGAGTCATTTCTTCACTGATGGTAGGGATCTCCCCTTTGGCCAGACACGTACAATCAGCACCAATACCTCTGGGGATCTGAAGAGCACACAGGTTGAAAGAGACGACCTATATGATTCAATTGACGAGAAAAACCCTCGAGTTCCCACTCCGATCGAGCTGAGCCCCTGCGAGCCAGAACTGTCTCATTCCGGCCATTTTTTCAGAGAGCAACAGGTACGGAACCTGTCTCGGCAGCTGAAGAGAGGGTCTGATTCTGATGCAGGGGAGGCTGGTCACATGACTATGGATCACCTGACTGAGGGTCATGTGATCCGGAATGGATCTACAGCTGTCCGTGGAGAGGATGGTGCTTCGGAGATGGAGCAGCTGAACCAGAGTGCTGTGGCATCCAAGAGGGAGATCTCCTTGGTTGAGGAGAAGTGAGTGCTGTATTACTAATCCCATAGTATGTAATCCCATAGTGTCACACTACAAATACAGAGCAACACCAACATGCATACACGTACACAAACACACGCACACGCACACACACACACACACACACACACGCACACGCACACACACACACACACACACACACACACACACACACACACACACACACACACACACAGGCTATTCAATGCACAAGACGAATTACGGAACCTCAACCTCAAAATTAGGTGAGTGGAAATATCCGAAACACACATTTTCAGTTATCGGTCCTCCAGTATAACTCACCCTATTCCGAATATTCCCAAATATTGTACTGTAATAATTCTTCAGGGATTCTCTCGGTTGGCTAGTTGAATTCATGCTTATGAAGCAGCTCCATTGCTATTTGAGTGGACTCTGTTTAGCTTGCTAGTATCTGTTTAATTAGCTTCTCTGTTTTAGTATTTAAGTGACTGTATTCCTAGCTCTGTATTGATGTGCCCTGAAGAAGACTACAGCACTGTAGTTGAAACGTCGGCATTTGATGATATTTTTTGATGAGAAATTCTGGTTGGAATTGAAGAAACTTCATAAGCATTATAATGCAATATCCATATTCAAGCAGTGCAAACTCTTTGCTGTCTCTCTTAGACTGAAGGAAGAACTGATCAGGGAGCTGGTCAAGAACAGTCGGACCAGCAAGCGGCTGAACGAGACCTACCTCACCAAGATACAAAAACTGGAGCTGGTAAGTGAAGTGATGGTAACACTGGCTTCGTGGACTGTCATTCAGTGGAGCTCATCGCAGAGCTAGTCTTATTTTGTGCCTAATTGTGTGTTTAATGTCCGTGCCAAAGATATAGTATACAGAGAATGATGCACGATATCATATGGATAGTATATGAAGACTCGATAGTCTGCCAGAATATGTAATAATCTGTATTCCAGGAAGCGACCTCAGTGCAGAAGGACCTGAAGAGATTCCAGGCATCACTGCAGAGACCCCGGGCAAGAGGGGAAGGTGAGGGAGGAGAGGATGTGAAGGTTGTGGAAGAACAGAAAAGGAATTTGGCAGGAGCTGAGAGAAAACTGGCTGCCTTGCAAAGGAAGCAGAAGGTTGGGAGCCCATTGCATCACCTCAGCAGTAATCTTCCTTACCTCACCCTCCCCTCCCTTTTAACCCTCCCCTCCCCTCCCCTCCCCTCCCCTCCTTCTGCAGGAAACCGAAAGAGTTATCCAGTTTGGAAAAAAGAGTGAAAGGAGGTATTATCTTTTTGCATAGCTAGGCATCACTAATGCCTTCATCATCAGTGTTGGCTCAGAGGGAGTGTCCGTGCACTCTTTGTATACTATTTACACACCTCAGGATATCAGAGGGAGTGTCTGTGCACTCTTTATATACTATTTACACACCTCAGGATATCAGAGTTGGAGGGTGGGATAGAACGGTTGCGGAACCATCAGGAAGCACTCAAGCGGAGACTCAAGAAGGAGACAGACAGAAAGACCAAACTAGAGGTGAGAAAACTGGTATTTTGGAATATGGCTGTAATGTAAGATGTGGCTGTATTAGAGAGGTCTATTATACATGTACATTGGGACCCATTAGTTGGCCTTTGTAGGGAGGTAGCTGCCACATATTATAGAGTATATCCTGCTGGACTTATCTGTACCACTGCAGACTGACCTCCAGAAGTACCAGCACAGAATCAAGTCCCTGCAGACAAGAAGTGACCAGCAGAGTAAAGTCCTAAAGATCAAAACAGAGGAGGTGCGTATATGCACTAGACGTGCCAGCGCTGCAGAAACTTCACTGGGTTCAAGCTACAGCCGGGAGTTAGACAGTAATGCTGTTCTTTCTTCCGCCTTCTGTATAGGTTGCTGCTGCCCAAAGAAAACTTCGGAGACTCAGCAGTAGACCCAACAGCCAGATTAATGATTCAGAAAGGTACTGGGCAAGCCACAGCTTTATTAGTGAAGGAGCCTGCTAGACCATTAACTGTTTTATGTTCTGGAAGACTAAATGTAGGCTACACTCCCTCCTATAGAGATTCATCACATCATATTAGCACTATCTGGAGATACTTGCTTTGCTCATACAATGCAATAGAATTTTTTCTGGGGCAAACTTCAAAGGATCCTTGTGACTATATGTGCTGTTTGAGCTTATTTATTTAGCAAAGGTACTGCTACCGGATGCTAGAAAACATGAAAAACAATATTGTTTCAAGGTAGTAGTCTTCACCACAGTTAAGAGCACAATGCTACAAAATACTACCACTTAGGAAGAGCATAATTATGCATGGTGAAGCCGAATACTTATCATAGCACATGTATAGCCTCAAAATGTCTCTTGCATTGCTCCAGTCCTCAGCTGGTAGCTCAGAGGGCGTGGCTGGATGCAGAGGTGGAGAGAATGCTACAGCAGAAGGAGGCAGTTGAAATGCTGGAAAAGGTGTGCAGTCATATGTATCCAGGAGCCTATCACTGCCTAGTGTACAGCAACTCTATCATTTTCAGCCAGTTTATGTAAATCTTCAAATTGTACAGCAGCTATAGATTTTACAGAATACCTCTTCTGCATGCTCAGGAATTATTGGAAAGAGAGAGGATCTTATCGGAAAGGGAAGCTCTGATAGCCGAGAGAGATACCCTGGAGATGATGAGGGTTCGCTCCAGTCAGGCCGTGGCACGAGAGGTTGTGCGACTGTCGATGCAGATTGAGTCCATTGAGGGCTCCATCAAGAGCAAGGGGGAGGAGCTCAGAAGTTAGTAGTGGTTATTAACCACAATTATAGTAGCAGTATTCACTGAAAAGTGTAACTTAAAGGAGCTAAGGAAGGCGGAGGATGGAGGTAATATTAAGCAATGAGTATGCTCTCTGCCCTTTAGCTCCAAAGTCATCTTCTGGCAGACAGCAAAACATGCATCAGGAAATTACCAAACTCACTCAAGAACGGTATTCAGTCTCTGAACTATGCATCTTTTTTTATTACATACTAGTATATATTACTGCTATTCCTAGACTCTCACTATAGTTGAATTCCCTTTTCCATTGCCCCACCAGTGCCTGAAAAAGATATTATGTATGGCCAATGACAGAGTAGTAGGGCATAATTAGTGGAGTACTTTGATGTAACATCTGCTTCTGGACTATTTTCATTGGATAAAGTTACTACAAATACTGTTTACCGATGCAAGATCTCTAATATACTTTTGCAGGGATAAGTTGATACAGCAGAGGGAGGCGCTCGAGCAGAAGATGAAGGAGGGAACACTCTTACCTCAGGAGGAACAGAGAAAGTGAGTACCACACACTTAACCTCCACCTGTGGTAGCTAGCCCAGGGCCAGGTTGTCTGTTCTAAACGTGTGGGGACTGACATCGTTCACAGATGTTGCCAGAGAACTGAAAGCCTCCCATGTAGATGGAAGTCAAAGGAGCTGGTTTATGGTTATGGCTAGAATAGACCCTATCAGTTCAAATGAAGCATGAGAAATTGGTTACAATGCTCCTTCATTAATCCATGCAACATAAAAATCCAGGGCTTCAGTTGTGGCCCTGATAATAGTTTCACATTACATCTGCCTCGCAGGTTATATGAGTTGAACGAGTGTATTGAAGTACTGGAGGCCACTGTAGACTTCAAGAACGACAGCATCACTTCCAGGCAATTAGACATTGCACAAATAATTCAGAGTGGGGAGATTTCCTCAGAGATCCAAGACAAGCTTGCCCATCTCTCCCTGTCTGATGCCAAAGCTCTGCTCATACGATACTTTGAGAAGGTTGGTGATTTAATAACCATAGTAACCAAGACACTCCTATTTTAGAATTAGTATGGGAGTATACAGTAATTAATACATAGTATTATCAAAAGAATAGTTCATTAAATTTCTTCTATGAGTAGCTACTTTTGCATGTGTTCAGCTTTCAGTGCTGAATCCCAAGAGGATATAATTACCGATAGATTTAGATGTGGATGAAGTCCTTCAAATTATCTCCACTCTTTCTAAGGTGGTACACTTGAGGTTGTCAGAGAACCAGCACAGACATGCCCACAGGGAGCTGGAGGCTGAGATGGCTGAGCAACAGCAGATCGTCTGTAGGCTGGAGCGATCGCTTAAGCAGGCACAATTTGAGATGGAGAAGAGACTTATCTCACAGCAAAAGGTTTGCTTTGAGTAGGAATGTGATACAGTACGTGTTTGTGTGTGTGTGTGTGTGTGTGTATAGGTGTGTGAGTTGTGTGGTGTGGTGTGCATTGTGTAAGAAGTATAATCCGTCAGGTTTGATACTCACCACAACTGCTGCATCTATGTACAGGAACACGAACAGCAAGTACGTTTTTTGATGCAGCAACTGGCTGAAAACAACCCAGAAAATATTTCTCCAATAGAAGTAGAGTCCAGAAAAATGGAACAGATGGAAGCAAAGATCAAGCAGTTGGAGAAGGACCTTTACTACTATAAGAAAACCAGCCGTGATTTGAAGAAAAAATTCCGAGGGGCTCAAATGGAAAGAAGTGAAGCCACGGGTACAGGCTCCAGCTCAAGAGATCAATCGAATACCAGTGCAGCAAATTTGAAAAGGGTGCATACTGAAGCTCTGAAGAGTGATCATGAAACTTCCAGCTTGGGGAAAGGTTATGTAGGAGACAGTTTGAGTAGGAACACTACCTCACCCAAAGCTGGGACTGAACCACAAGACCACATGCAGTCGCCACAACAGAGCCAACTCAAAGATGATTCATCCAAAATATTGGTTGAATCTGATGAAATAACGAGAGCAAAAATCTGTGAAAGCTCAAGTATGGTAGATACAGCAATAGGCAAAACTGAGATGGACCACAAACACTCGAAGGGCAGCACTAGAACAAGTTCTTTTGGTGCTGGTGGTTATACTGATGGTACTGGTATAGCAGTTCCAAGACAGCTAGTGGAGGGGCAATCATCCCCAGTATCCAATAGGAGTGGAGCTGCCAGTGCTGGTATTGTGAGGAAGCCTAAAAAGCAGCTGAGGCAGTTGAGGTGCATACATAGTGATTCTTATGTGTTAGCTACTAGCCACTTGTATGACAATTATTCTTATTTCTAGGTCTTTGAATCCTAGCTAGCTTATAGGGGTTCTCCTGGTCCTTAGCCCAGTGTTCACCTTTCAGGGCTTGGAACAAGACGACAGTTAGTAATCTAAGACTACAGTCAGTAATCTAAGTCTACTGTCTTCCACTCTATTCTGCAGATGTGCATGTATCATTTTCTAGAAAGGGTCGACTGGTTTCATCCAGAACATACTTTGGTGGGGAAGTACAGCTCCCCGAGCAGGTTCTGGAACATGGTGGTGTGCCATATCTAGGGCAGTCTGGGTGCATATGCATGTCCCCCAAACATTTTGAGTGCCCTGAGAAGCCGTTAAAAATTTATTTGACGGGGAAGCTTTTCCCCACTGACAGATGTAGTGTGAGGTAGGTCTATCTCTTATTTAGTGCTTCAGACATTGCTGAGCGGATGGCAAGACAAGGCACAGTACTACCACACACCGTGAAGCAGTCATCAGGTCAGCTATTGTCACATAACATTGCAGTTAGGCATGTATTTATTATAGTGATGATTGTCTTCACGACATTATAGGGACCACATCTCTGGTGAAAGAACACAGATGACTTTTTCTGCATGCAGTGTGCTGCGCTTAATAACTAGTCTGGTAGTTGTGACATATTGTTAAATTTTATGCAGGAAATTAAAGTTCTCTACTCATTCCACGCAACACTATTTTGCTTTGCCCCAGGCTGTTGCCACCATTACTATAGCTGAAGTGAATCCATATTAATAACAGTACAAACAACCACTAATTTCTGAGCCCAGCACACCACAAACTAATACACCATCATGACAAAACAGTGTACAGCATCACATGTATAATATGCTGGTCTAGTGCCAGTTGCATGGTCAGAGTCCAGTCACAATTGAAAGAAAGCAGTGATACTAAAATTCCTATTATAATTCATACAGCTTCCAATTTTTTTTATAGTTCTGTCATGATCATGTGTCTGGAGCTCAACTGTAACTTGCCCGTCCTATTGCCTTGCAATTGCAAGCACTAGCTAGTATTACCTTACAGCCATTTCATATTGATATATATACAATCCTATTGGCCTGGATTGAATTTGTCCTAGTTACCAGCCCCAACCTAACTTTGCATACATTCCGTGGAGAAACCCCAATGCCAGGTATGCGATGTGTGCCCTCCAAACAACATAAAATACAACTGTGCATGATGTCAACATTGTACAGTTCTACTAATGTATGCAAATACTGGGACATTTTAATGTGAGTGCACAATAACATTGACAATACAAAAATAGTTTGTCCGTTCCTAATCCATAGTGAGAACTACTGTGGTTTATGACCTTTGTTGAGGTCTAGGGCGAGGAAGCTTGTTGAGTTTGTCAAGCACTTGGGCCATTGTCGGTCGCTCCTCTGGGTTGCGTTTAGTACAGATAACGATCAGCTCGTGCATGAACTGCCACTGACTTTGGATTTGACGTAACGTGCTTCGATACTGGGCTGGATCGGGAAGCTGGCAGGTGATAACTTCACACAGCAGCACTCCATAGCTGAAGACATCTATCTTTGTGGTCTGAGGTGGTGGGGTATCATCGGAATCATAATATGTTTGCGGGATGGTCTCGGGTGCTGCGTAGATGATGGCACCCTCTCCCATGGTCTGGGCCACCCTGGCCAGATTGGCTGACCCAAAGTCAGAGACTTTTGCCCTCCACATCTGATTAGGAAGCTCTTCCAGGAGGACATTGGGGGCACTCACGTCACGGTGGATGATGGGCTCCTGGTGTTCGTGGAGATAGTGGAGGGCGTAGGCAACATCTCGGAATATGGGTATCTTGCTGTCACCTGAGAGCCTCCCATTTTGATATGCTGTGCGGAGATTGGTATCCAGGAGCTCCATGACAATCAGCGGGGGTAGGCGGGGTATTTGGTCATCGAATACAGCAGCCATGAAGCGTAGCAGGTTTGGATGGCGGACTTGTGCCATGATTCGCACTTCTCTTCGAAGACGCTCAATGGTGTGCTCATTGAGTATTGCAGGATGTGGCCATTTCACGGCAACCAACTGACCTTGGAATCTACCTCTAGCAACAACACCCCAAGCCCCCCTGTCCATCTCACCTAAGATCTGAACATCATTGCGTGGGACCTTCCAGGCCTCAAATCCCTGCTGAGATATAACCTGTGGAGAGGAACGTAACCGCTCCAACTCAGCTGTGGCAGTGTCCAGCCTCTGATGTAGGAGTTGTAACTGCAGTTGAGATTCCTGCTCTCTCGCTGCTGCTTCCTCTCTCTGCTGTGTTGCTTCCACTCTTTGCTGTGCCACTTCTTCTCTCTGCTGCTGCAGCTGCTGTGTAGCTTCATCGAGCCTCTGCTGAAGATCTTGCAACTGCTGTTGAGACTGCTGTTCTCTTGCTTCGGCTTCTTCAAGTCGCTGCCAAAGACCTTGTACATGATGTTGAAAGTCCTCTGATGCCTCATCTCTCAGCTGTTGCACTTGTTGTTCCAGTTGCAAACAATTTGAGCGAGGGACATACTCTAATTTGATTTTCTCAGCTTGTCCAAAGATATCAACCACGCCCCACAGAGGTTGGTCAGTAGGCAGACCAGTGCAGGCCACTCCCTGGTCCTCTCCATCAACAAAGAAGTGCAGGTCTCCATTTTCATATACCTTACAACCTAGTGACTGTCCCATTCGCATGGATTCGAGTTTTTCATATATCCAGTAATCTGCGCTGTTGATAATATACACTGGTACCTCAGCTATTGTATCCGGGCATACTGTTGTAAATCCTGAAACAAGGGTTCCCTTATAATGAACTTCAACCCGTAGCAGCTTTACCTGAAGCATAGTACCAACAGGTACAGGCTGATCAGTACGGTGGCCGAGAAGGTTCACCCGCTGCGGGTACGGCGGGTATGGGCGGGTACCGACGGCGGGTAGGGGCGGGTATGAGCGGGTACCGACGGCGGGTAAGGGCGGGTACCGACAATTATGCCACGTGATCCTGAGTAGTATGCGACAGAGTCTTTACAGTCTCGCGTAGCCAACGCTGGGAGAAAAACCTCAGAAGGTTAGTGACCCGGGGTTTGATCGACCTGGGCTTCAAGTTCAATCTTTATAATATACTGAGATAGCTATTATATTATGTTGAACTTGAAGGCTGCTTCCACCAGTGTCCAATAGCTAGCTAATAATACTAAAACTGATAAACGTTGAGCATTAACTACATGGTAGTTATAACCATGCATTTATGTGGTGATCATGATCAGGAAGTAGCTATAGTTGGATATCTATAAGCAGCATGCTTGGTTTGATCATAGATAGTACTACTATCTATGGTTTGATAGAGGATTCAGCATAAAACAGTTTCAGTACTGAGGTGAATCCGTCTCTCTGATGAAATCTAGGAGCAGAAGATAAGCTGGACATGGTGGCTCTGTGGATTGATGCAATGTTACAGGTCTGAAGATCATTTATCCACCCAAGTTTGAGCAACTCATGCATGGACTATTAGTATTACTCTAGCCGCTCTAGCTAGCAGCCTATTTGAAATATTATTATTACAATAATTACAACCATTTTCATGTACAGCTGTTGAATCTGATGAGTTGATGATGTTAGAGATCACAGTATATCTGATGACTTGCTTAACTATGAATTGATCATGCATGCAAACAAGCAACCAAAGGAGTGATAAATACTGGAATAATAAAGGAAATGTACTATTATGAAGGAGAGTAACGGATCCATGTTGTGGTAGTAAAAACTGGTTCGTTCCACCAGTACATCACCTAGCTATACATACAGTCCATGGTAAAATACATTATGATTATGGAATCATAATAAAATCATCAGTAGCCTCATTACCATGGGAACGATGCGAGGCCTCTTGCTGTTCACATCAGTGCATGGTCATATCAGTATTGTATTACAGCAAATGGACACCCTTTCTCTTAAATAGTTGCTATTAGGCCTTCAACATAGTATAATCATATTACAGCTATCTTATAATTAATCAACATAGATAGTAGAGTAGGTCCTTTCTTTCCTTCTACTCTACTATCTAAATATACATTGAAGCCCAAGTCGATTAAATTAAACCCCAGGTCACCCAGAAAGTACAGGCAACGCCTTCATTTTTTACAAACGCGCTGGCATTAGCCCCGCACTCAGGCCTCCCCTCGCAGGTTTTTCCGCAGCCGTGGAATTTCCACTGCTGCAAAAAAAGCTGCTGCCGCGAAAATAAAACTGCAGCCATGGAATTTTCGCGGCTGCGGTACGAGGCTGGCATCACGTGGTATAATTGTCGGTACCCGCCCTTACCCGCCGTCGGTACCCGCCCCTACCCGCCGTCGGTACCCGCCCATACCCGCCCCTACCCGCCGTCGGTACCCGCCCATACCCGCCGTACCCGCAGCGGGTGAACCTTCTCGGCCACCGTAGATCAGTGTACACTACTCCATCCATAAAGCTGCTCACTCTCTCTGCCACCGTATCGCCCTCAGACAACTGAATGTTCTCGCCATGGACGTGGTGAAATTTACCCGCTCTCTCCATCTCCCTGGATCCACCCTAGTCTCGCGGGCCAGCCCACTTACTTCCGCAGATCGGTGCTGCGGAAGTAAGTGGGCTGGCCCGCGAGACTAGGTCCACCCACAGGATATGAGTCGAAACTGTAGCTCCACCCACGATCACAGTCACGTGATTACAGATGGGTGGGGCTAGCTTACTAAGGTGGTACACTTGAGGTTGTCAGAGAAGCAGCACAGGCATGCCCCACAGTGAGTTGGAGGCTGATCGTGTGTATAGACTGGAGCATAGATACTATAGGTTTATAATATCTATGGCTGGAGCGATCATTTAAGCAGGCTCCGTTTGAGATGGAGAAGAGACTTATCTCACAGCAAAAGGTTTGCAGTATAAAGCGAAAAAATGCGGAGACGGCTGGGTACGAGGCTAGGTGTGCTTACTATTTCTGTTAATTGTACTACTGTATTGCAACACAATATTAGGAAGCTGAGCTATTACTTACGTTTTGGTTACTTTAATTTAGTGTGCTGCACAGGCGTGGTATTGTTTAACAACTCAACAATGGATAGACAACTGAACACAACTGACAAGTACAATGACTTATAGACGGGAAGTAATGCTGCATACAGTCACTGCTATAAATAGTCATATGTCATACGCACAGTCGATGAACAGTCCTTATGCCCGAACAGGTTTGCTCTGCTCATCTGAGTCAGGCTTCTGGGCAGTCACCTTC
Source organism: Phakellia ventilabrum (assembly GCA_963921505.1). Lineage (NCBI taxonomy): Eukaryota > Metazoa > Porifera > Demospongiae > Axinellida > Axinellidae > Phakellia > Phakellia ventilabrum. Next base: position 699,179 of record OY997389.1, read on the forward strand.
TTGGGCAGGTCAACCAGTTTGTAGCAGATGGCGAAGCCAATGATCTCACTGATGGACAAGTAAATGACATTATTTACAACTACAGCCTGGAGGTACATGTAGGTGAACTTCATCATAAGGTACGTGAGGGATCGAATGATGGTTATTGCCATGGTAGTGGTACTGAAATATGTAGCCTTGCACTAGCACCCTTACTTATGCCAATTAATTGTATGCAAATTAAAGCTCGTGTAATCCCCTGCATGAGGCCCTGCATCCCCTTCTCTCCACTCCAGTGAAGAATGGATCCGGAATACTTGAAAGCACTGCATTTCAAAGATGCTTTTGCACTTACTCTAGCTTGTGATAATGTGGTGGAGCAGCCTTCCGGAATGAACTCAGAATGACGATGTCTGTGACAGCTTTCGTAGCCTCTTCCAGGGGAGTGTACTTGACCAGGAGCTGTTTCTTGAAGAATGCCTTACTCTCTAGGAGGGAGGGAGGAAGAGAGATAGGAAGGGAGAGAGTCATATACTAGCCTCATTTCCGGACTCCATTCCACATCAAAAATATAATGGACATGCATGCATAAAGTGAAAAAAGCCTTGGAATGGAGCGTAGGACTGAGGCTATAGGTTATATGGTAGAAGTGTATTACTTCATGTGTTAGAGATTATATTACAAAATCGGCAAACGTACCGTCATCAGAGGTCTGCAGAGATACATAGCCACTGGGGGCCATGGTAAAATGCGAAACTACCTTTAAGTCAGTCACTGCCACTTGCCCCTGTGAGATGGAAACTATAATTATAACAACTACAGCTATAAACTATAAAGGGTCGATTCCAAGAAGCGATAAAATTACCGTTAGTCTGGCATGCACACATGGACCAACTGGTAGGTAAGCTTTTACCAGTGAATCATAATACTAGCAAATGATGATAACCATTAAATATTTCAGCACTAAAAACTTATTCTCAGCCTTACTCTGCAGGAATATTCTAGAACAGTTTCAAAAAAAGTGAATTGGATGCTGAGATAGTGGTTATGAAGACAGTCATCATCCTCAATAACCTGGGGACTTACTCTAATTGATGGCACTTGTCTGGTGTAGCAGAGGTAGCGCTTAGAAGGACTGGACAGAAGTTGGAACAGACCTCGAGGATGAGAATCCATGGCAGTCTCAAGCTGTGTATGAGGCAAGAAGTCATTAGTTGCAATGAAATTTAGCAGTGGTGCTGCTTTTTTTCTATTAAGATGCTGATCAGGAGTATACAAACCAGAAAAGCAGAGATCGCCACATGTACCTGTACCTTTTGGCAACAGCACTGACCGCCATAAACATGGCACAGATGTATACAAAGGCCAATGGTATATTTTGTCATGAGTATCGAAAATATTATATAAACATGTTTTGGGTACTGGTTTTTACTTCCTTGGTAGGTACACAGTATACATGAAGCCGTCAGTACTGCTGTATAATTTCTTGAACAGCTTCAAATTTCTGGAGTCCAAGATGAGTAAGAGTTACCTCACTCTAACAGGCATGAGCATTGAGCCAAAGCAAACAGCTGCCCCATCGCTCTGTACCATATCCTACTCCTTGATTATGAGTCTATAAACAGCCACTACTACATATCATTTTACCCTTGGTTATATGTTTGTGATAAATTAGATTCGTAGGCTATGACTGTAAGTTAACTGTACCTATATATAAGCTCCACTCACACTGCGTAACATACATTGTAAGCAAATCAAATCACTCGAGCTCGACTGCTTACGCTGGCCCTGTAGTCTCACTATGGCCTGGAGGGAGTGATCTAGCCCATGATAAGTGGTATGGGAATGAAACTATAGACTTGCTAAGAAATGTACTATCTTATGCAAATCAAGGCTAGTCTCATCCCTATGACAGAGTGCTGGGTCGAAGGCCAGATCAGGACAGGTAAACAGCTTAGCCTCGTACCCAGGCCTGGGTGCGAGGCTAGTAAACAGCTACTCACCACAGTGTAATTATCAGGGGCATTCTCCTTCTTGGACACAATAGCTATGTCCGTTATGACGTCTTCCTGATCTGCTGGCGGTACCATCCTGCCTGGAGGTAGAGATGGTTGTGGCTAGTTTGTAACAGCAGGCATTACACAAATAGAGTCATCCGGGTCTAAGTATTCAGCAATCTCACCGAGGTAGGCCTCATGGCAGGCATCTATGAATCCCGAGAAGAGAGGTTTCAGGTATGCGGGAACCTCCGGGATCATCAGCTTGGCACAGAGGATATCGAAAGTAATGTGAGGAGAACTCTGGTCGGACAACCGGGTCAATTCGAGGTAGTCCATCATGAGGGCCGTGGGGTTTTCGTGCAGTAGCGTGAACCGGACTGGTAGGTGTCGCCCGTAGAAGTCCATCAGTGGCAGCGAGAGTAATCCATTCCGATACTGGTGTTGGAATTCAGTTACCACCAAGGCGGAAAAGTGGCCATCGTAAAAAGCCAGTGGAAGGGGATCCTTCTTACAGGAGATCGGGTGCCAGAGAAGGGGAAGGTAAACCCCGCAGAATTTCACTCTATGAAGAATGGAGCCACGGAATGACGAGCTCCCCTTCCCAACAGCATATATGATAATTGGTCGTCGCAGCACATTGGCAAGTACGAACACGTGGAACTCCTCAAGTCTGTCCAAGCTAGCCCCCAGGGGGACTTCAGCCGATGCCTTCTTGACAACCATCTCCCACTCTGCCTGCCATTGCTGTGGATCGAGTTCAAACTCGAAATGGATGTTCTCCATCTCACGACTGTGCTTCCACCGTTCATAGAAAGTGTTCCCCTGGGTTGACTGTACGGCATGGGACACGGCCTTCCGTAGAAAGTAGTCTCGGTCTTGGAATCCCCATATTCCAAGTGATACTGCATGCAGGAGATTGTTACGGCCGTCCACTAGGGTAAGGAGAGGAACAAGGTTTGTTGCCGTGGCGCACCAGTTCAGACACTTCTCTTCTTCAAGGAGCTGTTGTGTCTCCTTATCAATGATGCAATCGAAAACAAAGTCTTTGAAATCAACCGGGTAGTCGCTGAGGGGCAGGGTGAGAGTGAAATAGCTAGTGCTGGTGAAGAAGTTGGTCTCACCGGGTGGTGCAGTTGAAACCCAATCTTTCTGGATCACAGCCCGGCAGCGTTCAGTGGTTTGGAGGTTGGTTTGTGAGATGCTTCGTGGTAGGACTGGTCGTGTTGGTGGATGCTGAGTGGACTGAGCGGCTGTGAGTGAGGCCATCATGTGCGCATCCTACTGGCCTGTCTGGATGTGTAGAGACGGTACAAAAATGACGAGGGTACCCTTTGCATGGTTGCTTACAGTTATGCATATGCAGCCTACGGTATCTCAGGAATTACGTGATTATGGTAATATTAACAAAGTGGTTAGCAGTAAAGTCTGACTACAGAACTAAGACTCAACACTTAACTTGTGACCAGTGGCAGTGTGGCGAGTGTATGTGCTTAAGTTCCAGCCACCAGCCGTTCAGAAGTTCTTAACAATACAGTATCTCTGGCTTGATTATAGGCTGGTGCCAAGACTAGCAGATACTCTCATACAGTGGAGATTTTTCTATGGTGCATGATAAAAGCCAGGGAAGGGAGGCTACCCAGACCTAGTCTCATGAGCCGGCCCAATTTACAGCGAGGAAGTATGTACCGTACGTGCCTTTTTTCGGTACAGGACGTTTCGTGAAAGATAAGACAGCAGCTCGTCCACAAATGCAACGCCCTCTTTCCGTATACTACTTCTCATTTGGAATACCCAAAATTGTAGCCCCACCCATGAATCTCTGCACGCTCCATGCAGCTAGCCGGCTAGCCTCGCGCACGAAAGCGGTATATTAGTACAATGTGGGATTTGCATGTGAGTGTGCAATAACATTGACGTTACAAAAGTATACATACGTAATCATAGTAAGAACTACTTAGTCTCCAACCAGCATAAAATACAATCATGACATTGTACAGATCCACCAAGTACTATGACATTATAATATGAGTGCACAATAACATTGACAATACAAAAGTTGGCGAAGTTTATTGGTTCCAAATCTGTAGTGAGAATTACTGTGGTTTATGACCTTTGTCGAGGTCTAGGGCGAGGAAGTTTGTTAAGTTTGTCAAGTACTTGGGCCATTGTCGGTCGCTCCTCTGGGTTGCGTTTGATGCAGACAACAATCAGCTCGTGCATGAACTGCCACTGACTTTGGATTTGACGTAACATGCTTTGATACTGGGCTGGATCGGGAAGCTGGCAGGTGATGACCTCACACAACAGCACTCCATAGCTGTAGACGTCTATCTTTGTGGTTTGAGGTGGTGGGGTAGCATCAGAATCATACATGTAGGCTTGTGGGATGGTCTCTGGTGCTGCGTAGATGATGGCACCCTCTCCCATGGTCTGGGCCACCCTGGCCAGATTAGCGGACCCAAAGTCAGAGACTTTTGCCCTCCACATCTGATTGGGAAGCTCTTCCAGGAGGACATTGGGGGCACTCACGTCACGGTGGATGATGGGCTCCTGGTGCTCATGGAGATAGTGGAGGGCATAGGCAACATCTCGGAATACTGGAACCTTATTATCACCCGAAAGCCTCCCATTCTGGTATGCCGTACGGAGATTGGTATCCAGGAGCTCCATGACAATCAGCGGAGGTAGGCGGGGCATTTGGTCATCGAATACGGCAGCTATGAAGCGTAGTAGATTTGGATGGCGGACTTGGGACATAATCTGCACTTCTCTTCGAAGACGTTCGACAGTGTGCTCACCAAGAATTGCAGGATGTGGCCACTTCACAGCAACTAACTGGCCTTGGAATCTACCTCGAGCAACAACACCCCATGCCCCCCTGTCCATCTCACCCAGGATCTGAATTTCACCTCGAGGGACCTTCCAGGCCTCAATTCCCTGCTGGGATGCAACTTGTAGAGAGGAACGCAACTGCTGCAACTCAGCTGTGGCAGTGTCAAGCCTCTGCTGCAACTCTTGCTCTCTCGCGGCTGCCTCCTCTTCCTGTAGGCCCAACTGCTGTGTTACTTCCTCCCTCTGCTGCACTGCTTCTTGTTTCTCTCGTATTGCTTGTTCTTTCTGTCGAATTGCTTCTTCTTTCTGTCGTACCTCTTGTCGTACTGCTTCTTCTTTCTGTCGAATTGCTTCTTCAAACCTGTGCTGAAGACCTGTTAGCTGTAGTTGTAATTTCTGCTCTCTTTCTTTTGCTTCTTCTCTCTGTTGATGTAACTGCTGCGTTGTTTCTTCAAGCCTCTGTTGAAGGTGCTGCAATTCCTGCCTTTTTGTGTCCACCTCTTTCCCTCTGAGAATGAATATTGAGATATACGTACCAATACTATTTTTCCATTGACCAACATGGGTAATATTCCCCATATTATTATTGCCTAGTCGTTATTGCCTTTTGCGTGGGAAGAGCATGTGCACACACATTAATAAGAAAATAGTAAGTATCTGTGATTCACTGACTCAGCAATGGAAACTACCAGGCTACAAAAAAGCTAGCGAAAGGCACTCCTCTGCTATAGAAAAACCTCTAAGTATGCAAACCTACCTCCCTTTAAACCATGCAATCTTGATAGTGTTAAGCCAAAAAGGTCTAATGCCTACTACTTAAAAAATGTCAATAGCTGTGATAAATATACCCTGTGACTGTTAGCCCCCCACAAGGCATCTGCACATGCATAATTATCTCTAGTTAGCTACTGCAAAACATTAGGAAGATGACTTATTACTTACAGTTTGATTGCTTGATCACGCCGCACAGGTTTGCTCTGCTCATCTGAGTCAGGCTTCTGGGTAGTCACCTTCTTGGGCAGGTCAATCAGTTCGTAGCAGATGGTGAAGTCGTAGACCTCACTGAAGGACAAGTAAAGGCATTCTTCAAAACTAAAGCCTGAACATACATGTACGTGAACTTCATCATAATGTAGTTGAGGAATGAATGATGGTTATTGCCATGGTAGTGGTACTGAAATACTTAGCTTTGCACAAGCACCCTTACTTATGTCAATAAATTATATGCAAAGCTCGTATAACTCCCTGCATGAGACCCTGCATCCCTTTCTCTCCACTTCAGTGAAGAATGGAATACTTGAAAGCACTGCATTTCAAAGGTTCTTGTGTACTTACATATACTCTAGCTTGTGAGAAGGTAGCGGCCATACAGTCTCCTCGGGTGAACTCAAAACGAAAATGTTTGCGACAGCTTTTGTAGCCTCTTCCAGTGGAGTGTACTTGACCAGGAGCTGTTTCTCGAAGAATGCTGGGTTCTCTAGAAGGGAGGGAGGAAGAGAGATAGGAAGGGAGATCTCTCAAGGAGTCATACACTAGTCTCATTCCCGGACTTCATTTCACAACAAAAAGTAATGGACATTCATGCAAATGAAGTATAAGAAAGCTTCAGAATGGAGCAGGTATATAGGAATGAGGCTATAGGTTGTGGTAGAAGATTTTGTGTGTTAGAGATATTATAAAGGTCAGCAAACGTACTGTCATCAAAGGTCTGTAGAGATACGTAGCCACTGGGAACCGTGGTAGAAGATGAAATCACCTTTAGGTCAGTCACTGCTACTCGCCCCTAGTGAGATGGAAACTGCTAATTAACATAACAGTATTGCAACTAAACTATAAATTACTGCCAGTGAATCATAATACACTAGCAAATTGTGTATTCCTGAGTAAACACGGCAATACCCACTTCCTTCTAGTTTTACATATTCTGTGGCATTATCAAAGCACTAATAACTAACTATTAGTATTATTCTCAGCCTTCACTTGATGGGCATACTTTTGCACAATATAAAAAGAAGTAATTGGAGACTGGAAAGCGGTTATAAAGACACTCATTATCCTCAATAGCCTGGGGGCTTACTCTAATTGATGGTACTTGTCTGGTGAAGCAGAGGTAGCGTTCACGACGATCATTCCGAAATTTGTAAGTCATGGCAGTCTCAATCTGTGTATGAGAGATAACAGTGAGTTATCAGTGGCAAAAAAAATTTGCGGTGGTGCTGCTTTGATGCCAATCAGGAGTGTGCAAACCAGATAATCTGGGTATATGGTTATGGGAATATAATAATAAGTTTGTTTGTGTGACTTGCCAATTGAAGGCCACAGAATCAGAGTGGTCTAACACTTGCCTCCCTAAAGTTTTAATATGTATTGAAATCATAAAATTTTGGCCATATACATGTGTGCATATCTCATAGGGTCTACATATTTTTCACTCCATTTCTGAGCAATGGCTCAAAGCCCAACAATTGGCCTAAATAAGCAGTGACTAGTATCTACATTTCTTCCACTATCTTCTGCTTTAGGTATCATGCACAGCACAGGGTGGCAAAGTGCAAAGCCATGAGGGCCTGAAGTGGGCCTAGCCTGGAGAAGATGGAGGCTATAAAATTTGGTAGTTCTGTACTAATTAGCTACACAGTGTATACATGTACATGAAGCCGTCAGTACTACAGTATATTTTCTTCAAACAGGTTCACACTCCAAGTTGGGTACAGTTACTCGCAATGTGCCAAAGCAACCCCACTGCTCTGTAGAATCAAGGACGCATCGAGCCGTCCTTGGTAGAATCAATATACACTTCTTATTGACAGATGTCAATTTACCAAATCTACAAACTCTTCTACCTCTGCTACGATTATTTTCTCGAGATACAGACACTCAGTAGTACATCCAGTAATAAAATTACTCTCTAATGACATATGCCACTTTCATGTGAATGAATACATGGCTAACTTTACATGTAAGCTCCACTCACACAGTGCAACATAAGCAACCAACCAGCCCATAACTGCTTTCCCTGTTGTCACATCATGGCCTGGAGTGAGTGATCTAGCCCATGATGAGCGGTATGGGAATGAGACTAGACTTGTTCCTTAGCAACATAAGGTGAGTAGAAGGGCCTCAGAACAAGACTAGATCAGGACAGGTAAACATCTACTTACCACAGTGTATTTATCTGGGGCATTCAAAATCCTGGACACAAGAGCTATGTCAGTTATGACGTCTTCCTGATCTGCTGGTGGTACCATCCTTCCCACTGGAGGTAGAAATGGTTGTGGCTACTTTGTAATAGAAGGCATTACACAAATAGAGTCTTGTTCCCAAACCTCTAGTCTTCTGCCCGAGGTAGGCATCGTGGCAGGCATCTATGAATCCCGAGATGAGTGGTTGCAGGTAATGGGGAACCTCGGGGATCATCAGCTTGGCACAGATGATGTTGGCAGTAATGTAAGGAGAGCCCTGGTCGGACAACTGGATCAATTCCAGGTAGTCCATCATGAGGGCCATGGGGTCTTCCTGGGGCAGCATGAACCGGACTGGGAGGTGCTGCCCGTAGTAGTCCATGAGTGGTAGCGAGAGGAACCCATTCCGGTACTGCTGTGGGAATTTAATTACCACCAAGGCGGAGAAGTGGCCATCGTAAAATGCCAGTGGAAGGGGGTCCTTCTTACAGGAACTCTGGTGCCAGAGAAGGGGGAGATAGACCCCGTGGAAATTCACCCGCTGGAGAGTGGAGCCATCGAAAGACGACCTCACCTTCCTAGCAGCGTACATGATAATTGGTCGGCGCAGAATATTGGCAAGTACAAACACGTGAAACTCCTCAAGACTGTCCAGGCCAGCCCCCAGGGGGACTTCAGCCGATGCCTGCTTGACGACCATCTGCCACTCTGCCCGCCACTGTTGCGGATCGAGCTGTATCCCGTATTGAATGTTGTCCCGCTCACAAGCGCGCAGCCACCGTTGAAAGAAGGTGTTCCCCTGGGTTGACTGTATGGCATGGGACATGGCCCTCCGTAGAACGTAGTCTCGGTCTTGGAATCCCCACATTCCAAGTGATGCTGCATGCAGGAGACCATTACCGTCCCCTAGGGTAAGGAGCGGAACAAGGTTTGTTGCCGTGGCGCACCAGTTCAGACACTTCTCTCCTTCAAGAGCCCGCTGTGTCTCCTTCTCAACGATGCAATCGAAAACGAAGTCTTTGAAATCCACCGGGTAGTCGCTGAGGGGAGGAAGGGTGAGAGTGAAGTAGGGAGTGCTCTTGAAGTAGTTGGTCCCGCCTGCTGGCGCAGTTGGAACCCAATCTTGCTGGATCACAGCCCGGCAGCGTTCAGTTACTTCAAGGTTGGTTTGTGAGATGCTTCGTGGTAGGACTGGTCGTGTTGGTGGATACTGAGTGGACTGAGCGGCTGTGAGTGAGGCCATCATGTGCACATCCTACTGGCCTGTCTGGATGTGTAGAGACGGTACAAAAATGACGAGGGTACCCTTTGCATGGTTGCTTACAGTTATGCATATGCAGCCTACGGTATCTCAGGAATTACGTGATTATGGTAATATTAACAAAGTGGTTAGCAGTGTGGCAGTGTGGCGAGTGTATGTGCTTAAGTTCCCAGCCACCAGCCATTCAGAAGGTCTTTACAGTACAGTATCTCTGGCTTGATGATAGGCTGGTGCCCAGACTAGCAGATGCTCCGTGCATGTGGCTTATAAGATGAGATCTCACAGTTATTACTAGCAACGTAGGCCTCCCTTCTGTTAATACTCTCGTACAGTGGAGATTTTCAATGGTGCATGCATGATAAAAGCCAGGGAAGGGATCCAGCCGGAGGCTACCCAGACCTAGTCTCACGGGCCACACCCCACTCGCGACTAACCCAGACCTAGCCTCATGAGCCGGCCCACTTTGTGTGCTGCGGAATGGAATATTCCATTAAATAGCTGCACATGTACACCCCCTGTGGATGAGCAGATTTCAATATCCCCCTTGGACAGCAAATTAGTGGTACAACCCCTCGGGTGGGTTGACACAACTAAAAAGGCTGTGCCCCTAGATGCAATCAATATTTGCAGGACACAATTATTTTTCTACCCCCAAAACACAATTACAGAAATAGCTCAATATAGCTCGCGAAACCTCGACCCAGACCCTTGCCGGAGGGTCTGGGTAAGAAGCCCCTACAAGTTGGGTGCTCATAAGGTAGAACGGGGTAATTCCGGTCACGGTATAATTCCGATCAGTCTATACAAAAGTGACCACCAACTGTATTCTTTGCAAGTCTCACTCATGCTGCGGTAACACTAATTACTCCTCGTACTAGAACTGCAATTATATCAGCACTGCTCTGTGTTAATTAGCTTTCGAGCTACACTGTCCGGAATTGCGCTGTGACCGAAATTATCTCGCTCTACCTTATCTATCTCATTGGCTGTTTAATATGCACATTTACAGCGAGGGAGTATGTACCGTACGTGCCTTTTTTCGGTAGAGGACGTTTCTTGAAAGATAAGACAGCAGCAATGCAACGCCCTCTTTCCGTATACTACTTCTTATTTGGAATACCCGAAATTGTAGCCCCACCCATGAATCTCTGCACGCTCCAGCTAGCCTCGCGCACTAAAGCGCGGTATTATAAAAGCCTGCCAAAAAAATACTATGCTCACTCACAGTTAGTTTTCTTCTAATTAGTACAGTGTGGGATTTTCGTGTGAGTGTGCAATAACATTGACGTTACAAAAGTATACATAATCATAGTAAGAATGATGACTTAGTCTGGCGTAGCCCGCCCTGAGGTCTAGGGCGAGGAAGTTTGTTAAGTTTGTCAAGTACTCGTGCCATTGTTGGTCGCTCCTCTGGGTTGCGTTTAGTACAGATGACAATCAGCTCGTGCATGAACTGCCACTGACTTTGGATTTGACGTAACGTGCTTCGATACTGGGCTGGATCGGGAAGCTGGCAGGTGATGACTTCACATAGCAGCACTCCATAGCTGAAGACATCTATCTTTGTGGTTTGAGGCGGTGGGGTATCATCGGAATCATAATGTGTTTGTGGGATGGTCTCCGGTGCTGCGTAGATGATGGCACCCTCTCCCATGGTCTGGGCCATCTTTGCCAGATTGGCTGACCCAAAGTCGGAGACCTTTGCCCTCCACATCTGATTAGGAAGCTCTTCCAGGAGGACATTGGGGGCACTCACGTCACGGTGGATGATGGGCTCCTGGTGCTCATGGAGATAGTGGAGGGCGTAGGCAACATCTCGGAATATTGGTAATTTAGAATCACCTGAAAGCCTCCCATTCTGGTATGCTGTGCGGAGATTGGTATCCAGGAGCTCCATGACAATCAGTGGGGGTAGGCGGGGCATTTGGTCATCGAATACAGCAGCCATGAAGCGTAGCAGGTTTGGATGGCGGACTTGTGCCATGATTCGCACTTCTCTTCGAAGACGCTCAATGGTGTGCTCATTGAGAATTGCAGGATGTGGCCACTTCACAGCAACCAACTGACCTTGGAATCTACCTCGAGCAACAGTACCCCAAGCCCCCCTGTCCATCTCACGCAAGATTTCCACTTCAGTGCGTGGGACCTTCCAGGCCTCGATTCCCTGCTGGGATGCAACTTGTGGAGAAGAACATAACCGCTCCAACTCAGCTGTGGCAGTGTCGAGCCTCTGCTGTAGGAGCTGCAACTGTAATTGAGATCTCGCTGCTGTCTCCTCTCTCTGCTGTGCCATTTCTTTCTTCTGCTGCTGCAGCTGCTGTGTAGCTTTACCGAGTTTCTCCTGAAGACTGTGCAACTGCTGTTGAGACTGCTGCTCTCTTGCTTCAGCTTCTTCAAGTCGTTGCTGAAGTCCTTGTACATATTGCAAGTCCTCAGATGCCTTGTCTCTCAGCTGCTGCACTTGTTGCTGCAGTTGCAAACAATTTGAACACTGATGCACTGGAGGGCTGAATTTGATCTCCTTAGCCTTTGCATAGATATCGACAAAACCCCACAGAGGCTGGTCAGTGGGAAGACCGGTGTAGGCCAATCCCTGGTCCTTTCCATCGATAAAGTAGTGCAGGTCTCCATTTTCATATACCATGCAGCCTAGCGACTGTCTCTCCGTCGCCAATTCCGTGCGCAATGAATAGCCTGTGCGGACATTACCAGCGTGGGAGAGTTCTCCGAAGCTTCCTAATGTCCAGTAGCGCTCATCAGCCCTCAGCCTCAAATAAACCACTGGTACTTCAGCTATGGTATCCGGACATACCGTTATAAACCCAAGTGCTAGGGATCCCGAATAACCGCGTCCTACATGTACTTGCAACAGTTCTATCTGAAACATGGTACCAACTGGTACAGGCTTCTCCGTGTACACTACTCCGTTCTCAAAACCACTGGCTCTCTCCGCCACCGTATTATCCTCAGATAGCTGGATATTCTTACCGCAGACGCGGTGAAACTTGCTCCCTCCCAGATCCATCTTGCAGCCTTAATAATACTCTAGCTCTTCATAAAATACACAAGGGAATTGGACCACACGTACGAGAGCGCATGTTTCCCGCTCCGAATGTAGTCAGTCACGCGTAGCCTGTCGAGTGTCGACCATTCGGATCGAGCGAACGATATACGCGTGACTAGCCTTTAATGCGCTGCGACCTAGTATAGTATAGTAGTACCTTGGACTGTAGCCCCACCCATTCGTGCGAATGTACGTCCGGCCACCCGCGCGTCACTACCGGCATACCGCTCAGGATCTCGACTGTAGCCCCACCCATCTTTGCAGAGTCATGTGATCACAGATGGGTGGAGCTAATGCGGTTCCAGCATTTGCAATAATGCATATAGTTGTGGCTAGCGTTCACACATTTAATCACATAGATACTTACAAATAGATAGCTTACAGAAAAACTAAAGCTCTGAGTTGTGGAATTTGGTTGAACAGTTAGCTATGACTTTTGTCGAGGCCTAGGGCGAGGGAATTGGTTGAGTTTATCAATTACTTGGGCCATTGTCGGTCGCTCCTCTGGGTTACGTTTGGTGCAGTGGACAATTAGTTCATGCATGAACGGCCATTGACTTTGGATTTGTTTTAACATGCTTTGATACCGGGCTGGATCGGGAAGCTGGCAGGTGATGACTTCACATAGCAGCACGCCGTAGCTGTAGACGTCTATCTTTGTGGTCTGAGGTGGTAGAGGAGTATCTGGATCATGGGCTTGCGGGATGGTCTCCGGTGCTGCATAGATGATGGCACCCTCTCCCATGGTCTGGGCCATCTTTGCCAGATTAGCGGACCCAAAGTCGGAGACTTTTGCCCTCCACATCTGATTAGGAAGCTCTTCTAAGAGGACATTGGGTGTACTCACGTCACGGTGGATGATGGGCTCCTGGTGCTCATGGAGATAGTGGAGGGCGTAGGCAACATCTCGGAATATCGATATCTTTTTGGAGCCAGAAAGTTTCCCATTCTGGTATGCTGTACGGAGATTTGAATCGAGAAGCTCAGTAACAATCAGTGGTGGTAGGCGAGGCAATTGGTCGTCAAACACAACAGCTATGAAGTGTAGCAGATTTGGATGGCGGATATGGGCCATGATCTTTACTTCTCTTTGAAGACGCTCCATTGTGTGCTCATTGAGGATTGCAGAATGCGGCCACTTCACGACAACTACCTGGCCACGGAATTTGCCTCGAGCAACAACACCCCATGCTCCCCTGTCCATCTCGCCAAAGACCTGAACTTCACCTCGGGGGACCTTCCAGGCCTCGATTCCCTGCTGGGATGCAACTTGTGGGGAGGACTGCAATTGCCGTAATTTGGCTGTGGTTGCATGCAACTGCTGCTGAAGTTCCTGCTCTCTTTTTGCCGCTTCCTCCCTCATCCGTGCTGCCTCCGTTACCTTCTGATGTAACTGCTGCCTTGCCTTCTTGAGTTGCAGCCGAAGACTTTGCGCATGGCGCTCAGACTCCTTTTGCGCCTGGGCTGCTTGGTCTCTCAACTGTTGCACTTCTTGCTCCAGATCCAAACAGTTTTGACATTGCTGTTTTTGAGGGATATCGAACTCTGCTCTGATCTTCTTGGCCTGGCCATAGAGGTCGATAAAACCCCACAGTGGTTGATCATCACCAGTGGGAAGACCAGTGCAGGCCACTCCTTGGTCCTCCCCATCGAGAAAGTAGTGCAGTTCTCCTTTCTCGTTCACCATGCAGCCTAGCGAATGCCCCTCCTCCAAGGATTCTGTGTCGAGCGGATAGTTACTGGCGCTACCATCACTGCTGTGATAAAATTTCCCATGTCTACCCAGTGTCCAGTAGTTCGTATCAGACATCAGATGGACTAGACGCTGTGGCACCACCGTCACTTTATCGGGGCATACTGTCGTAAACCCGAGCGCAAGGGATCCCTCGTATATGCATTCTCTCTGGAGCAATTTTATCTGAAACACAGTTCCCGCTGGTATAACCTGCTCTGTGTAGACCATCCCATCCATGAAACTTTCCACCCTCTCTGCGACTGTATCGTCTTCAGACAGCCGGATGCTTTTGCCGCGAATCCAGTGAAATCGCCCCAGCTGGTCGGTTGTCGAATTTGTTCTGGCCATTTCTTCTCGGCTTCTCTAGGGACACTCCCACGGAAACCCAATAACTCATGCTCAATGACGCAAATTATATAGTAGTTATATAAGTCGGGCTCACTAGATACTTACTCACTAGCTCGCACTATATATGGTTGCTCCATTATCACTGAAGACTCACTTGGAAGCTGATAATTCCATATGCATGGCGTCCAGGGGCGGGGCTCGCGATATAAGGTCACACAAAAGCGCTGCAGGTGTTGCATTGTATAGAGCCATTATTGGGCACCATGTACTTGCCAGAATATTCTATAGAAAGGTATATGTATTGTGGTTATTCTCATTGAACCATTATAGCCTCATTCCTGAGTCGAAAAACAAGGGTATACTGACATTCAAGGTTCATTATCACAGCTATGAAGCTCATAGCATTGCAATAATAGCAGAGCTATTGTTTGGTGCATGCCTGAGGCTGAGTGTGTGTAACTTTAGAACACTAGTAGCTAACATGCATGGAATTACAAGAATTCTAATGCAATTAGAAAGCTAGAGTGCTTTGTACGCATAGCTTGGCTTCTAGCTATACACTAAAAGAGCAGGACGTCGACATGACATCAAGGGCACTAGCTGCATACACTTGGGATACCTGCGGCATCAGGGAAAGTTGTCTCGTGTGCCACCTCACTCGTGAGGCAGTGTGTAAGACTACATGAGGATTATAGCTAGTTACTGGGGCTAGTGCCCTTGGTGTCATCGGTATCAAACCGGTGTCACAGGTGTTCCATGTGATAGCTACTGTACATGTATGTAGCTAGCTAGCTATGAAGCTATTGCTCGTGGTGTCCTCAGTAGCTATCGGACCTCCTCAGTTCAAGTGTCTCAAGTGTCTGAGGCTAGCTAGTGCCATTGCCCTCGTACCCGTGCTGCAAGCCACAATAGCTGGGCGGAGGCCAGGGAACAAGGCTATGCACGAGGTAAATCTGGTCCAATACCGGGTGGGGAGGGGGGTTGAACCCTGCTTTTTTTAAACAAATCTAGCTTGCAAACTTTAAACTTTTTTGCAGCATCTTTTCAACAAACAGTGGGAAGGCTCCTGTCAGGTGTGCGATAGGTACTCAGGGGCAGTTAAGTCCTCCAAGAAGTATTTTGGTGTGTGGTACGTTCTCGTGCCAGTGTTGTTTTAGTATGGGCTGTTAAGGTGTATACTTTCTCTTGTGAGTACTCATGTAGCTAGCCCAGGCCGGAACAACACATAATAAATTATACTATTAAAGTAGTACGACAAACCTAACATTTCATTCATACTGGAGTAGTACTTTCATGCTTCATGTATATATAGTGACGAGCTGAATTACAATGATCAAGAGACACAATCAAACTTGTGGGGTCAAAAGTAACTGATGGTGAATGAAACTGATTACAATAATCATGACATAATTTTTTGCGATGGAATATTTTCTCTGGCTTCCAATCTGCCGTGCAAGGAACACGCTGTAGTACTATATACTCTCAGCATACAGTCTCCTTTGGTATATATCCAGCCCTGGTATACATCGGACTGCGATTACAACAAGCAAACAATGATGATTAGCTGTGGTGCACTGTCCAAGCTACAAAGTCTTCCTGTAGTACTCCTTTGTGGCTTCTTTTCCACTTGATTTCCTTGGCCGAACCTTTTTCAGGCTGCTTTCCGCCTTTTCAAAAGAAGGATCACCGCCATTCCAATAAATCGTCCGGCACGTGATCTTCTGATGTCCCTTGTGCGAGTACAGTCTCCTTAAGTTAAGGTTGCCTCGTCAGTCTTGTATCGGATGTCGTGTTTCACCATGTATATCAATTTCAGTCCAACTTCATCCATTGTTTCCTCTGAAGTGTAAATACAAATCACTCCTTGCCGTTGGGACACACCACCTGTTTTTATTGCTGCTGTTGAGGATTTGGCTGAGGTGGCTCCCAATTCTACTGCCTCCCTGATCTGCCGCCAGGTTTCGTCGAGGCGGTCTAAGTTCCTAAAGACAAGCCACTTCCCGTATGTGCCGGCACTTGTCTGCAGAGACGTGGGAAGTCTTGCCCACACCCAGTAGCTGTCTGTGACAGCAGTTGGGTTTACTGCTGGTTTCGTGTCCATTTCCACTCACAACGAAAGCGTAAACACGCTCGATATACGCGATCTCATCAAATAGCGTAAATGACGTCATGATAAAAGTCTGGGTGCGCACTAGTCTCGTGCCCAGACCACGCCCGCCTCCGGCGCACCGACGACAAATCGTCCAATTGAAGGGGGTCAGAACTATAATTATAGGCTAATGCAAAATCAAGTACTGGAAATTGAAAAAAAAAATGGAGTAAAAAACCAAACGACCAAAATATTGAATTTTTTTCAACAGCTCCTGAAATCTCTAGTTAGGGGAATATTTTGTTGTTTAGTTTCGAGCCCTTCAATTACAGTTCTACCGTTATACACATGTATACTACAGCGGAAATTGAAAGTAGGGGCTGCGAAACGATAAAAAAACCTGATTTTCAACAAGCCAACATAATAACAGCTTCCTATATTAAACTGAATGCATGCATGCGCGTTACAGAAAAAAGAACAGTAGAATTTGTGTAAATAATGTGCATCCTGTATGGTTGAACACGTACTAAAACATTCACTATAACAATATTATTATCACGCTATAATATTATTTTTTGGCTTAAAATTTTTCTGAAGCTAAACATGCATAGTTTAAATACAGACTTTCATAACATAACATAGAAGACTAGAGTTTTGCTGTAGTACAAAATAAGGTCTTCATTTACTCTTGTAATTGGTTGTGAGCCAAGTTAGGCCCTCATAGAGTCCGTCCCCGCTAGTGGCGCACGATGGCTGTACGTACCAATTCCGGTCGCGAAGCTTTGTCAATGCTAGCTTCTCCTGCACTTCCACTGGCTTCATTGCTGCAAGAGGAGAGGCCAAAGGTCAAAGCAAAGAATTGAGAATGCTTTCTTATGACTACTCGCCAATGGACCCTTTACCATTATGATGTAATGGGGGGTAAAAGTGAGCACTAAATGGAAATACAGACAAACGTGTTTTGATGTTGTTTCATTGCCCAAAAACATAAGAACATGCTTGTTTACACACATTTCCCTGTATTTTTTCTCCATTTAATGCTCACTCGAACTCTTACCCCCCTCCCATTACATCATAATGGTAAAGGTCCATTTCATCAAAATCTCTACATCATGGCAACATGAAATGAAATTGTGCTGTATGTTGTCACGTGAGGATCATATTTCTGATAGAGCCTCTAGTGTCCAGATTTCCCTCCCGCAAGGAGTGTTCTGGCGACTATCGACAGAAAGCGGAGTTGTTGCTGTGTCAGCTGGTAAACATTTTTAAACCAGTGATGTAATTGGTGGATTATGGTATTACATCATCTAACGAATGTCACCACGCTTTGCACCTGTTACTCACCAACTGTCAGTGTTCATAGCTTAAGTGATATGAAAGCTCTCACCAATTAACACTCTTGTGTTACACATATTCACATAGGAATTAGCTGGCACTGCTGACACAGCAACAACCAGTATATAGTCACCTGATCACTAGTTTTGCCAGACCGGAGGGCAGTCTGGGCACAGAAACAAACCATCTGCAGCTTTTTTGATTATGCATCACATGCCGGCTAATATTACATCCGTTTGTTTATCTATTGGTTTGTCTGTACTTGTCACGTGTCGTTACTATAGCTACGAGCACAGCGGAAGAGCATCTGTGCATTCAGTAAGATGACATACTTTATTGAAACCTTAGACACGACAGAAGTGCTTAGTATGGCACGTAAGGAGTAGGTAAAACATGTGAAACATTTAGAAAGTGTAAACAGTTCACTTGTTTCAGGTGCATACCATAATCATATGATACAAGACAGTGACACACTCACTGCTTCCTCACTCACCGTCTGGTAAGTCCTGCTTGTTTGCAAAAATTAAAATGATAGCGTCTTTCATTTCTCTGTCGTTGATGATCCGATGTAGCTCTTGTCTTGCTTCGTCGATCCTGTCTCTGTCCGCGCAGTCCACCACGAAGATCAACCCTTGGGTGCCCGTGTAGTAGTGCCGCCACAGAGGTCGGATCTTGTCCTGACCTCCTACGTCCTATAGGACAGGACAGACATGCATCAAAAGGGGATAAGAGCCGGCATTCTGTACTCATGGTGACATCAAAGGTGATATAAAGAGTGCAACTCTAGTATAGTACAAAGACTCTGCAATAGTCGTCTAATTAATTAGATTACGCTACAATA
This sequence comes from Phakellia ventilabrum, assembly GCA_963921505.1. Taxonomy (NCBI): domain Eukaryota; kingdom Metazoa; phylum Porifera; class Demospongiae; order Axinellida; family Axinellidae; genus Phakellia; species Phakellia ventilabrum. The sequence goes on from OY997389.1 coordinate 717,845, forward strand.
GACTCTCTCGTGTGAAAGATGCCACTGGGCAACAAGGCTATCCTATTGTAACAATGTCTACTAGGCATGGAGGGGTTTCATTTAAACTGGAAGCAAATTGGACATTAGATACTACCTCACAAACTTACAAACATTTTATATAGGCCCGTATGGAAGATTTACATTGGGGTACCTCCAAACTAAATCTCCCATAAGAGCCCATATAAATGAGTATAAGTTTGCGAGGTCATATCTACATTATTAACATCTAATTCACTTCAAAAATGCATTAGATAGTGTTCTGTCAGTCAAGGAAGCAGACGATTCTTCCATGGAAGACTGCGTCAATCATTCCACCGTCTGCAAATTTTGGAGCCTCTTTCCTTTCTGAAGATGGGGAAAGCCTGCGCTACAACAAACACTGTATGGCAGTATGAAACAGTTACAGTTGTTCCTTACCCAGACATTAAATTTGACATTCTTATATGTGACTGTCTCCACGTTGAAGCCTACTGTGGGAATGGTGGTCACTGATTGGCCCAATTTCAACTTGTAGAGAACAGCTGGGTGGTGGTTAAGGAGGGCATCAAATGGAAATGGAAGAATAGATGGTTCTGGAAACAAACTATGGATGATCATTAAATGGGGGAAAATACACTACCTCCTAATAAGGAAGAGGTAATTACGCTACCTCCTAATAAGGAAGAGGTAAATACGCTACCTCCTAATAAGGAAGAGGGTGAAAATAGCTACTCTCTGCTACCCCAGAGAAACCATGGTGAATGGAGGGAAGTGAAGGTCTTCTGTTGGCACACACCACCTAATGACCTCACCCATCCATTGTGCTAACCCAGTTGCCAGGAGGCATTGAGCAATTTCCCAGGAATGTCACTTGGATGATTGGGTCACTGGCAGGAAGGTTAGTATCACAAGTTTGTTTACTACTAGTGCTGAGATCATGGCCAAGCTTCCTGTTTCACAGTCACTAATGAGGTAACAGTGTGCCAGAGTTGAGATGAGGCTAGCTCACAATGTTAGCGTCAACCACAGGCTCTCGTGCGTGTCTTACAGGAGAGCTTGATACACGTTCTTACTTAATTATGTGTGCGCAGGGAGCACTCAAACGATGGTTGTACTTTTCTACCTTTTGCTGGTGACATTGTTTCAGCGCTCAGTCTGTGGTAAGAACAGGCTTCGTAGAATAGCTACAAGAAGTGTAGATTCGCTGCCTTCCTTTGCTGTCTGAGAACTGCAGCTGTCTTCACCCAGGCAACAATTCACCCTTCTACCCCACGTGTCACACAAGAGAAGTGTGCCAAGCCGACAGCTAGCTAAAATGAAACCTGCACCTGGGAACGAGGCTACCGTAGAGCCAGTTGCTTTCACGAGTGAAACTTGTCGTGGTTTTTTCGTGTGTTGATGGTGAACAAAAATATTTGCAACTTTTGATTCAACATAGACGGCTAGCACATTACCCAGGTCCTCAATCTTTATGCGAGAAGCGGCGCTCATAAGCTCTGTCATAATAACCACAAATTCTTCAAATAGGATCTTGATCGGCTGGTCTATCAATACATACATCTTCTTTCTGTCTGTGTGTCTGTCTGTCTGTCATGGACGTGACGTTGTCTAATCACGTGTGATTGCATGATAATACGCGAGAAGTTCATTACGTCATCTAATGTTCCTGACCTCTACTTTTTGACCTACAGCTTGACAGATGACTCTGAGGGTTGCGAGCGAAGCAACTAGGTAGCTGAAGCAATCGACTTGGACCTACAGCTTGACAGACGCCTTTGAGGGTTGCAAACAAAGCAAGCATAAGTAGTAATATTCTGTTTCTACCAACCACAAACTTGGCTTCACATCAAATATTAAAATATTTATCAAATACCTTTTCAACGTGAAGCCATATTCCGAGTCTTTGGAATGGAATACAGGGAGAACCCCACCAACAATGATAGCTTCGAGGCAGTCTTTAAAACCGGATACGATACTCTTTTATTGCGAGGATAACAACTTCCTACATTGCCTGCCTAGCAACCACAATGTACACATGCAGACTTATTACATACGCATGAGGTCTATCCCCAACAGCGGGGGGGAGCGGGGAGGAAGATGTAATTGAATATGCATGTACATGTACAACACCCATTGATCACTAGCTCGACGCAATACTTCACTCAAGAATGAACTCTGCTAGGCTAGTTCTCTATGAAAAATCCAAATACACAACTACGGCGACAGCACAAGAAGAGACAGACAGTAAAAGAATTGGAGAAGCCAGAGGCGCAATTAACTTGACTTGAAACAATCCCACTGATGCGTCCAAGGGATCTGTCTTTAACTTATTCACCCCTCCTTCCCTCCCTCCCACACACGCCCATGAGGTCACAGTCTCTCCAGACAGATGGCTACAGATACGTAAGTGTAGGAGGCAGTAGCACTTGTGCTGGGGCCTAACCCTAACGACAGCTACACAACCACCACCCCTAGCCTCTCTCTCTAGACAGTACACCAACACACAAACAGACAGTAATGTGTAGGATACTGGTCTTGCCGGCTGCATCCAGCCCCAGCATCAATATCCTCATGTCCTTCTTGCCAAAGAGCTTTGCAAACACCTTCCCCATCTTGGACCGGTCGTTCCTACAGCGGGAGAACAACGTCAATCCAAACGGCTCTTACACGGCCAAAGAAATGCAAATACCTATGTTGTCATGCAAGGATTACATAGTCTCTGCCCCCAAATTTTGAAGAAGAAAAATGATACATACAATATACACTAGTAAAAGTCTATCTCCAACAAGAGCCCACATCTAGCTATCGCGAAAGACTCCAGATAAGAACAAGATTCCATCACTAGAGCCCACTTTTATATCCCACTTTCAGGACTTTAACCTCCACTACTTAGCACAATCTACACACACGGAGGGGGATGCTTCTATTTGATGCCCAATGCCAAATTTCACTTTTGGGACGTTAACCTCCACTACTTAGCACAATCCGTACTTGCAGATGCATATAGTGGGCACAACGTCTATATCAAGGAGCCATTCTCAGTTCACTATTAGTACATCAAGTGAAAATTTCATTGTAAATCCCACTGCATTAACGCTTAATTGGCGCTAATGCATCGCACCAATATCAGCAAGGATATAAGCCTTTTGAGGGGGGGGGGGTGGGGAGCAAGGTGCTAGTACTTTATAGCGTCCTTTCAAAAGCCATAATTATAATAGTTCATCGCGAAAGGTCCGCTTGCGATACTACACCATTGAGGATAAAAACAGTTTATGCTAAACTTCCTGACAGCGACAAGCACCAACTGATACACAATGTCCATAAAAGTAAGCAGAGGGGACACAGAATCCTGCTATTGTGACAATCCTTCCACCGCTGCTGACAAAGCCGTGCCCGACATATGACAAAGCTAGCTGAAATAATACACTTTTGTGTACCTCTACAAACGCTGTGTACTTAGACAAGCTCACTCCAGCCTTTTATAAACCATTTAGCCACCCTGTGTTACTACAAGCAGTCTCTGTGAGCTATGACTGCAGTCCTGAGTGTAATTCAAGAAACAGCTACAGCAGTTCTTTAGAGAATCAAACCCACTACATATATGCATAACCGAACAGAAGCAAGAACTCAGGGAACCTGATACATTACTCTCTGCATAATTCACGTCCTACATGAAGTGCTGTTTTGTGGGGGTACCTTTGCCATTCCCTTTTTGAATGAGAATGCAGATTGCAAGAGCAGTAAACAAAACAGAGTTTCATAATCAGTTTTACAAAATTCATAGAATGGATACTTTTGATGCCCTGGCCTCAACAATTTCTAATTCCCTTATTCATAGGAGTCACAGCTGGGTTGTTATTCCAAATGGAGCCCACTTCCTTGCCCACCACACCCAAACATTGCATCACAAAGGCCAGTGCCCACTTGATGTGGGGTGGCTATTTGCACACAGACAGACAACAGTGACAGGCTTCAGTAAATCAAAAATTGGCTGAGGTGAGGTAGGAACCCCTGGAAATCTAGCCATGCTGTGTCCTCAGTGTTCTGCAGGTTTGGCTCGAAAGTGTACACACACAGTAAACACAAGAGGAAGAAATGGAGGATGGTGGCAGACTCATTGCAGTCCTGGGCAGAAAACAAATATTATTCTGTCGCCTATTTCGATCGTGTCACTAGCTAAGCCAAAATGGCTTAGCTAGCCAACTACACGTCCCACCGAAGTTGGTTATACTGGTTAGAGCATGCCTTGGGGTTGATCGAAAATGCACTCAGTATATTACACAGACACATGTAGCAACACATGTAGCATGTATGAAGCAGATTGAACATGCTGTAGACTAGAGTTTCATCTATAGTGGGAAGGAGGTAGGGAGGGGGGCTCTCCCCATAAAACATCATATACATGTAGCATGTATGAAGCAGATTGAACATGCTGTAGACTAGAGTTTCATCTATAGTGGGAAGGAGGTAGGGAGGGGGGCTCTCCCCATAAAACATCAAAGCTTCTCTCTCAAGAAGACTCTGACCAAAGACAGGCCAATAGACTGCCCATGAGTGTGTTTTACTACTGGCCACAGTGAGTCTTGCCCCCCCCAGAAACAATTTAGGTAGAGAGAGACGGAGAAAGTGAGCCCATGTGTACTTATTGGCTACAAATGTGGAACGTACCTACGACTTGTAAGAGCTTTGAACTGATTGACGACACACGTAGCATTATTCAAAATATTCTAGAGATGGCATTCTAATTTTCGATACACGCAATCCTTATGATTCCCACTAAATTGTAGCCGCACAAACACGCGCACTTCACAATACTCATACCCAGACCTTCGGCCATAGCTTATTTCACAGCTGTGAGATAACATCTGGGCAGAGGCCAGGGTACAAAGGTCAGGGTACAAGGGTCAGTAAATACTACAAAAAGCAATGAACTGTTTGCTGGGTTTTGAAGGCAAATTGCATATTCAATAATTGCGCATGTGTGTACAGGTGTATGCGTATACATGTCTTAGTGTGCATTTACTGTGTTCTAATTTTTGCGCACTCAAACCAAACTCGCAATTACAAATGTAAATGTATAAATTCTCACAATCAAAACCTGGCCACTGGCCTACAGTCTGAGGGGAAGTTTAACCATCTAAAAACACATAACATCATCAGTCAGCACAAACACAACAGTGTGTGTCTATATCAGAGACAACAGACTCTTACACAGGAAGAGAAATGTCTACAGTGACCCCACCCATAAACACCGCAAGGAGAGGACCACGCCCGCCCTAACACACTGTAAAAGGAGCCTTGTAAAAGGGACCATCGACCCTCTCACTCATCCATAAAGGGGTAATGAGACGAGAATTATAGCAAGAAGGCATAAAAACCCGTCTTCAAGTCATTTGAAGCTTGAATACTCTTCTCTCATCCCAATAGAAAGAGATTTAGGGACAGGAAATGAAGCTACTGGGAGTGAAGTGGAAATGCTAAAGCAGGGGGGATGAATAGAGCATTGGGAATTTCTTACAACTATTTAGTATCAGGTTAGCTCTCAGTCAGTTTCAAAATGATCCAGGCTCACAATCACACACTTGATTTATTAAAGTTCAGGCAGTGACAGGGCCATTATATCACCATAGATATCACTAAGGGTCATGGTTGGTACTCTTATAACTACTAGCACCGTGTTAAAACCTTCACAGCCTCTAATGCACAGCAACCCAGGCAGCTTCATGTTACTCCTACCCTTTCAACCGTGATAAGTTTAGACTAGGGTTTATTGCTACTCAAAACTGTATAATTTCAAATTCTTCCATAATCCACAAGAAACTTTCTTCCCGTAGTATGATTACCAGCCCGAATCCTACCCGTTTCATATGATAAAACCACTCTTTCAAGTTTCACCTTTGCAGCTCAGTTTGAAACCCAACTCCGGAAGAACCGTCGCTTCGAAGCTAGCGCACGCCTCCAGCTAGCTAGCCACCAACGTAGGGTCTACAGCACCCGACTGTGCACTAGGAATACACCAACAAGATAAGAACACGCTTACCAAGTACACTTTAGTTACTCTATTCTTCGCTATACTTCTCCTTTCTCTTCAACAGGAACAAAATGGTGGCTATTTATATGCCATACGTAATTCCTACCGGAAATCACATACTAATCAGTTTACGATCTTGCTCAAATATAGGTGTACTAAAAATAGCCAACATCGCAAAAAGGCGCCACGTAAGTGCATTGTGCGTATGCACTACTGACGTACATTTTTACATTCAACAGGCTTCAAATTCCACGCCGTAAGTGTCCCTGTACATCAGAGTAGTAAACATCACAATTTTTTTATGTTCATGGAATGGGTAAAGCATGTACATATGATCCCAAAACCCATTCTAAACGTGAAATGGTGACTAGCCTTGTGATACATAATATTACGCTACTGAGACTGCGGTTCCCATTCTCGGATCCATTAGTGCTGTGTTGGCCTCAAGTCCAAGGTTTGCCAACAGCTGCGACAGCCATTTCTTGGTAGTGCCATCATCTTTTAGAGTGACTGCAAAAGTACTGTCCTTGAGCTGGTCGGGTAAACACTGCCTCAGGGCTTCCCGGGCCCTAGAATTACAAGAGAAGAATCAGTGTTCATAACATAGTTGTTAACAAGACCCTAAATGTCTTCTACGTGATGCAAGAGCTTTCATAAGAAACATGGCTCTGATAATAATTCATCCCATTACTCCTAGATCCTATAGTTGCTGGTATCACATGACATGCACGTGTATAATACCAGGAAGTCAACCAGTCTACCCCTCGTAGCAGCTGTGTGCCATATTAAGCATTTTTGTTTACTTACAGACTAAAACAAATATTATGAAATGGGGTTTGTATGCAAATCAGCTGAACGGTCCAAAAAGAAGTACACGTTTCAAATTCATAGTGAGCTAGCAACAGACACAATGATAAAATACTCATTAGTAAATTTTACAACATTCATAACCGACAAATAGTAGCTGGCTGAGAGGTCACGGGAACCCCATTGTTGAGCAGCAGCTGCCATGTGCATGCGGTTTAGTGAGTGTTAGTGTATCAACGTGTCACCAGATTACAAATTCTGCTATCTTAGTGAGTTTATGAGGCACTAAACAACAATAGGGAAGGGAGAGAGGTGAGGGGAGTAGAGGATAGCATTTTGTTTTACCCAAAGACAGCATATGCCATATACCTATGTATGTATGTATGTATGTATGTATGTATGTATGTATGTATGTATGTATGTATGTATGCACAAGTGACTGTGCAAACAATGCATGAGTACCAGTGCAAACAGAAAGCACAAGCAGAGCATTATTTGCCATAGTGCAAAGCACAAATGTGTGGTATGCATATTCAAATGTGGGGACATTAAATTGGCCAAACAAATCTCTTATGTTATGTTACATACATCAATAATAGTTGAAGGGGTATACATTACTGAGAGCAATGCACAGTCCACCTACGACAGGATACAGCAATATATATTTCACCGTTCCAGAAACAAACTCACTGCTACACGCAAAGTGAGCACTGTGAGTGGACAGGTTTTGAAAAGTAAATATTAGCTATATGTTTTGTCAGGAAGCCCACTCAGTAAACTTTCACTATGCCTACGGCTTATTACACAAATGCCGGGAAAGACGACACTATCTCATTAAGGGGGAATGTCCATGATTTCAATTAGAGACGTTACATGGTTTAAGGTGGTACCCTGGTTATTGATAACAGATCATAATAATATTTTTATTCGGTTAAGATGACTTTGGGCATTTTTGCTGCCATGGCAACTATATTCCTTGCACGCAATGTTTATCACACAGAAATGTTACAATTATTTCAAATTTGAAGTAAATTGGACATTAAATGGAGTAGATATGACCTCACAAACTTATAAACATTTCATATGGCCCCATATGACGGATTTGCATTGTGAGTGTAGCCTAGTTCTCGGTCTCCACTCCCAGCTTTTTTTTGCACGCCCCCCCCCCAAAAAGCTGGTAGTGGAGACTGGGAACAAGGCTACTGGAGGCACCTCCAGAGCAAATTGGTCCCCCCAGACACCCTGAAAAGTATTACCTATATGAAATGCAGGTGTACTAATTGTCTAGCGCTAAATTAGCAATGTCTTAAGTACCTTGGATTGTCCGATAGTCGGAGATAACAACGCACAACATGCTTCAGGAGTCGAGTGGACGGCTCTTTTGAGAGGGACTGGACCATCTTTGCCTGGGGGAAAGTGGGGAGAAGTTTTAAACACCTCCCTTCAGTTCACCAAATTGATCTCATGTGGGCCGAGAGGCTCAGCAGTAAATGTGATCCTCACATGACTACGTTGGCAATAACTAATTAACAATTACATATTGAATCCTGGTTACCTCATTCCCAGGTGCAAGAGCCTGGGAACGAGGCTAGGTTAAATTATTATTGTCTGTGCAGCTACTAGCTTAGACATCCTTCTGTTGGCCTAGGCTAGCGCTTTGAGTATCGAATTTTGATGGCAGGCTACCTACAGTGGACAGCGGGGCCTGGGAACGAGGCTAGTAAGTAGCCTGGTTCTTAGGTACTCCTCACATGAGAAGAGCAAGACGACAACGGAGGGCTGAAGTGGCAAGCTGTACCCTACTGAGGTTCAGAACTCATCTCCCAGGGGAAGTACTCCAGCTACTCAAGACATGGCTGGACCAATGTTAGCTACGTCTGTCAGGCCAATATCAGCATTATGGCTATGTTGCAGGCCTTTCTTTGATCGGCAAGTATGGTGAACTGTTCCAGTCCCAGCAGTATCGTAAGCTCTCTTTGGGATCGACTTAACCGGCCATCGTCCTTTAGAGACTACAGCTCTTGCACTGAGATGGTACAAGTGCTTCCAATAATTGAAAAATTATGTCAAAAAATCTTCTCTGCGTTTTGCAGCCTTGTGCATGTATAATTACATGAAAACACAAAACATGCACGTTTTCATGTGTTTTCTCTATTTAGTGCCTACTTCCCCCCCCCCCCAATGACATCATAGCAAAAAAGGGTCTATTTACCAATACTGTGGAGACGTGAGAGAAGCGCTCGAAGGTCTGACAGATGTAGGACAGCCCCGTCTCGTCCAGGAGAATCTTCTGGAGGATGAAGGTGGCCACTGTCTTTGAGAGCTCACTCCCTGACTCCATGATGCGAAGACAGAGGGGGATGATCTCCGTCGTTAGGAGGAAATTAATGACCTCCTGTTCGTCAGTCTGTATGAATGTGTGTGTGTGTGTGTATGTGTGTATGTGTGCTGAGTGTGGTGTGTGTACTAGATCAGATTTGTAACAAATCCTAGTCTAATTTCCAGGCTCCATTTCTCTGTGAAAAAACGCGGGAACGAGACTACGTCTTACCTTGACCAGTGCTCCAACCACACCCAGGCTGGTCAGCCGAAGGTACTCGAACGGTCTTGACTTGGTCACCGTGTGGAGGAACGGATACAGAAAGAGAGGGATGTGAGCTGGGGGAGGGGGACCCGAGGGGAGAGGAGAGGGGGAGAGGCGAGGGAGTGGGGGGGGGGGGGGGGAAGGGAAGTGTGAGGGGGAGGGGGAGAGGAGAGGGATGTGTGGGGGGAGGGGAGGGGGAGAGGAGAGGGAAGTGTGAGGGGGGGGGCTAGGCAATAAAACTAAAATATACGCCACGATATTTTCACCTAAAACTTAGGTACTCTATAGCTACTGAAATCCAGATCCAGACCGCAAGACTGCAGTGCAGATTCCCAACTGGAGGAAACTATGAAGTTGATGAAATTTGTTAACACTTGCTGCAAACAGGTAATTACTCACCGTTGAGGAAGGCTGATCTGGTCTCTGGGTGGGACGCTACACACTGCAGGAGAGCCAGGGCATTGCACACCCTGTTGGACTGCTGGGCCTGTGGTGATGCGTAGCAGGGAGGGAGAGATATCGTACAGGTAGGCAGACAGGCAGACAGACAGACAGACAGACAGCCATGCAGACATACAGATAGATAGGCAGAGAGACAGACAGACTAGCTTACTGGTAAGAGTTGGTGGGTCTGTGACTACATACACAATGTCACACATGCATACATACAGACAGACAGAGCGAGATAGATTGCCAGACAGACAGACAGACAGACAGACAGGCTCACTGTTAGAATGGGAGGATTAATGACGGGGTAGATCATGACAATCTCCTGCAGGAGGGCGGCCATGGTGCCAAAGGAGTGCCAGAGCATGGGGGCAAGGTCCGGCAGCACCTCCCTCTTCCGACTGAGCTCAATGAGGGCGTGTTCCCGGGTTTCCGGAGGAGTCAGCTCCCGGATCCAGAGGTAGACCTGTGAGGGTGTGTGAGTGTGTGTGCGTGTGTGTGTATGTATGTGTGTGTGTATGGTGGCGTGTGTGTATACACACACACGCATATATATACAATGTACATAATACATGTACATAGTTGTACAAACACGGAGTGCAGTTGCTCACCTGATCTCTGTTGACGTTCCCGGGTCCTTTGGCCGCGAGCCCCTGCTGAGGCTGTGGTGCCTCACCACCTCCACCACCTCCCCCTCCCCCGCCCACTGCCACTCCCACTCCCATCACCATGGAGGTCGGAGAGGAGATGGAGCGCATAGGAAAACGCTGTGTGTGGGTGTATGCAAGTGTATCGTGTACGAACATGTGTGTGTGTGTGTATGTTGACCATGCAAAGCCCCTCCCAAATTGGACATTAATTTTTGTTAGGTCTATGTTATACCACCAGGCACCTCCAAGCAAACAGTTCATAATTTGTAAAAAAAATTCAGCACACTGTACTCACCGAATTTGCATAGGGATTCATTCTTGATTTCTGCTGCTGTCGGTAGTATAGTAGGCGTGGTAAACAAGGGCTCGTGACTGTCACATGACTTCCTTGAAAGCAGCGTGTGTGGTGCGCGGTCTGTTGTGATATTTTCTACTCCTAATTCTGTATTGCACCAGGAAAGCATCGGCCGGACGCTTCAGAGATGTCGGATAGCGACGACTCTCCGTTCAGCGATAGCGAGGTAAGGTGATAGAGAAAAATAGTAGGAGTACTGGGCAGTTATTCTATTTAGTGCATCCCAGTTAGGAGTGCAAAGTGCATGCTATCACTCTGTTGATTTATTCCAGCTGGCAGATGTTAGCTATCCAAGCTAAAAAGTGCAGTAAAGCAACTAGCTAGCTGCTAATCTTGCAAGCCAACCTCCCTTCTGAAGTCACACCGCAGAAGGCTGGGTATTGCAAGACCAGCTAGCTATCTACTGTAGTAACCTTCTCATATACCAGTAGTGTGAATGGATGCAACAGTGTATTGGGTGTTTGCATGGTGCTATTGGTGCTGAGCCTGCACAGCAGCTAATCTCACAGGCTGGGCCCCACTCCACATGCAGTGCGGCGGGATGAACTGCTCAATGGGAAGTCCCCATACCACTTACCTCTTTATGGAACGTGGTCTGGCTCACAAGACTGCATACCTGTACGGGGTAGAATTATCTATGTATGAGTGTGCGCTTTCAGAACAATGATGTAATGATGACATCATCCTCACTCTGTAGGAGGAGGGCCTTGAGGATGAGGAAGAGGAGTATGGGAAGTCCTCCAAGAGGCCACACTTCATAAGCGAGTTCATCCAAGAGGAAGCCGGTTAGTCCTGTTAGACCAGTTTCATGGTGGTATTAGCTAACTAAGAACCTGGTCTGGGAATGAGCTTGTAGGCTGTGGGCCTGGGAATGAGGCTATGGGCCTGGGAATGTGGCTGTAGTCCTGGCAATGAGGCTGAGAATGAGGTTGTGGGCCTGGGAATGAGGTTTCTATAAGCCTATCCCTTAAATGTGAGACTTTGTATTTCGATAAAAAAAAGTAAAAAAATAAGGAGAGCTTTTTGAGGGCTCTCCAGCACGCAAAAATTATGCTATAGACCAGCTGCTGCACTCTATAAATAGAGCACTTTCTTAGGCAGCTGCTACAGCCAGGTAAGTGGATAACCAAAAGTCTCCGGACCAGTTAGTGGTCAAATGTTGACTTTGGTATTTCTGAAGCTGCTGGCTGATTGTGGCGCCTTTTATATGACTGTTGTGTGCGAAACACTTGTGGGTTTGGTGGCTAAATATAGAACTATCAGCTTGCATTGTGTACATGTACACCTGCAACATCATTGTAACGTTGCTTAATTGCTAATGATTAGCAGTGAATTCTATTTGCTGCCACTGCAGAATCATACTGGTAATGAATTCCATACAGCACTTGTACATAACCAGAGCTTCATTTGAGTGTGCTTGGAAACTTTGTGCTGCCCCCCCCTTGGGGATTTCAACCCTTCAAAATTGAATACTGCTCACTATATGTACACATGCCCCAAAATGTCTTTCAAAGTGCTTTTGTCCCCCCCCACCCTTGGCGATTTTTCTGAATGAACCCCTGATGACTTATTGCCCTAAATTATGCCATCAATGAAGTGTTCACTATACATACATGTATTTTTAATACAGCAGTATACAGGTGTCAGTTGCCGGCATGCCCAGGGTTGCAAGTATGATGTAATATGATGTCATTTCCTATTACAGAGGAAACCGATGAAGAAGAAGAGGAGGAGGAGTGGGAGGAGGGAGCGAGGGAGCTGATTGACACCAGTGAGTTCGATATTACACAATCTTTAAATTAGAGAATCTTGCGTGTACATCTGTACCTTTAATTTCTGTCGTAGATACTCCGTACGAGTTACCTGGCGACGATGACATCAATGTGAGCTTTCTGTACATTCAGTTGGTCGATTTAAGTCACATGACCTGATCAACCAATGAAATGCTCTGTTTTTGTACTCACAGAAAGCTCGTAGTCTCAACATCCACCAATTACTCAGTGAGGAGGAAGACAAACTGGAAGAGTATTACCGCCAGAAATATGCCAGTGCACCTTCCGCCAGGTCAGGATACCCTCTGTCATGTCAGTATACTCTCTACTAGGTCAGGATACCCTCTGTCATGTCAGTATACTCTCTATTAGGTCAGTATACCCTCTATCATGTCCGTATACACTCTACTAAGTCAGTATACCCTCTATTATGTCGGTATACTCTCTACTAGGTCAGTATACCCTCTATCATGTCGGTATACTCTCTACTAGATCAGTATACCCTCTACCATGTCGGTATATTCTCTACTAAGTCAGCATTCCCTCTACCATGTCAGTATACCCGCTCCTAGATCAGTATACCGATCAGTATACCTTCAACTAGATCAGTATACCGAGACGTTTGCTCATTCTTTCATACTACTTGGATTCTGCTGGGTTCATATTCTGCATACCCTTGGAAACTCCCCATGTAGCTTTGAGGACCTAGACAGCCAGCCCGCAGAGATCCAGCAGCAACGGCTCTTGCCGGGCGTGAAGGACCCGAACCTCTGGACCGTCAAGTGTCGGATTGGGTCGGAGAGGGAGACGGCTATCATTCTCATGAAGAAGTGCATCTCCCTGCAATTCAGTGATAATGTACGTAAGTTTTTTTTCCTGTTTAACCCTTTAGTGCAAGTGTGTGTGTGTCATGGTAATTAACCACTTAGCAGAAATGTCTTTAGCCAAGGTACAAATACTACCGTTGCTAAAGGGTTAAATTTATTCACGTGAGAACATAGCATTGTTAAGCATTGTTAGGGAAGGAAATCACATGTCTTCCGGGTCATGCCTACTTTGACATATTCGCCAAACTTTAACCCTGTTATTGGCTAGCTTGACAATACATGTATGTGATACAGTCATGTGACAAAATCTCCTAGTAGCAACCAATCAGAACAGACCTCTTCATTCCAGAAGAGTCAACACCTTTAGCTCTAACGTCCAATGACCTTTCGATACTTTTTCAACTACATGTACTAACAAAGAAGGTACAGAGCCGCTGCTACAGTAGGTGGGGTGTGGGAGGCCTGGGTATGAGGTTACTACTGCAAGATAAAATCTGGCCTGGAGAGAGTTGATTTTTTCCCCATGGCTGCGATATAAAATCTAGGGGTGTGAGACCTGGGTAGGAGGCTATACAGTAGCCTAGTTTGGACTCTTTCTTAGTGCCTTGTTTCTTATATAAAAACCCGGACTCTAAACATTAGACTATTTTATCTTGCACAACTAAAGAAAAGAAAAGTGCTGACTCAGCTAATTTTAACTCCCTACAGCCTCTCCACATCAAGAGTGCTGTAGCAGTGGAGGGGTTAAAGGGCTACATTTACATCGAATCCTACAAGCAACAACACGTGAAGCAGGCCATAGAGGGCATCGGCAACCTTCGGATGGGGCAATGGACGCAGCAGATGGTTCCAATTAAGGAGATGACAGACGTGATGCGGGTTGTGAAGGACACTGCGACGCTGAAGAGGGGCTCGTGGGTGCGAATCAAGCGAGGGATGTTCAAGGACGACATTGCCCAGGTATGCTCAGCTCATCAAGTTACATCAATCTCTCAATGTCCTCGTTAGCCATATTATATGTGGATAGAAAACTGACATTATTTTGTTGTGTATGTTTTGATTGTGTTGTGTTGCTGTGTTCAAAGTGCTGTATCTCTCTGAACTTCTGGGGCCATGTGTTGTGTTGCTGTGTTCAAAGTGCTGTATCTCTCTGAACTTCTGGGGCCATGTGTTGTGTTGCTGTGTTCAAAGTGCTGTATCTCTCTGAACTTCTGGGGCCATGTGTTGTGCATAGTTGCCGCAATAATTACGCATCTATGAGCTCTGCCCTTACAAGAAGTGCGGAGATACAGTGCTAGCAGTGTGATACATGTATGGAACGGATCGTTTTCTACCCAGAACTGCCAACCTGCTGCACACACATACACACACATTCACATACACACACACAAACACACACACATATACACACACGTACACACACACACACACACACTCACAGGTGGACTACATGGACACATCTCGTAACCAGGTGGTGCTGAAGATGATCCCTCGGGTGGACTATACCAGGAAGAGGGGAGTGCTCCGCAGTGCAGAGGACGAGAGTCGGAAGAGAAAGAGAAGACGACCGCCAGCAAAGCTGTTTGATCCCGAGGCTATCAGGTCTGTCTGTCTGTCTGTTTGTGTGTCACATACACGTACATGTAGTGTGCAGGCCATTACTGTGTGTACTTTAGACCCATTGTAATGGCAATGTGCATTACATCTAATTAGAGCACACCATAATAGAAACCTTTTTCCTGAGCAACTCAGCAAAAATGTCTGCTTGCGACCATTACATGTATATTGGAATTACAGATACTGTAGTTGCTAATATATCTAGACCGTATTCGGTTAAGATGACTTCGGACATTTTTGCTGCCATGGCAACAATAGTTCCTTGCATGTAATGTTTATCACACAGAAATGTCATCTGAAGTAAATTGGACATTAAATGGAGTACATACATATATGACCTCACAAACCTATACACATTTTATATAGGCTCATATGAGGGATATGGTCCCTTCATCTGCCGGGTACAGCCTAGCCTCAGGGAGCTACAAATGTACAGTTGAAACGCTTATGGCATTTGTAGAAACGTTTCTCTCCTTCTCCCCCCCCCTCTTCCATCTCAGGGAAATCGGAGGTGAGATCACCCATGATGGAGACTTCCTGGTGTTCGAAGGCAACCACTTCCGAAATGGGTTCATGTACAAGAGCTTTGTCATGTCTGCCATCGTGAGTTCTCTCGACGTGGCTTTGCATGTACCAGTATATACCCATTCAGGACTTGTCATTCACACATGCACATCCACTCTCACACATACACACATACACACACATACACACACACATCCACTCGCACACACACACACACACACACTTACATATAGATCTACGATGGCATAAAACCAACTTTACAAGAATTGGAGAAGTTCGAAGCTACTCCAGAAGAGGTTGAAATTGAAGGTATACTATAGTGTATTATTATGAGTAATATGTATTCTGCATGCATCCACATGATGAGAGTACTCCCTCCTCCCTCCCTCCCCTCCCCCAGTGGGCTCCAGTAGTCGTGAGAGCAGGGCCCACCCCCTTCGTCCGGGGGACGTGGTGGAAGTGTGTGAGGGGGACCTCATGCACCTGCAGGGGAAGGTCATATCCGTCGAGGGAGAGACAGTCACCATCATTCCCAAGCACGAGGACCTCAAGGTGGGCTCCATTTGGAGATAGCAGCTAGCTCTCTTATGTGGTTAATGCGGGAGCCCATGAGTGCAGAAGCGGCTCCTGGTGGGAGACGTGATTCCATTCAGTTACATGTACCTATTCATGCAAAGTCGAACTGACACGTACATTAGTGTAAGGTGATACAAACTCTGAAATTAAATTGTTTCTACGCATGTGTATCTAAACCCATGATTGGAATGGGGCCTCTGGAATGAGGGTATAGACCCTGTTGCCAGGGACACAGTCCAGGTTCCGTGCCAGCTGTTGGCAGTACCGTAGGCAGCTACAGCTATCTTTCTCAGAGTCGTGCTGGGCAGTCTGTCCGAGAGTTTCCAACATCTTCTGAAAAATGGCAGCTGGTGCCATGGTGATGTCACACATTTCCATGGCAACGAACCATCTCCCCTCGTACTTGGGGTCACGAGGGTCAAAGTATCGCGGATCAAGAATCAGTTGTCTCCGAGTAAGGATTGGCTCCGTGACAAAGTATTCCCATGTCTTGGTTGACTGAAACAGCATGGAATGGTGACCGAACCAGTGGCACGGTTTCAGGATCCACACCCTCCACGTTGCCTGCATGTGTTGTGTGGGATGATAACAAGATGACGGGAGGAAAGTCTCCGTCTCTATTCTTAAGTCAACGGGGGGGGGGGGGGAGGACTTGGGGCTTGAGTAGTCTCATGCCCAGATGTTCATGCCCCCCCCCCCGGCGAAACGTCCGGTTTTCTAAAGGAACTTTCTTGTCACAGACCAATAAATCTTGCATGTGATTGGTCACTGGTATATTTCAAATTTATCGAATTAACGTCATGGCAACTTTACGGAAGGACTAAAAACTGCAATCTGATTGGACCCTTTGAAAGGGGAAAGGTGTCTGTGACAAGTAGAACACCAGACGCTCTTTCGCCGGGGGGGGGGTGAACGTCTGGGCATGAGACTAGGGGCTTGAGCACCCCCCCTGTATGACACCCTGTTAACAGTTTGTTAGTGCACACACACACACACACACAACTCACCTTATTATTATTAAAATCCGGATATCTGTGCTCCGACCAAAACTCGGCGGCCTGCATCTTGAAAACAGCGGAAAACGGCTTGGTGGCTCCCTTCTCCACCCCCCAAGGGTGGTCACATGACTCAAACCCCTCCCCCTCCTCCACTGGAAGAACCCCCCTTGTGAGCAGGGCAGGAGAAGAAAAGGATTTCAGCAGCTGCTTCTCATAGTAGTCTTGAGCAGCCACAGGCTGGGCCATCCACTCTCTTTGACAGATTCCTTTCTCTGATTAAAACTTCCAGGGTGTACAGATGTCTAGCTGCTTCGAGACTGACTTAGTAATACTCTCTAACTGACCCACGTATACAGGAAGATGAAACTATTTTCTCATAGACAACTATTTACTAATCTCATTCGACCTATGACCTCTTTGTGTACACACAAGCAGCAAATGTACACTATCAACTGATTCCAAGAGTCGTCTGCCGTGTAGTTTTGGTCGTCTGGTACTAAACTGCTGCGAGCTGGGAGGATGTGCGTGCATGTGGTAGCTTCCTTCGTTAGCTGATAATAAGTCACTTCTGTGCTGCAATTTGGAGGTGACACTGCCTGCTGCTGTTTATGGACAGTATACTGTCACATGAATGCATCGATTTTTATCTGAACAGGAATTGAAGGAATTCCTATGGTTTTGGTCAATGGCTGCTCGTACAGTCACATACATACATATATAGCAGTATTAAAACTCTTTGAACACTATGGGCGCATTTATGTGCCTATACATGTGTAAAATTGAGAAAGGGATGTACTTTATATTAACGCCCAATATACAAAGCTCATGTAAATTCACATAATTATGTCTTGTACAAAACTCTCTTAATATTAGTTTTAATAAGGCTTTGACATCATACCTGTCCCGATTCTCACACCCTATAATAAGTCTGTACTAAAACTTGATGATTATATTAAACCTACAAGAGTTTCAGAGTTTTTCACATTGGTGAAAGGGATTTTTCTCCACCCCCCTTCCCAGGGCATTATGAGTGGGTTCTTGATTGTTTTTCTCCCCAGGACCCCCTGGAGTTCCAAATCCGTGAGCTCCGCAAGCACTTCAATATGGGGGACCATGTGAAGGTGATCGCCGGCCGATACGAGGGAGAGACCGGGCTCATCGTGAGGATCGAACCCAACCTCGCCGTGCTCTTCTCCGACCTTACCATGCATGAGGTTTGTAGCCTCGTTCCCAGGCTCCACTCCCCAGCTTTTCTCGCACCGTGTAGACGCGAGAAAAGCTGGGAAGTGGAGCCTAGCTGGGAACGGGGCTATGAGGTTTGCATATGTTTGTTGCTGTGCATTGACTGTATATACACTCCGAGATTTGGAGGCTTTTGTTTTGTATTACGTAATGGGCGTGTCGGTGCCATCCCTACATAGAGAGTCTACCGACTCTCTGACTATGCTTCAATTTACATGTATCTAGGTACATGTAGCACAAAACTAAGCACGGTGCTCATGCCTGTGATGGTATAGTAACACGATGACATAGATACATGTACATGTGTACACACACACACACACACATGCACACACACACACACACACACACACACATACACACATACACACAGCTGAAGGTTCGGCCCAGGGATCTTCAGCTCTGCCTGGAAACCAGCAGTGGAGTCGATGCCTCAGGGCACTACCAACTGGGAGACCTGGTGCAGCTTGAGTGAGTGATATTACATCAACATTACATCGTTGATCATTACACCATCATTAGTGAATACATGATAGTGACCTATTACATAATTATTACATCATATACTTACCCCTTCTTCTGTAGCCAACAGACAGTTGGGGTCATAGTACGGCTGGAGAAGGAGGCATTCAAAGTGCTGACTCAGCATGGGAAGGAGGTCAACGTACAACAGCATGCCATTCAACAGCGCAAGACGAGGGCCGTTGCCCTGGACTACAGACAAGTAGGTCACATGATTGTCATGTGATCCCTGTAGCTCTCTCACTCTCTCGCATAATTATGCTTCTATTTTTCCCTCCAGAACTCAATCACTTCCAAGGATGTTGTGAAGGTGGTCCAGGGTCCCCACATCGTAAGTTAAGCTCCTAGCCTCGAGGAAGGCCTGGGGCGAGGCTAGGGAGCTACTGGGAAGTTTCTTTGTACATCTCCACACACAGAACAAGCAGGGGGAGATAAAGCACGTCTACCGTGGCAACGTGTTCATTCAGGCTCGCAACGTCATGGAGAGTGGAGGGATCATCGTCTGCAAGGCCAAGCACGTCGAGCTGGCAGGCGGAACCAGCAACGCAGTAAGACACCAACTGTTGGCGTGTAAATGCAAGAATCTAGTACACTAGAATCTGAATGGTAAGCATCTAGGTTCTTCCTTGAAACTTGGAAGTTGCTGCCTGCTTTTTGAAGCAATACTTACTGCCCACAACGTGATGTGGTGTATGTACAAGTAGCCTCGTGCGTGTTTCACTTGCTGCTTGAGAGCCTGGTGCATTGTAGGTATACTGAATGGTTTACTGATAGTGTTACAGACAGTTTACTGTCGGTGCGCACTGGTATACTAGGAGTTTACTGGGAATGTAATTCTCATTGGTATAGATGACAATGACTGTTGGCAACTTCATGGCCCAGTCTCCACGAATTTCCAGTCCGGCCCCCCACAGGGGACCAGGTTAGCTTACTAGACTAATATACTGATCTGTTGTGCACTGGAGAATAGTATACCAGACTGTATATTGGTAATACCCTGACTTCAATTCCCCAGGTGGAGGTGGTGGGCGTGGTGGTATGGGAATGGGACGTGGCAGAACTCTACGCGATACTTCCATTATCGGCAAGACGATTCGTATCGTCATGGGACCGTACAAGGGTTACGTGGGAATCGTAAAGGATGCCGCCGAAACCACAGCTCGGGTGGAACTGCACACCAGCTGCAAAACCATTTCAGTGGACCGAACCAGGCTGCAGCCCATTACGTAAGGATACGTCAGGCTCAATAGAGTAGCTATGTGATACATAAATTTGCTGCTATGAGGCTGATGCTAGCCTCGTTCCCAGTCTCCACTCTCAGCTTTTTTTTGCCATGTTTTTTTTTTTTTACAACATGCGAAAAAAAGCTGGGAGTGGAGACTGGGAACGAAGCTAGCTGATGCTCCATTGGACTAGCTAGTAACGTAAAGGTCAGGGGTTAGAACCACACTCAAGTACTGAATCATTTCCTGAATACACACGCTTACACATACAAACACACGTGCATTCTCACACACACCCACACTCCCACCCCACACACACACTCCACACTCCCATCCCACACACCCTCACAGTGGCCAGGAAAGAGGTAGTATGAGTTCCACATGGGGCCGCACCCCTTCCTTCGGTGCCCAGACCCCGATGGTGGGGAGCATGACCCCCTCCTACGGTACCGGCAGTATGACCCCTCTGCCGGGGGGAGGAGGGGGAGGCCGGACTCCCATGTACGGCTCCCAGACACCCATGCATGGCGACGGTAAGTAGCTCACTCTAGTGCCCGTACGTCATACCGTAAAACTGTAACGTACACTCCCCCCCCCCCGTAGGAGGTCGTACCCCCAGCTACGGCTACATGACCCCCTCTCACGACTCGTCCCAGACCCCCCTCCACGGGGGTAGTGCCTGGGACCCCAGCGTGGCCAACACTCCCGCCCGGACCGACGAATGGAACTATTCATATGACAGCTCCACACCCTCTCCTGTTGTAAGTACATGACGGCCTTCCCTAGCCACACCGACACGTTCTCAGTGAATGGTATACTATTAGTATACTAACACGTATACTATTAGTATACTAACAAGTATACTATTAGTATACTAACAAGTATACTAACGTATACTATTAGTATACTAGCATTTTGGGGTACACGTACCTAGCAGCATCTGATTACTTTTATTCCCCCCAGACTTACACAAACCCAGCAACCCCTGGGGGTTCCAATTATGACAACCCCACGACCCCCAGCTCTGTGCTGCCTGAATCCCCCCAGAGTGGCTCCTCTTCACACTACAGTGGACAGTTTGGCACCCGGACCCCCATGTACAATTCGGCAGAGTACATGACCCCCTCACCGGCCATCAGCCCCCTGACCCCGGGGGGCGAGTACAGCCCAAGAACCCCAGGAAGCCCCATGGATTCAGGTATGGGTATGAGACTGAGGACTCCACACTCTGCTAGACAAATCATGTATTGCCAAACAGTGGTACTAGTCTCATTCCCAGTCTGGGTATTCTCAGTTATAGTGCAAATGTATGACGTGTACTTCTGCCCTGATACCAAGGGCTAAGTTATAAAAGTTATTAAGTTAAGTTATTAAGTTGGTAAGTTTGGTGTTTCCCGCGCAGGTATTGAAGACGAGACATTGACAGTCGACATCGAGGTAGTGATCAAAGAAAGCTACCATGTAAGTAATCGATCTCCTTGCCCTGGCCCTATAGACCCTTTACCATTATGATGTAATGGGGGGTAAAAGTGAGCACTAAATGGAGAAAATACATGAAAACACGTGTAAACAAGCATGTTCCTATGTTTTCAAACAAGAAAACTACATCAAAGCACATGTTCTCGTGTATTTTCTCCATTTAGTGCTCACTTTTACCCCCCATTACATCATAATGGTAAAGGGTCTATTATTGCTGAGCTAGCTACAGGCATATCATCATTCCCAGGCTCCACTCCCCAGGGTTTTTTTCACACAAAGTAAAAAAAGCTGGGGAGTGGAGCCTGGGAACGAGTCTCTAGTTTGCCATATGCAGACATATACAGCCTGTGACTTGAGTCCTTTTTCAAGGGGAGAGCCTGGGGACAAAGCCATAGTTTGCCCCGTGATTGCTGATTTCTCTTCCTATCATTGACTGGAGTCACTGTATTTTCCTAGGATTCCCAGCATGCCGGTAAGGTGGGCGTGGTCCGGGCCATCGTCAGCAAGATGGCCAGTGTGTATCTCTACGACAACGGACAGGAAGTGGACGTCTCCACACGCTACATTGAGCCAGTGTCGCCAAACAAGTCTGACAAGGTGAAGTCGATAGGAAGCTCTTGTTTTTGTGTGTTCGTTTTCACATGTACGTGTATGATATTTAACGCATATGCTTACGCACACACACGCACACGCACACACACACACACGCAGGTGAAGGGGATCCGTGGTCCCAACAGGGATCTAATTGGCACTCTGATAAACATCGACGAGGGAGATGGAATCGTGAAACTGGATGCCGACTCTGCCCTGAAGATCATAAGCCTCGACATTCTCGGCAAATACGTTCCTAAGTACTAAACTTTAGTCTGTGAGCCCATACACTATACTACTGGACCTCATAGTATTTAATCAGTGACAAAACTTGTGTTGATCTTCATTTTAATGTCAGGACTAGACACCCATTGTTGGGCCGGTAGCATAGACAGTAGAGTCTACTATCGATACTGGTAGTAAGGGGAAATTCCCAGGGTTTTCCCCTGGGTATTTCCTTCGCAATATCGTGTGCGCTGTACGGCGTTAAAGCAACATGGCAGACCCCAGCTCCGGCGACTACCTGCAGTCCTACGACCCGCTGGCTTACTACGTGAACGGCGTTGGTGATCTTGACACAGAGGTTGGTTTAGTTTGTTTGTTTTTCGCTTGCAGATAATGGGTGGGGCATTAGACCGTAACCTGTGGTTAAATTTTGTACGTGTAGTAATATAGGCTTACAGTAGTAATATAATTTAATTCGAACATGGACTGATATAGCCTCTTACCCACGGGGAAAAAAAGAGTGACGCTTTTTTCCCCCCGCGTGGCCTGGGTACGAGGCTAGGACTCCGTAACTGGTTATGGAGTGTATGATTTGAACTGCACAAGCAGGTACTTGAGTGCACTATGCTACAAATATGACATGGAAGCCCTCAAATCTAATTCTTTTCTATACACCATTACATTGTTGTGGTCAGATTGTGAGGGCCCACAAGGGCAAAGATGCTGAGAAGACAAAGAAATTGCTAGCTGAAGGAAAGAACAACTTCGACATTTACATCTGCGTCAACAAGAACGCTCACGCTTTCCTGCTCTGCGCCCCAGTGGGTGAGGACGACCTCTTTAAAGACATGATGCAAGATGACCCATTACAAATCCCTGAGGTACTTCTTTGTTGGAGGTTTGAACTGTGCTATGAGAACCAGCAGCTTCGAACGTATAAGATAAGGAAAGTGTTTAGCATGTTCAAAGACATCAAGCCCTCCATTAAAACAACCTTCTACATTGGTAGGTACAAAGATGTATCTCCAAGGGCATTCCAGTTCTCGGCCTTGAGAGCAGCTCCGCACCGCTACAACGCCATCTTGAACGACTGTGTCGAGTTTGCCAAAGAGTTCTGCATATCGTTGCTGAGCTACTGCACTAACTGGAAACAGCTGGAAGAAGAGGTGAACCAGAGAATCCAGAAGGCCTCTGCAACGGGTCTCAGCATCGAACGCCTGTCCAGGAAGATCGAATCCTCGGGATGGTTTGGGAACCGGGCGTTGGTTGGAATGGATCTCAGTACTCTATTCACAGGGCGGCATCAGTGGGTTGTGATTGCAGTGATTGTTGCAGTGTTTTTGGTCTACCCGATCATTGTGGCCCTTCTTGTTGCACTTTTTATAAAATGGCTGTGGTGAACCAATATTAGTATACTCTACTATAGCTACAGTCTGTTCTTGGGAGTGTCTAAACTTGATATCGCTGGCTATATCTTATTCCATGTATTCACCCACCCTATAATATTATAATTATGCGATTATTGCAGCTTTTCTTTTGGCATTTTTCTAAAATGGCTATATTATGGTGAGCTAGCACTGCATTTTTGTAGAATACCCTACCAGCTACAGTTTATTCTTAGGACTAACTTTGGCTATATATCTTTTCCATACAATGTATCCACCCAGCTATTATTATGACATTATGCTTGCAGCTGCAGGTCATTTCATTCTTTGATATTGATATCTGCAAACAAAAATGACTTTAGACCTCTCACATTATTATTATACTCAATGCTCCAGAGTATCCCCTTCTCCTACCATGTACAACGTAACTTATCTTTGCTGTCCACTCCAGTGAATTGCCTTAATTCATAGCCTCATTCCCAGGACGTCTCTGCCCAGCTTTTGTCGCTTGCAATGTGATATTTAAAGGGGGAGAACCTGGGAACAAGGCTATATCAAAATTATATAATATACCTAGTTAAATACAGTCACATACATAATAATATTATGATTTTGGTTGTTTTTGATATGTGGTCTTTGGCTTTGCACTTCGGCTGGCTCTTGCTGACTGCTTGACAGTAGAAGATGGTTTGGTGCCGGAATGGCTACTCCGAGTGGCGGCAGATGTCTTTCCTTCGCGTGCCTGCTTTCGTTGCCGTTCTGCCTGGTGATGGGCTTGATCAAGTGGCGTTATTCCTTGACCAAGCTCACCCGGCACAACTCGATGGTGATCTGAGTCTGGAGACGCTGCGTCTGGCTGGTCCGTGGGCACTGTTACGGCTGCACTTGTAGGAGAGTGGCTTCTGCTACCATGGAGACTGGGCGGCAGACTGGACTGCGTAGCCTGCGCTCTGAAGGAGAAACAATAACAAAGTGTATTCCCGGCTTATTTTTCCTGGTTTTTGTCTCCCTACATTTGGGGATACTTAATTGTAGGCTTTGCAGCTAAAATGCATTCAGATTCTGATCAGATCTGCAATCATACTTGGAGTAAATGTCTAAGGTCATGATCAATGAGGCCGAATGAACAGGTACGTAATGGATAGCATCGGTATCAATAACACATACCTCAAAGTCTTTAGCACTTGAAGAATAGTAGCTGGGGCAACACTGAGTTTCAACAATTCCAAAATCTGCACAATAAAAACATTTGAATAAAAACTTTTCTTCTTTGTGCAGTGTACATAGCTACCATACCAACGGAGATATATCATGGAAGTTGGCTTGCGAAGTTAACCACTCACCACTTTAAATAGTTCCCTATCCAGTGGCACTTCACTTAGTTCCACCAGCTCAAACAATTCCTCTGATGAAGACAAAAAAAATTACATTAACTGTGCTGAGATTGCCAATGGGATTGGACTGATATAGACGGTCAGCATGGACCCATTTGGCAGAATGAGTATCGGATGTCTAGATCTGGGGATAAGACTTGACACAGTACTAGTAATGTGAGTAGTTACACAGCAGAAAACTCTGCTCTCTTGTACAGAATAATTCGTATGCGGTCAGTCGGAAGACCCTTAAATAACTTAAGAAATTATAAATAACCACCCGCCTCATTAATAACAGAAAGTCAGATGGATATGAGAATCTAATTTATGCAGCCTAGCTACATGTAGTTAGCTAGCCATGCATAAAGTTTTACGGCCGGTTAGAAATAAGTTTAGGGTAATAGCTACTTTTGCAAATAATAAAGTAGGGGTAGCTATGTAGCAGAAGTAGAGCTACATGCAGTAGCACAATTAACAAAGGACATGGCATGGTTAGTCTGTTGGGGGAGCTGCATGACTAGCTACACAGCTCTAGACTTTAGTTAGCTGACCGTCAGTGTAAACAGCCTAACCTTCATTAGATCTTTCTCTGTAAGAACTGGCAGCATATCTGTACGTCTCCCTCCCCGGGGCTCGAGTTCCCTTGCTGCTTCCCGCACTCGAAGTGGCCATTAGTCTCGCGGCCAGACTCCCCTGCTTCCCTCCAAAAATTTCAAGATTCTTGATGGGCTTTATTTAGGAATTAGCATAGGCTTATGAATACTGGCTAGCAATGCGACCTCGCACGATTTTTTTCGCATGAAGCAAGGTACAGAAAATGGAGAAGGCTGAGAAAGGAGGTTTGCAGTTGCCTGGCACTGCAGCCAGGAACAGATTTGCGGGAAGGTTTTCCATTGTGGCTGGAGGAGCTTCAGGTAATTACCATGATTGATGTACATGTACATAGCTATAGCTATGTTGTTGATTTTAATACCATCATATTACTTTTTGTATGCACTGCAGTACTTCAAGGCAGCCAGTGTGATCAAGGCAGCCAGTGTGATCAAGGCAGCCAGTGTGATCAAGGCAGCCAGTGTGATCAAGGCAGCCAGTGTGATCAAGGCAGCCAGTGTGATCATAGAAGCATATGAGATTGATCACTTGTAATTACATGGACTCTCACGTCTCATGCCATTTGAGAAATTATATTAATTGTACTTGCTAAAACGTACTTGCAATTGCACTCATTTTCCGACTGCAATTATTTCAAGCCATGCAATTAATAATTATTGGACTAACTGATGAGTTTCAACACTCATGGAGATGTTGCCTAATAAACTAGTGGTAGCTAGTATAAAAATTATGTGAATGCATCTCAACAACTGAAAGAAAGGAGCCAAAGACAGATTTCGTTCCAAGCTACCCCGCCTTACCTTACAGTAATGACTATGAGCATGATATAATATTATATGTCTTACCCGTGCAGGTATTGGAAAGGCCACGGTAGAGAGGCTGGCCAGCGAGGGAGCTAAGGTGGCCATTTTTGACATCAACAAAGCGTCCGGGGAGCAAGTGGCAGCCGAATTCTGCTCCAGGGAACTGGATGTGAAATTCTTTCCAGTAGACGTCTCTGACAGGGAGGCTTGCCTTGAGGCCGTGAAGCAGTTCTCGGAAACAAACAACGGTTGCCTGCACTACCTGGTCAACTGCGCTGCTTATTTCGGGTCAAAAGGTCTGACTGCCTCGCAAGATGATTGGGAGAAGAGCTTCAGGGTCAACGTGGTTGGTTATTCGAACATGGCTCAGGCCTGCTATGAGTACATGAAGAGGACTCCAGGGGAGAAATCCGTTGTCAATATTGCAAGTTGTTCGGGTGAGCTCAGTCATAGTTTGGCAGCCTTGTTGCCAGGTCAATCCAAGTGCCTGGGAATGAGGCCGTGTATAGTTGTTTGTGTGCTGTGTTGTTGCCAGGGTGAATGTATTGAGCAAAACAACAGGCCATGACTGTGTCTGTGCTAGTCTTGTAGGACTAGTCAGGAATGTCCGAACCAAGTAGCTGGATTAATTACTGTTGCCATGGTATCTACTGGAGCCCTGCCCACATGCAGTCTGGCCCCATCACCGATATACCTACGATTGTTAAGAATGGGATTAGAAACAGGGGGCTGTCTAATTCAGTGCCAACCAAAAATGAAATTCTCTCTCTCTCTCTCTCCTTCCCTCCCTCCCTCCCTTCCTCCCTCCCTCCCTCTCTCCCTCCCTCCCTCTCCCTCCACACCCAGGCCATATTGCTCAGCCGAATCACTGGACCTACTCAGCTACCAAGGGGGCAATCATAGCCATGAGTAAGTGCATGGCGCTGGACCTCTCCAAGGACAGCATTCGAGTCAACTCCGTCAGTCCCGCCTGGGTATGGGGGCCAGAAGTTGCGAAAGCTGCTGTGGGGGGCCGTGAAAAATGGGAGCCTGTCTGGGGGCCGTTTCACATGACTCGTCGCTTTGCTGAGTGTTCCGAAATAGCAGCTGCCATTTGTTTTCTGCTCTCAGAAGATGCGTCTTTCGTAACAGGCAGCGACATGAGAGTCGATGGCGGCTACTTGAGCCTAGGGCCTGAGGGGCTTGGAGAGAAATCGCTGTATGCCGGTTCTGATTATTGATCAGACGTGCAACTACTGATAAGATTTTGTGTGCACTATGTCAACATTGGTTGTGTGTGAGAATGAAACTGTGCGGTGTGTTTGTGGTACAGTATCTGTGGTGACATATAGGTACCATATTGTGCAGTCTGTTTTCACAGCAATACTCCTGTGATAATGCAGTGACTGTGTGCTTGGTGACAATCAGTTTGATAATTCTAAATTGTGTGTATTATACTGACCTCCTTTGTTTTAACATGTACATATACTTGCGACAAAACATCCAATGTCATGTTTATAAGACTTTATGATGTAATGGGAGAAAAAGTAGGCACTAAATGGAGAAACTACGTGGAATCGTGCATGTTTTTGTGCTTTCAACATGGAATCACATGGATTCGTGTGCCATTTGGGAATAATTGCATTTGCAATAGACCAAATTGTACTCACTTCACTTGTGCAATTACCTTACCTATTACTCATGCAATTATTCCCAAATCCATGTGATTACCCATACAAATTAAGCATACCCTACCAAGGTCGAAATGTTTGCCGCATAATTTTTTTTTACAGAACGTTAAGATAAATTTTTGTCTGGTTTCATCTGCACGAGTCAAAATATGCACAACAACTAGTACAAGAAAATTCTTACAAGAATGCGGTAATATCCCTAATGACTGATAAATTTTAAATCTGAATGTGCGACTGTGGTACTCGTGTGCAACATAATAAGCACAGAAACTCTCAAAGCGAGAGAAACGAACAAAAAAAAAACTGCCAAAAACAAGGCACAAAGAGGTCCAATATTATCTGTGAGTCCGGAGTGCTTTGTGAATAGAACGATAATAATTATTAAATAATAATTAGAAAAGCTTGCACGGCTTCTTCTTTTTCTTCTTCTTTGTGGTGGCCTCGTCGCTCTTGAACTCTTTCTGCAATGGGAGAAGCGAGATTCCATTTAAAGAGCAGCAAGTAGGACTCCGAGCATTTTGGCATACCGGTAACCTGGATTGAGTACAGTTTGTCACATACGTCTTTTGGCACAGTACATATCTGTACTGCATGAAGAGGATTAAATCTATTCATATGCACATTCAGCATTAGGTCATGTGACTAGTAGTACACACCCCTTTCGACATATGTGATAAACTGACTAGCCACTTAGTTTCACCAAAGAGACTCGTCAGTGAAGTGTTAGAAGTGCTGTAGATCTGAACTTCAAGTAAGGTCATACATGTATGCAAATACCTGTTGAGCATGAGCCCCACCCTTAACAGTAGGTCTGTCTATTGTTGCATTAGCAGGCTCTCTATTTTTAGCTCCCTCCTAATATAGTCTGGGCCTCACGTGACACACACTCAAACTGACACACTGTTGAGGTACGTCGGAACTTACCCAGCGTCGGATTTCTCTCACTAATGTGTAGAAGGCATCGTCCACCCCTTGTCTTGTCTTGGCCGATGTCTCGATGTAAGCCATGTTATGGTTCCTGGCGTAAGATGTCGCTAGCTTCTGGTCAACCTCTCTCCTCGGAAGATCAATTTTATTTCCAACCACTGGATACATGTGTGAGAAATAAGATGCATACATGATATACACATACTTGAAATACATAATTTTTTAGCGTTATAGCTTGTTTGATGGTTAGCTTTCAACGGCTTTTATTTCATACTGCAAAGGAAAAAAATCGTGTGAAAAAAAAGTTGAGGTGGGGAGGCCTGTGTACGAGGCTGTATAGCTCGTCTGTGGTTAACACCAAGGTTGTACGGAGGAAAAATCATTTAGCAACTGTAATGGGGGAGGGGGGGGGGGGGTGAGCACTAATTGGAAAAAATACCTGAGAACATGTGCTTTGATGTAGTTTTCTTTTATGAAAACATAATAACACGCTTGTTTACACATGTTTTTGTGTAATTTCTCCATTTAGTGCTCACTTTTACCCCCATTACATCATAAGGTAAAGGGTCAATTATGACTTAGCAACTAAATGTTTTGTCACATCAAAAGCTATACCCCAGACCATCCTCGATCCATACGGCAAAACTAAAAGTGAGTGGAGTCTACAGCTGAGACAAAAGGTAAGGAGCTTACAAATCATGGGAATGTCGTCTGCATCCTTCACCCGTCGAATCTGCCCTCTATACGACTCAATATCCTCGAAGGACTTCATGTTATCGATGGCGAAGACGCACAGGAACCCCTCTCCCGTTCTCATGTACTGGTCTCTCATGGCGCTGTATTCCTCTTGGCCTGCGGTGTCCAGAATGTCAAGTAGGCAGGTCTCGCCGTCGATGACGACCTGTTTCCTGAATAGGGTAGGGCAGGGGAGTGTGTTAGATTGTGATTAAAAACGACACAAAAACATTGATCAGATGGAGAAATAAACAGCTGCAGCAAGACACCCAAACATTGGGTGGATATCGATTCTACAGGATAATTTGTTTACCATATCCTTAATGCAGAGACCTAGACATCCATTCTACGACATGTGTTTACCATGTTTTGGTGTCATGGCAACCAGTGATGGGGCTACTAAACTGACAGCTAGGAGCAATGAACTAGCCAGTACACCTACAGTGGCACCATGGCCTCCTTTCTAGGCTATAATAAGGGCCATTGTTTTGACATAAACGAAAACACAGGCCATTTCCCAATGCGCAGAAAATGCTGTGTAGTGGAGCCTGGAAACTAGAGTAGTGAAACCCCAGTTTGGTGGACTATATCTAGATCTTAGGGAATCACAAATCACTTCACACCTCTAGCAACAGGGGTGGAAGGGTATCTTTGGACTCCATTAGCAACAAGAACTGGAGCTGAGGGTACATGTGTAGGAGGGGACTAAGTTCTTCCTCACTGGTTGGCCCTGTGCGACTCAGTGTTACGATAAACTGCATGACATTTTCGTCTCACCTGTACGAGTCCTCAATGGTAGGGTCATACTCGTCCACAAAGTGGTTCTGAATCAGCTGGATGGTTAGAGCACTCTTGCCGACACCACCAGCTGCAAAAAAGGGGGGAGGGAAAGGCAGAGGGGCATCAGTCGATTCCATGCGCACGAATGAAAGCTCACTGACTTCATCACAATGTACATGTAGCTACACAGGGCCTACTGCGTTAACTTTGGAAACAAGAAGTTTGTAAACGCACACTCCTTTCACTGCACCACTTAGCCGTTAACAAGCAAAGTAACTGGATTAGGCAGTGGTGAATGCCATATAATGTTACCACAGTTTCATACCCATACACAGATACCAACCAGTCTAGGCACGAGACCATGTAAACATCTGAAGCCGACCACACTGGAATGCAAGTGGGTCTAAATAATGCCCTCCATAACATACACATGCTTGTTGGCGACCATTAATTTCACACCGTAATAGTGGCCAATACACTACGAGTGAATCTTGGGTGTAACTAGCAATGTATTCACTGGCCATCCAAATATGCACAACCTGTGATGTCGCTAGTTGCTCAGTAAAGTCTTTTCCTGACAGACACAGCCAATTAGAGTCAACTGCTGCCTATTTTGGACACTGTTTGCACAAACATCAAAGCAAAGCCTTTCCCAGAGCCAGCTCACATTTCACAAAGGAGCTATTCTCAATGAGATAGAGTGCACTTCAAAAAAAAGCACGCATAAAGGATGTATAACTACTTCTGCATGGGCTTAACGTGCACTCCAAAAAACAATGTCCTAATTCTAAAAAGAATAGAAAGCATGGTTGCCTCTGCCAGTGCTTGGAGATCATGAGAAATCTCTGTCTAATGCTAGGAGAATGTTCAAGAATTGCCAGCACTCACAAAAGACACATTTGTTCATTGACAAAGAACGTTTCAAGACCAGTGTCCAAGATTCCCAGTTATAGACATACATGCATTCTTAGTCATAAAAAGTGGCTCTTAACTGTTCAAATTCTCACACCCTAAGATAAACTACCCTTTTAAAATTATCGCTTGTCATCATTACTTAAGGAGAAGTGCCAGGTGACACCTGCATTATTATTTTAGCGCCTTTCAGTTGACACTCTTCGCCGATCATTAGCAAACAACCCAAACCAGGTCTGCAACTCGATAACATCGTGAGAAGCCTAAATTCCTTTTTGCAAATTCCCTACCTCAAATAAAAACCGCCACGGGAAACATAGGTCCTACTCCTTCCAAAGTTCAGGTAAAAATCCATAGCTCCCCTATACAGCTAGTCACTGAAGCATGCAGCCAGCGTACAGTGCATTATTAGAGGCAGGATTGAAAGTAATAGACCGTGAAATTATACTGCATCATCTAAACCGTATATACAGCACAGAGGCACCGACTCCTGTAGGATTACCCCTGTAAATATCAATAACTACCTAGGAAACTGACAAGCTCATAAAGCTACAGGGTGAGTAAATTTCCTTATGAGTGTGCAGCACACCCCAACCAGCTGAAATACAATAATTTCCCCCTTTCAATACTAAGACTGAAAGCAAACATTCCTGCATCATAACATAACTACAAACTATGGACTGGCTGAAGCACCATCCCAACACACAAGAACGCGAGCAGCAATAAGAGCAAGATTGAGAGCCATAGCAAGGCCTACACTAAGAGAAAAATAAAAGCACTGACCATGAAGGCAGCTGTAAGTGCATCTACATTGGGCTAGCATAACAGCATAATGTTTAGCCCGAGAAGTTTTAGTGTGATAAAAATTTTCAAGGGGGGGGCAGATGCTCTCCTTGGTCCCCTTCCTCCTCCCAAATGAAACCCTGGAACAGCGCAAGACAGAGACAGACTACAAGGGCTCCTTATAGATGACTGACAGGTGTAACTGTATCCTAGCAACCAGCCGTTCACCTAATAAGCTTACGTTTCAAGGAAATCGGCAAATACATCCTGCATATTTGATGCTTCACTACAACATGCAGTGGAATGTGACCTGCATTAACTCCAAAAGTGGGTTAAATAAAGCATACCAGAGGACTGGCACACTACAGGAAGTGCTACAGGAAGTGCAGGACGACGTCACCACCCACTATCGCTAGCTAGATGGCTCTAAATTCCAGCCTGTTAGAACACAGGTTGGGGCCATGGGCCATCAAAACTGGGACTCCATACTCCACCCAACTGGCCTCATTTCAGGGAAAAGGATGCTTGCAATGGCACCCCCTAGCCTGCTATCATAACTGACAAGTTGACGGCTTCCTGTCAGTTTTCAAATTGGCAATCCTGACCTGACGGAGGGCAGTGATACAGACATCGAGGCTAGCATGACATATCACTAACTTCATACCCTTTGTGTACCTGACGGAGTTTACCCCGCGTGCAGCTTTTTAAAGATTGTCTCAAGGTTTGATCTCAATGAAATAATCAAATGTGCGAACACAAAGTGGTGGGATTGAATCGATGCATCATTTCATTGAGGCCATTTGGCCCAAACCCTGAGATTCTCCAATCCTCTATCAGTAAGCGACAACTGCACTGTTGAAGTCCACCATTTAGAGAGCTACTTTATATCCACTGGCATTTTGATAATATTTGCATGGAAAAAATGGAGTGATATGCAAATTTGCAAGTTGGTCTCTGTGATGTGGTGATAATTTTGATCTCTGCTATGCGTGCCACAAGCTTCCAATAACACAACTGCTAGAAATTAGGTATATTTTTATTGCTGGCTTGCAAGACTGACGGTTTAAAACTTATTGCACACCGTCCCAAACTATGCTCAGCTGGTACTCATTAATTAGGGCCCTTCCCCCTCAAAAAATTGGTCCCTCCCTTTGCCAGCTGCTATTGATCACTTTCAGGCGCCATTCCGTTGCTTACCTCCAACCACCACCAACTTGTACTCTGTCATTGTCTCCCTTCAAACTTCAACTAACTTCCTTCTGGCAGTTCTGCTTGAATTGGAGTTTGGAGGATGGCCTTTCACACCAGACCCTATTTATAGCTCTTCCGCAGTGGTTCTATTTTTAGTAACAGCCCCTCGTGACGTTTAACCCAAATAAGGCACCGGCACGTGGGAGTAGGGTGGGGCGGCGCCGGCGGGCCGGGCGGGCCGGCCGTCCGAGTGCACGTGATCCGTCTAAAACAACAGTACAGGCTAGTAGCTGGCACGGGACATTTGTTGACAACTAACTCAGTCAATACCGACCAAAGGGAACTTAAAGAGTTCCTCAGAAAAGCAGAAAAACAGTATTGCTGAAAATTAGAAGTGGACAAACTTCAGGACGCATTCGAATAGAACTTCAAGTAGGAAACAAAATGTCTTCCTCGCAGTTGGCCCAAGCCCAGGCTATGGTGGAACAGCTGCGTACCCAGGCGACTTTGGACAGAGTCAAGGTGTCTGAAGCAAGCAAAGAGTGAGTGGGTGCATGGACCTGATCATAGATCAGCAGGAAAAGGCTGTCTCATCAGAAAGAATCTTTTTCGAAACTCTTCTTATCATTTGCAGCTGTGGAGAAAACCCCTGATTTTCTCCACAGCTGTGAGATAAATTTAGGTGAGGGAGGTTCAGGCATGAAGCTAATATTTAGTATCAAACTGGCTAGAGTGCCAGCAGAAGTGTTTGTCTCGCAAACCAACCTCCTTCTGTTCTGCAGTACCGATTACTTTCAGTATTGGCACGTGCAAACCAATTATTGCATTCTGGAGGTTTCACGTGAAGTGGTTTCCTTGTGCGTGCCGATACTGAAAGCGATCAGTGCTGGGGAACGTGAGGAATAAACACAAGGTACTGTATCTCTGAGGTTTTGTTAAGAGCAGCCCTGGGCCTGTATCGTGAGGCTTCTATGCAGCAGGTATCAGCGGCTTCAGTGTTTCCCCAAAGGGGGGTACCAGGGTGCTCCTCCCCCCCCCCCCCCCCCTTCCTTCCTAAATCAGCCGTACCCTTAACGGAAGTTCAGAGATAGAGCGCTTTGAACATAGTGATGCAATCAAAATATGTTACGGAATAATGTATGCACGCTTACCGTCGATCTAACACCATAAACCACAAGAACAACCCATCTGAGCATAGAGACCGTGATCCTCGTCCTTCATATCAAGTTTGGTACCATCAGCATTTGTCGTTTGCGAGAAATCTTGCACAAATGATGACGGACAGACTACAATAACCCTCGACGTGCGTGTGCGAGGGTTAATTAACTTAATAATCAAGGTATCCTTACATTCATACACACTTAACCATGGCATTATTTGCTATTTAAAGAAGCCAGGCCTTTGAGAAACTAAAGACCGGGCCCTGACAGATCTGGAATGCACTAAAATCTTTTCTTCTCATCCCCGCAGCCTTGTCGACTACGTGTCTGAAAATGAGCATGAGGATCCTCTGGTAAATCCCACCGATGCCAACCCTTTCAAGGACAAGAGGAATTGCAACATACTGTAGATGCAAAGCACATGCCCTTTATGTGTCTGAACACGTTTTGTTTTTAACCTTCAGAACTTTCGTGCACATGTGTGTTCTCTACGTATGACTGATGGCAGTTGTCCTCTCCATCTTAGATCAGACACCAGTTTTCATACTTTTTTTTTATATTACTCTCTTTTGTACAATCCTAGTGACAGTTGTTTTTAATTATAAAGCATCACACACTGTATACTTCCTTGCACGTAAGTTGTAGCTATACTTCAGTAAATTTCTAAATAATGCCAAACTTTAGGGGGCCATTTCAAATTTACTTACAGGTTATTAGATAGCGCGAGCGTTAGGCTTCAGGGGAAATGACCTTCGCCCCTAGCCCTGACGTATTTTACCACAAAATGGCAGAAGGAGTTTAGAGATTTTTCAGTGCCCCAAAGCTGTAGTTTCTTCCATGAAACACACTTTATTTTCATCCACCTTGTACGGAGCGTACCACAGCAGACCGACTGAAAGCAGGCTACGGAGTAAAACACAAGTATTGCACATTTGTATGGGTAAACCAGTATACGTCGTGGGGAGGCGATTTGAAAGGACATAACTAGTGGGAGAGGAAAAAGAAGAAAGATATCTAACATTTGTAGCGGTGGGGAATAGGTTAGTGGGGTAGACTTACATACGGCTCTGTAAGGCCGTTCGGGGCCCCACTGTAGAAATTTTAAATGGCGGATACTAAAGAGGACGGTGAAGTGTTGAGTGAGGGGGAGCTTGAAGAAGGGGAATTGCTTTCTAGCGACGAGGAGGAAGTTAGCGAAGACAGCCCAAAGGCAAAACAAGCAGCCTCAGAGCCAAGTAAATCTGTGAAGGCCGATCCGTCTCCCCAGGCGGCCAAGAGGCCCGCTCCAGAGATTGAGGAAGCGGGCGCCGCTATATTAAAGGTGGGGTTGCTAATAGGCACTAAAGCAATCTTTTTACTTTGCACTTTGCATTCGTGCTAATAATATTTGCATGCTAATGACGTTGTTCACATTTTTTATGGCTCCCATAGAAACCTGTTACTATTTTTAGTAGCTACTGGAGTTTGCTCTGTACTTATCAAAAATGTATGGGTGTTGTTGGTCACAGTCAAAGTTATTTTTAGCCACATTGGAACGCCCTTGTCCATATTCCTGTACTAGTGGGAAGTTGGCAATGCAAACATGTTTTGTTAATTAGTTGCTACCTTCATAGCTGTGGTAGCTGGTTTGGCTCCTTATTTGGAAGTACTATATGAATTCTATGTTACTATTTTTATATCCAGGCCTGTATTATGTATGGTGTGCATTCCTTACAGTGAGAGTGTTTACCCATTCGACCTAATAAAGGGACAGCAAGTCACCCTTTTGACTTTTCAGGGTGGATTGTTAAAACCTGCAGTATTCTGTATTCACAAGTTGAATATTTCTGCATTCTCGCACACTCTAATAACACAAACACATGTACACACATACCTTACGCATAATTCACTATATGCTTCTTTGTCCCTCTTTCTCTATCTCTCATGCCACACATACACATGCACACGACACACACATGTACACACACACACGCACACTTAACACATGCACGCACACTCACACTCACAGAAGCCTAGACTGGAACCTGAATCGCAGATAAAATCAGAACCGGAATCAAATCCGGATACAGCCAAAGAAATCTTTTCAGATGACGAGGAAGCGGCGTATTTCCCTAAACTGGTAAAAAGCCGATCACTCAATGTCCCCCCGGCCCCCGAGAGCACAAAATCTTCCCCTAAAGGGGGTTACAAAGATAAGTACTGGCAGGGTTCTCCGCAGAGTAGCCAAGAGGGGTCGTCAGAGAGTGGGGACTATGGGTCGGGGTCTGAGCACCACGGCCGTGGGAAACGA
This sequence comes from Phakellia ventilabrum, assembly GCA_963921505.1. Taxonomy (NCBI): domain Eukaryota; kingdom Metazoa; phylum Porifera; class Demospongiae; order Axinellida; family Axinellidae; genus Phakellia; species Phakellia ventilabrum. Next base: position 754,937 of record OY997389.1, read on the forward strand.
AAGTCTACCGATCAGGAGGAAGAAGATAGAAAAGGGAAGTCTGAGCGATCGGATGAGAAGGAGAGAACAGACAGAAAGCGTGACTATTCTCACCACTCCAGATCGGATCACTACAGTAGCCCACGGCGCAGCAGTAGGAGAGATACCTATGATAAGGATCGAGAACGGGACAAGGGTGGAGTCTCATACCGAGACCAGTATGGAAGTAGGCTAGATAATTACAGCAAAGATCGAGATCATTCACGGAGTGGAGACGAAGATGGAGGCTCGTTCCGAGACCAGCATGGAGGAAGTAGGGACCGGGACAGTCACAGCAAGGACAGAGATCAGACAGCAAACTCAGACGATGGTGGAACGTCATACCGAAACCGAGACCAGTATGGGAAAGGAGGCCGAAGGGGACACTACCACAAACAGAGTCCAAGCCATGTCCAAAACCCACGCCAGCCGCAGCACCAGCGCTACTGGGACCAATCCCAGTCTCGTGCCGGGGGTGGCTACGTAGCCCCAGGTCAGATGAACACCGGAATGACAGCGCAGCAGTTCCACTCTCTGGCGGCAAAGGTCGCTCAGCGCAGAGAAAGAGGGCTATCGCTGCTTCCAACACCCAGAAATATATCAGCCTGTAACAACCTGGATCAGTTCAACTACCCTGCGCCACCATCCTGGTACCTCGAGGCTGTGGAGGAGTGGGACCAGGAGAGGGCCAAGCAGACAAAGGTGGCAGCGATGGAGGACAAGGGAGAGAGCAGGGGGGAAGGAGGCGGAGAATTGCGCCAGGATGAAGCGATGGATATTGATGGCGACGAGGCAGCAGGGGTTGGGCAGAGAGATGCTGGCAAGAAGGATGCCTCCGAGGCTGCAGTAGCTGGGGGTAGCTTAGGTGTTGCGGGAGACATAGCAGCAGTGGGTGTGGTTTCAGAGGTTTCCATGGCAACACCTACCACCGCTCAGGTCAGTTCTGAAATGGATGTGGACACTTGCTTCGATAAAAATGCCCCTGACCCTGCCAAAGTCAGTACTGCACCACTGGTTGAGAGTTCTGATTCAGTGATGTTTTCTCGATCTGAGACGGGGGGTGAGACAAAGTCAGATTTGAAGAGAACTGAAACGGAAACCCCGTTGACAGGACCAGTCCCTGCACTTGCTGCAGAGGAGGGCGGCAATCAGGAAGTAGGAGAACAGTCGAAAGGAGCGTCAGAAAGCTCTCAAGCTACAGCCATAGTTGGCATTCCAACTAGTGCTGCCCAAGAAGGGGCGGATGCCATCAAGGAAAAGTTGCCGGGGGTACCTTTGGAGAAGACACCTAAAACAGTTCCTCTTCCCAAGGTTTCCAGTGGAGCCGCCAGCGATGATAACCTGAGTGATCCCGAGGTAGACGACTTCGACTACGATAAGTACCTCGACCAATTGGACGAAGAAGAGGACGACGTGGGAAAATCGGATCTCTTGTCGAATCCTCTGAGTGAGGACTTCCCTCGTGTTGGACCTGCTGACGAGAAGAGCACGACCAAGCAGGGCAAATCGGCCGGGCACAGTCTGAAGTCACTGGTTAAGCAGGAGATTGACCTGACGGTTGCTTCTGATGAGGCCAAAGATGCCCCGCCCCCTACCAAGAACGGTAAGTGCCAGTAGTCATATTGGAATGGACTTTTCTCAGATACTAGCTGTATATTATAGTATTCTAGCTGTATACTATAGTATACTAGCTTTTTGGGGGAAGTATATAGGTTTGTCCCCTAATGGTTTGAGAGAGCATTTTTGGTGCTTTCATCAATGAAATGGTCTCAAACTACTGTTGGCATTTGCATCGCCCGAAAAATAATTATTTTTGCCATCAATGCAGTATTACAAATTCAGTTGTTGTGATGCATAATTAGGAATATGATGTGCAAAGTAAACCAAGCAAGGATACAAATGTCCTGAAACAGCTTGAAGCACAAAAGGAAGCAGAGACAAGTGTTTTGACAGCTGCACGTACTAATAGCTGCAAATTTGGTATAGCAAGCTTGTCTGACTGAAGTCTAGATATCAAAGCAAGGTATGTGTACCAGTGTGGAGTGTACATGTACTAACAGGGGTTCATTTAGAAAAATCTCCAAGGGGGGGCAAAAGCACGTCAGAAGACATTTGGGGGGGGGGGGGCATACAGTGGGCAATATTCAATTTTGAAGGGTTGCAATTCCTAAGGGGGGGGGGGCACAGGGCGAATACCCCCCCCCCCCCTAAATGAAACCCTGATTAAAGAGTGCATCCAGGGGCAGCACCACTGTTCCGCTCTTTTGCCAGAACACTGTTGTGTGCTTGTAATTTCTTGTGTGATTCCAGCACTTTTACCCCCAATACATCATAATAAAAAATGGTCTATCATGAGGTCTGGGCATCAGGCTACACATTTTTCCACGCTACAGATGCAAAGCGTCCCAACAAAAGCGCACGTCGTCTGCAAAAGGAGGCAGCTTGGAGGGCCCGGCAGCAGGAGAGAGAGGCAGCAGCTGCCAAGAAGCTGGAAGAGGCCGCCCTTCCTAGACCGAAGCTACCCTGCAGATATTACATGACTGGCTTCTGTAGACACGTAAGCTTCACTTTTATTTGCCAATCTAGTGTCTTACGATATCACGGAAACAAAGAGAAAGGGGAGCATGCTGTGATTTCTGCCCCCCCCCCCCCCCCCATAACCCTTTTTCGTGGGGATCCCACATCTTTCAACCCCCTACATTCTGCAACATTTAGCTTCATTTCCAACCTTGCCCCCGGGCTCTCCCCTTGAAAATTGTGTAAAATGGGAGGGAGAGCCTGGTAGTTTTCTTCCGTGATTTAACTTACATGATTATGTGTGGGCCGGGACCATTCAAAAAGACAGCTGTATTTCTCTACCTACCTTGGCAGGGAGACAACTGCTCGTACAGCCATGTTGTCCCGCGAGAGAAGAAGAAGGAGGTCTGCAAGTTCTATCTCCAGAACGCCTGTTCCAAGGGGGAGGAGTGTGCATACTACCACAGTGAGTTACTTCATTGCCATCGTGTGTCCTCAATGTCAAGTTTAACACACTTTGGATTTTGGTTCTATTTGATTAAGTAGCTATGGCAACGATAGTAGCTACGGCAACAATACTCGTTGTATTTCGTGCCCAACAGGCATGGACGGTTCCTTTCAAGTTTGAAGTAGATATGACCTCACAAGCGTATACGTATTTTATATGGGCTCATATGGGAGATTTGGTCTGGAGGTACCCCCAATGCAAATCTCTTTCACAAAGTGAGCGGAAAAAAGCTGAAGTGGAGCCTGGGAATGGAGGGAGCTAAGCTAGGCTATGCAGGTACATAATACTGTTGTCCACACACACACACACACACATGCACAGGCAAATTTCCATGTAAATTCTTCCACACCAAAAGCTATTGCAACTTTGGGAACCAGTGCAAGTTCTCTCACGACCCCCTCACTCCTGAAACCCATGAACTACTAATGACAGTAAGTATTATTCAAGAGTTTCTGTACCTCTCCCCTACTCCCTGTAGCCGAACTGCTCATAGTCACCTTTTTCATAGCCTCTGTAGCCAGTGTAGCCATCATATATGGACAACACCCCGCCCCCCCTCCCCCCCCACATGTTACATAGTGTATATACGTATATCTGTAATTCACAAGTATTGAATTTCGCGATTGTATATTCAATCACGAATATAGCAAAAAATTTCCTCACGAAAATATATACATGTACGGTAGTTAAAGAGTGCTACATGTACCAGAGTAAACACGGAAGGTATTTCTGTGTGTTGACTCAGAATTTATTATTGAGCACCTAAACATACAAGATGCAGCTGGAAATGTGGACACTTTCATGACTAATATTTACATGTAAGATGTTTCCCTTTGCTTCAGGCATTGGAGCCATCCATGAAACTGCCGGTTCCCCCGATTTCTGGCTATGATGGAACAAGGGATGGTGGTAGTGTGCCGGCATATTCTGGTGGTATGCAAGCGTTTGGTGGTGGTATACAGACTAATACCGGTGGTATGCAAACATATCCTGGTGGTATGCAAACATATCCTGGTAGTATACAGACTAATCCTGGTGGTATCCAAACATATCCGGGTAGGATACAAGTGCAAGGACCACCTCAGAGTCAGATTGAGCCCAGTGGTACCCACATGCAAGCCTCTCCTGTTGAGGGGGTCAGATTTCCCTCGTCTGGTGGAGGCATGATTGGTGTAGATCCCCACGGGGTCAGAGAGAATCAAAACGAACCGGTTGCTAGGCAACAGCAGCAGTGGGAGACCCAGCCAAGAGGTGATGGGCCACCGAAAGAAAGCGAGAACGGTTTGGTTGTCTCAATCCCCAAAAAACTGGCACAGGAGTCGCTCGTTGTGTCCATTCCTCGTTCCAAACTCATTGGCAGGTTTCATTCCACATTCACAGCTATGCCTGTGGCTGTTGTATCTGTGTCTACCACCCAGCAACATCCTGCCGCTGTCGCAGTCCAAAGTTTTGGAACTGGTATGGGACCACAGCCAGACGTACCAGTACCACCACTCGGATTTCCTCCAATCCCCAACCCGAATCCACTTGTTGTACCGACCCAACTCTCTAGTCAACCGATTCCTCTCTTTCCTCCGAAACCGAAACCCCTAGACGTGGGTCAAACCTCCCAAGTTTCATCAGAACCCCCCAGGAGGGCCCTCCTGCCCACCCCTCCCCCACACATGAAGCTGGCACCCGAAGATCTGAAGAGGATGGAAATGGCGCAACCGGAGTACTGGGAATCACCAGCCCTCAACCAGATGCAGGGTCCTCAAGGCCCGGCTTCACAGCTATATCCACCGCAAGGCCAGCAGACCTACTATCCGCAGAACGGAGGAGGACCGATGACAAATAACGGTTGGAACACTCCGGCCTACAATGTCAGACCGCCTGGAATGGGCCCGAGACAGCAGAGGCAGGGTGGCATGGACCCGAGACAGGGAAATACAGATCTGAGGCAAGAGGGAATGGGTCCAAGACCTACCGGTCCGGAAATGGGACACGGAGGATTTATTCCGAGGCCAGGAGGGTTCGATCCAAGACAAGGCCACGCAGACATGAAACAGATGCATGTTCCCCCCAGACCCCCTGCACCGTCTCAGCCCCCCTATGGTCAACCGCCACCACCACCACCTCCACCTCCAAACAGGGTTGATTACCAGCAACCCTACCAGCAGCCACCTTACCAACAACAGCAGCAACCACAATGGATGGGTCCTGATTCCATTCCACATCACCCACCACTTCCACCGCAACTGCCACCTCCACAGCACCCAACCCCCCTTCCATTCCATCCACGTCCTGATTCCCATACCCAAATACCACACCCACCAGTAGGCGGCCTACCTGCACCATTTGGCAGCCTGCCGCCAGTCCCACCTGAGAAGACCTCACCAGCCTGGGGTCTGGGAACCAGTCCCGAACACATCGGTAGCCCCGATTCCAATTACCTTTTGAGTCCAAGTACAGATCCACGGAGAGTCGATCCACGAACTAAATACGCCCATCTAAAGATCAAACCCAAGGGTCAAAGTGCATCACCACAGCAACAGCAGCCGAGTTCCACTTCCTCCATTCTAAAGAAGACAAGTTCTAGTGGGAAGCCATCAGAGACATCCGAACGACCAGAACACAAGCAAGAGCTGCCCTTCAAGATACCCAAACTCTTACAGAATCCGCTATCGCTGGACAAACCTTTGGATCCCCGGGAACTTTTCGGTTCGAATGAAAAAGGCTTGGAAACGGAACAAGAATACGGGGAAATCACAGCTCCTTTTGGAAGTTTCAGACCCTTCTTCTCAAGAAGCAGCCAGGCCGGCCCTAGCTCGAGTGAGCATGAAAGTGGAGCCAAACAGCCATTTGGGGAGATTACCCTGGAACACCAAGAAAAACGCACGTCACCACCTCCACAGGTAACTAGAACTGCACAACCAGAAGAGAAAGAAGTGGAGGTGTCTCCTTCTGCGAGCTTTCCACCAAAAGTTCCATCGTATTTGGCTTCTCTAGATGTGGGTCTAGGGGGCGGATCCAGTGACCTCACCATAGATAGTGCTTTTAGTTCCCTTGGAGACAAGAGCAAAGAGCAGGGTGTTGCCATGGAGACCAGCAAGGAACCACAGACTGCAAAGAAATTGCCAAGTATTTTTGGTTTGGGCCTTCAATGACACATACCTTTCTGCGGCATGTTTGTTTTAATGATTTTGCATGTTTAATTCATCAGTTTCCAGTTTTATCACACACCATAATAATATGCTTGTACTTATTATATGTCAAAAGTTAAATAGGGTGTATTCAGAAAGCAACCGCACTAACTAACCTCGTACCCAGATTTTATCTTGCAACTGTGGAGAAAAATTGGTTGTGAGATCAAATCTGGGTGAGGAATTGAAGGCCTGAGTATGTGATTATAACTGCACCTTCTAAGGGATTGACAGTGAAAATTAATGGCCCCAACTGGTACTGCTACAACCACTCCTACTATCCCAATAAACCCCTGTTAATACTGCATGCCTGATTTGAGAATCAGGAATGGTGGGTTAAAAAGGTTTTTGATGGCAACTCATGGACTAACCCAAAATCAAGCACTAGAAATGCACAAAAATGGAGTAAAAAAAACAGGCATAGTAAGCTTAATAATCCCTAAGAGCAAATGACCAAACTTTTGAATTTTTAGCAGCTCAGAAAGCACATTCTAATCAGATCAGTGCTGATGGAAAATGAGCTGAGCACTGGGATGATGCGCAGGATTGCCACACCACTGCAGTAGCTTTGTAACTGTTTCATGGGCTTTCAGTGATGTGGGTGACTGGATGATGAATCCACTGTCCACCAACACAGCCTGTACTGCCATTTTCAACAGTTCGCATGGATGTACATGCAATCATTTGCTAGGCCATGAGGCTGTTTATGTTTACCGGGCTAGCCCCACCCCTCGCAAACGGTAGGGGTGCTATCCTGGTAGCTAGGTTTATAGCGCTATCTGTAGCTACCTAACCTTTATCCCCAGTGTTTTTACTATAGCGGGACGCTCTAGCCATCCTGATGTGCAGTTGTGCGCTCATTCTAACATTCAGACATTCTAGGAACAATTCCATCTAACGCACATCACCGACGATCACCGAAAATAATCGTTACGGGTTTAAAAGCCTAAATTTTGCACACGTCTGACGGGAAGTCAAGGTGGCGCGTTCGTTTCAGACTGGGGTCGGAACGTGGCCTCCCCATTAATCGGGTCGTGGGTTCGAATGCCGCCCGCGTACATATCTGATTCTTGACTTTCTAAGCCTATAGCCAATATGCCGGTAACTTTCTTCTCCGGAAGAACTCCGAAGCTAAAAGGATGACTGGGTACGTTACAGCAGCGGCTCCTGTAATTCCCAGCCATCGCCTATCCAGCGCTCCGGGTGTCTAACACTCCAGGAGGGATGGGAGGCTCCCTAGGCTTTTGCTTCTTTTTTTTCTCTTCTCAAATTTTTTTTTCTCTCTCCAAGATTCTTTTTTTCCCTCTCTTTTTTTCCTCCAAGTTAAGTTGTTCTGCCACAAAAATAATTTAAAAAATTTAATTTGAATTTTATAACATTTAATAGATATGCTATTGGCTGCTAGGCTTTTTTCCCCTCCAACTTACATTGTAATTTGTTTCTCTTTATAGAAATACCACAAATAGTCATCTATCTATCAGTACTAAGCCTGGGAAGAATTGTTTGACCGACCAGAATCTACAGGCTTCTTTTTTCTTCTCTAAGTTAAGTTGTTTCTCTGTATAGAAATACCACAAATAGCCATCTATCTATCACCACTAAGCCTGGGAAGAATTTTTTTGCAAGTCTGACAGGCTGATGGTTACTGGATTATTCAGTAGCTACCAACAGCCAAGTCATTAGGAAATGCACACTTGCAGAATAAGTGGGGTCGATGAGCTCATGATAGTTTATTCTTACATACACATGCAGTGACCCAGGCCATTCATTACAAAAGAACTGGGCACGAGACAGGAATACACACACAGGTGAATATCCCACATGCAGCCATCCCACCTGCCCTGCCACCAGAGCCAGCCCACCACATGTCACATTCTTTTTAGTCTGCATGTGCATGTTAGAATTTGATTTACTCTTGCCAACTGAATTTTTTTTCCTTGGGACTTTTCATTAACTAGCTATCGCGGGAATATGACCTAGATCTGGTGGAGGGATGTCCTGTCCTAGAATGTACTTTAGAGCTGCAGAAGTTTGGTCATGTTTTTTTTTTTTTTTGCGTGATTCTTGCACTTCATTTTGGGTTAGTCCACTGTGGTGGTTCTGAGCCCTTCAAATTTTATTGTGAGACTACATTAGAAAACATGCATACATGTTATCATAATACGGAACACCAATAGATCATTGCACCACGCACACGCCAACAGGCGAAACTAAAACACTGGCAAGTTGAACTATAGTGTCATCAAAGGTCAAGTCTTAGTGAAATTCTTGGCTGGTTTGTGGCTGTACTTGAGAGCCTGGGCTGCCAGTGCTGTATGAGAGAGATTGAAGGTAACAAGCAAGTAGCTTTGGTCCTAGTCTCGCGAGCCAGCCCACTTCCTTCCGCAGCACCGATCGCTTTCAGTATCGGCACACGTGCTGCGGAAGGAAGTGGGCTGGCTCGCGAGACTACTTTGGTCCCAGGCCACAACCAGAGACCGAAGCTAAGACAGCAAAGGTTATCCTCCAGGGACTCTGAATCATCATACACGCTCACCTGGCAGTCGTTTGTGCCTGTTGCCATAGAGATGCTGTTGCAGGAAGTCGCATGCACTTTGATGGCTCGTGGCCACTGCCCGTTCCATGCTGTCACCAAGGGCAACCACACTAATGTGGCCCACTTTGCTGAAGGAGGGCAATGACATAAACTGAAAACTTCACTTTTATCGGCTCACAAGGCAGCTAGCCTGTCCACATGGGAGGTCACCTGTGAGACTATGCATATACGTTTCTTTACCTTTCAGTCACAGCTCTCCCTGCCGGCTTCATCTTGTGCCTCTGGGGCTTTTCTGGACAAATGACAGCATTAAATAAAAAACATACCGTCTTCTCTGTGGTTGGGATTGAACCCTATAAGCATAATCGAAGGGCTCAGAACCAGAGTGGTCTAACCCATTTTTGTGCAATTCTTGCAATTGCACATGTAGCTCAGAGAGAGCACAATGGACTCTAGCTCTGGGAGCTTGCAAAGTATTCCTTGAAGCTATGTCATTGAGGGTATTCAGCCTTTGAGGGTACGTTTGGGTACACCCCCTCAAAACCTCCCTCAAAAACCTTGGCTTGCGAGTGTGGAACTGTGATGCGATTGTGTGTTGATTCCAGTTTGTGCACTGCTGTGGACCTTGGTAGTGTAGTCTTATTGGAACAGCCATATCTAGCCACTACGCTTGAGGTCAGGTTACGGTATAGATTACAGTACCACACGTAGGATGAGTCGTGTTGATTCACTGTATGGCATGGGTGCATTTAATTGAAGCCATGGTTCTAGAGCAGAGGAGGTTTGGAAGGCGTCGCGTGTGCCACACCGTCTGATGATGTAGTGCAAACATCTTCTGAGCAATATAGCAGCTCTTGAGTGAAGTGTCAGTTTAGCAATTTTTTCTTGCAGTAAACCCGCTAGCCTACCAGAGCTATGAAGTGTTCTTTGGACCGGATATTTTTCTCAAAGGAACGCTATTAGCTATACCTATGAGATGTCACACTAGCCTCGGACCCAGACCTTCCTCGCCCAGATTTTATCTCGTTCTCCGGCCCCCTCGAAAAGCTCTGATTTTTCGAGGGGGCCGGGGAACAAGGCTAATATTGGACAATTTGTAATACTGCACAGTGGTACCTGGCTGTTTCTGTTTCTGTTTTTGCTTTTGGGTTTCTTTCCTAGTGAGGGGGATGGGAGGGGAGGGGAGGGGAGGGGGGAGGGAGGGATGGTAGGAAGGAAACGAAGGATTTCATTATAGCACTATGGCGTGGTGGAATTTAACACCATGCATTACTCACTCTTGCATATTTCTGCTTGCGATTTCTCTTAAACTCTCAACAGGAAACTTCGACAGTTCCTGTTTCCTCTTCAACTTGGCCTCCTGTAGATTTGAATTAATTACTGCTTTAGCGAGAGAACATAATGCAGTGATCAGTACAAGTGATACTGTAGTAGCCAAGTTCCTTCAACCAATCTGCATTGTGTAGTTTCACCAAAATGATCTCACGTGGGCCGAGAGACTCGGCAGTAAAGTGTGATTCTCACATGACTATGTTAGCAATTACTAATTGCATACCGACCCCGCCCCCAGCTGGTTAAATGACAATTATCTGCGCATCTACTTGGTTAGGCATCCTTCTTGTCGGCCTAGGCCTTGAAAGTCATCACTTTTGAGTATCCAATTTCAACGTAAGGCTGCGTGCACCGAAACTGCATTTTCTCGTTGCTATGTGTATTTTGGATATTCGGTGGCTTGATGCGGCCTTGGTTATACCGAGAATGTTCTTGATTTAAAGCAGCTGTAGCTCATTCCAAACAGCATCATAGGAATACCATATCCACTCTTATAAATACACCACTCTAATTGCAATGCACCGCCCAAAGCAGTGGCTATATTAAGTTTGTATTCTAGCTCTCTCCATAGGATGCCACTCGAGTAAATAATTATTTCCCGTGTGGCACATTTATTAGAGCAGATACAATATTACAATTATAAGTTGCTGCATAAACATCAGATCTGACAGTATCTTAGGGGGAAATGTTCTGAGGCTTTGCACATTAGCTACGGGTACATGTATATACAGTGCACATGATTGCCAAATCTCTCAATACAATTGCAAATTCAGAATTTGAATATGTACATGTATGTACGTACACACAATTGTTAGTGATGACATCATCATCACTATTGTAGCCACGGTATGGTAATAGGCATATCAACTTGTACTTAAGTTTTCAATTCACGTCAAGCTAATGTGATACATTACATGCGATAGAGGAGTGTACAGCTGGTACGGCAAATAATATTATTATACGGCCTCAGTCTGCAGGCATTATGTCTCCACCAGCTCCCAGCTTTTTTTCGCACGTTTTATAATATGTGAAAAAAAGCTGGGAGTGGAGACAGGGAACGAGGTAACAGTCTAGGGAGTGGAGACTGGGAATGAGGCTAGGCATTACCTATATTTTGACCTGGTGCTAACACACCTCAGTCAATATTGGAAACACCCTTGGTCCTCGGTCAGTTGTATATTTAGCACAGCAATGAACTCCTATGCTTTATACTATAATATGCGTACAAGAGGCACTGCATGTGCATACCTTCTGAATCTTGAATTGCTCGTCTCTCTTCCTTCTTCTCATCTTGGCCTCTTGCCTCACCCTGTGACGGTTTCAGAAAGTGCTACTTACATCCTTCCTACTGGCAAGTGCCACTAGCGGGTTTAGTAGCTATATACAGGCTTGGCTACTGCTCCTCTGCTCAGGAGCTCAGAGGGTAAGAACATCTGACTAGTAATCAGAAGGTCCGGGGGTTCAACCCCCAGCTGGGTTCCGTTTTTTTTTTGAGTTTCTTAACTTTCTCAATGTTTTTCATCCGCATATGACTGGTTTGAAATTGGCGAACCAATCCTAGCCCTGGCCCTAGTCTCGCAAGCCAGCCCACATCCTTCCGCAGCACCGATTGCTTTCAGTATCGGCACACGATCGGTGCTGCGGAAGGAAGTGGGCTGGCTCGCGAGACTACCTAGACCTTCCCAAACCTACCCTAGATCTTCCGCTAAAATCAGCTTCAGGTCAGGTTACATCAGGTGGTTGTGCTTTGCAGGAATGAGCATTTTTTGGCAACTGTGCTTGTTCTAACTGTAGTTTTGCACACTGCAAAATCACTAGCGGCATTTTATACAAACCAGAAACTGTCTACTTTGACTTGGACCTGCTAACCTCGAACCCAGTCACCCGGATTTATCTCACAGCCATGGAGCTCTCGAAAAAATTGGGGAGGATTTTTCTCCACCCTGCAGAATGGAGACTGGGAATGAGGCTATCATCGATCGGTCTGAAGACACCATCCAAAGCTATATGAACTCACTATACAAGTACAACATATATTTGGCCAACAGTGCAATTGTTGGCCAAAAGAGGGTTTCGTTTTATAGCAAGTGTTAGGCCTCAGAAATATTAAAAACAAATATATATTTGACTTGTTAGAATGAAGACAGAATTGTGGGAGTTACTAAGTTCCAGTTGCAGTGTATGACTGATGAATAATAGGATTGTGACACATGTATAATGAGTTCATATGATAGAAGCTTTTAGAGGATTTACAGTTTACGTACAAGCAAGACTTGGTATTCTACTTAACAGTCACTCCGACCTTTGTGCTTGTAAGGATTCATCCTTCATCTTTGATTCCGCCATTTCTTTTCCTTCAGCCAATGAAACGTCTTCCGGTCCCTCGTCACCGCTTCCGTCGTCTTCTCTCTGTTCACCTGTCGCAGCCTCCCCAGTCACGTCCGTCTTCTCGGTCGACGATGAAACCTGCGCAACAGGTTTGCTAGCATCTTCATCTGACAGCTTTGCTTTCTTAACGTCATCGCCGGCTGGAGCACCAGACTCGTCAGAGTCATTGGGCTGAGTATCAGCGCCACCACCACCACCACCACCAGTTGATGAATCAGCAGCTTGCATCTTTCGCTTGGTGCCAGCTATCTTGGGCTGAGCGGCGTCCAAACTCTTATCAACGCTACTGCTCTTACTGTCATCTACTTCTGTGTTTCCACTCGCGTCTTGCTCAGAATTCGATTCAGCTTGTGTGTCCTTAGAAGGTTCAGACTCTCCACTGTGTTCCTGAACCTGGTCTTGTGCCATCTCAGTGTTTGATTCAGTCGAGGTCTGCATCTCTTCTTGTTCTTTCTTCTGCTGCTGCTGTTTCTTGTAGGCTTTGCTCTTTTTCCCAGTTCTGGGGGTCTGCTTGGTTCGACCCATGGTCAGTTCAACAGCTGGAGTTGGCTGTACGGTGGTTAGTATTAAAGTAGTTCACAATAAAACAGCTTATTTAATAACTATATTGTGTTCTTGGCTTGCTAAACTAGTCTACAATAGCTTAAGCATGCAAAAGTCTCAAGAGCAGCTTTCAACCTGAAGCCTACCTTAGGCTTTATATAGCTGTTTATGCTTCGGCTTTACGTATTACCAACGTGGTATTATCTATGGTGGTATGAGTTCACCACACCACGTGCATGAGGTAGTGTGGGTGTTGCCAGCACGTGATAGTTACCACGCCCACATACATTACCCGCGTTGCAGAGAAAGTAACGCAGGACTGTTAAAGTTCTGGCAGACTGTATAACCCATATCCTGTTGTACTGGTCTTCACTGATCACACGGTACTGTCTTGGCACAACCGTCAGGGAAGCGCAAAGGAGCGAATAAGGTATGTCAGGGTGTACAATTTATTGATAAGCGAAGCAGGGGGTCTATTTAATATTTATATCCTGGATAATATAGTACATTATAGTAGGCATAAATCAGCACGAGGTGGAAACGATGGAGTTCTAGCTGCTTAAATTTGATCAAGAACTGCTGGCAGAGTCGTATCCTGGCCCAGACATGTTACTTTTTGATTGCACAAAAAAAATTCACTTCTGTGGATTCCATGTCCCTCCCTAGCTCATTTACTGGCCTAACTCTGAGATTTCTGTCTCCAGTACTGTTTCCCCTGGGCTGTGACAATAAGTACTGGTAGCTAACTCATAGCTTTCTATCTGTGTTGATTAAAATTATGTATGAATACACCAACAAGGTAGTTATGTAATCAGAGAAAGTTTGTTCTAGTCTTGTGTAGCCAGACCTTGCTATGTGAGACTCGGTCCACCTGTGTTTATGTGTTAATGATCCGTGCAATATAACTTGATGGACTCTTGGTTGGTGTGGTGTATGTAACTGACATTCGGTGAGGTCCTTAAGCACAGTGGTTGTTAGTCAACCAGACGTTTGTTTGCATAGCAGAGATTGTGTTTAGTATGCGACAATGATCCTTCCACGTGTTGTGTGCTTGGTGTTGTAGAAATGAAAGGTCTAGTTTGCGTAACTAAAATGTATAGCTACATAGAGTATCTTGTCTCAAGGACGCTGTCCAATAGTGTTAATGGTACTAATAAGGGTAACAGGTGGTGGCAGTCATAGAGCTATTAAAGCAGTTTCTGACCTAATGAATCCGGAGTGAGACTAACTCATGATGCTAAGCGCGGGTTTTCAGTGTTTGCAGCAGTCATCACTGTGCCTTTTTGAAATGTATTACAGAGTCTTTCTTTCGTTGTCTATTTGAAAGGTCTTTTGACAAGGCTACAAGGGGCTAAAAACCGTCCCAAAGATTTTAATTCATACTCATATCCATGTGTGGTCTCATTCCCAAGCTAGTGAGAGGTCTGTGAATGAGACTAACCATCCAGGCACTCCAGGTTGCCGAGCCAGCTCTTGGTCTCATTCCCAATTTCCCAGACAAGCCAGGTGGAGGGCTGGAAATGAGACTTTGTTTGTCGTTTTCGTGTTGTTTATGATAGGTTCTTTATTTCTGAATCAACGCTGAACTCATTTCCCAGTATTGCAAACTGCCAATCATACCCCAGCTCTTTTTCCAAGCCTGTGCTTTCCCTACAGCTCCTGTTATAGCTAGTCAACGTACTGCAGTATAGCTGTGATATTATAGTAAATCTGTAGCCAGTAGCAATTCTTATATGAGCAGATTTTCAAGGACCTCTATACGTAATTATGAGAGAATATTAGTCTCTCGTTCCCACACTCGTGTGTGTGTTTCGCTTTAGCAAATGAAGTGCGCACGAGAGGCTAGGGGAGTATCGCGTGTTCTGTGCATGTGAGGCAGCTCTAGTTGTGGTCAGTTGGTTTCCTCAGTTCGAGTCCCACTTTTTGGCATCCTTTAAGGTTTAGGCCATTGTGTGGTGTGAGCCCAGGCTTTGTCGTCTGTGCACATGTGTGGCTGTAGGTCACAGTGATTGCTTACTGGCAGTGGTGCATGTGTGTGGGGGGTGCAGGTTGGATTATTGCAGGTGTCGCATGTCATGCATTCAGGCGTGGAGGAGGTGGAGGAGTTAGTATTATGTCATAATGATGTCATGATGTTGTGACAATAAGTGCTAATTGAAAGTGATATATAATTTCTGCTGTGCTGGCCGTTCACTTCTGTCTACATCCACCCAGCTGGTCTTTTCTGTGTCTGCCTGTCTGTCTGACTGTCTGTCTATGCGTTCATAGTTATCACATGTTCAAGATTTATTACACTGCGTTACTATGCAGTTGTAGTCTGCTGGCACAGCAGAAGCAGTTTGTAGACCAAGCTAGCTAATGTAGTTTTGTGTTGCCTAGACAGTGAAAAGTGGTAGGTAGGATGGCAATCCTGTTGTGTCTGCTTTTGGAAATGCACTACAAACAGCTGAGTGAACTGAATCAGCCTAACAAAGATATTAGTTTACCAGAAATAGCTTCCATTTCCTGTCCACCCAGTTTACTTTACCCCTGATATAATTAAATAATTAACCTCCACTGTAGTACAGCAGGTGTGTAGGTATCTCATACCAGCCTACAGTCACATGATTTTGCAAAGAGCTGCATTTCGATTGGCTTATCCCCTCCCAAGACTGCTGTATCAGCAGAACCAAGAATCTGCATAAAGTCACCAATCTGTGTCGGAGTCAGGAAGTCTAGCTGGCTGCACTTCGTATTAGGAAGCTAACTTGAGAGCAAGCACTTAAATTAGCCTAGTACCCAGGCCTCCCCTCACAGCTTTTTTTCACAGCCTGGGTACGAAGCGAACTTAAAGTGTTGTTGGACCCCATGTTTTCGATGGTGGAAATAGTGTATGCCATGAACACCACTACACCAGTAGACACACTGCGTAGGGCACATGTGTGTGTAATTTAAGACTGATTATCTGTGAAAAATGAGATGTTATAGGAATCCGGATTTCAATATTTGTAGCCAGAATTTTTGCCGGCTGTCTATACTACATGTATAGACATGTGAATCCGTAATTCAATATTTGTAGCCAGAATTTTTGCCGGCTGTCTATACTACATGTATAGACATGGGCAATGGCCTCCTCCTTATTGAACACTGCAGCCATAAGAATCTTGGTTTGGAAACCTTTTTCATTTTGCTGCGCATTGCGTATTGGAATTCATAGCTATGCAATGGACCCTCTTTTTGCTATCACAATACATGAAAACATGCATGTTTTTGTGCTTTCGTGTATAACAACTACATGAAAGCACAGAAACTTGCATGTTTTCATGTATTTCTCATTTCAGAGCTGAAAAGAATCCATTCGGCTACATATAGTGCTACATATAGCCTCATTCCCAGGCCATGCTTTATTCGGTTGCATGAAGGTAAAGCGCAGTCGAAAGAAGTGGGGGCCTGGGGATGAGGGTACCGTTCAGTAACCAAAAATGTCGTATGCCTTTATAGGGCTTCCATATAGCCGCCATATAAGGTTATTCTTGGAAGTGTAGGTGCTTGTATTTGTGTGTATGTTTTGTGCACTTACAATTACCTTTTGTTGTGTCTTTGAAAGAAACTTCTATTGTTTTTAAAGGCTTTATTACACCCACTGCTCAATTAAGTGTCATGGATAACTACATTGTATGTACACTTAGGAGATGTATATCCCTTACCAAAAGTCATGAGCCCACGCTTTCATTCTGTGCAGTATGTGTCCCCCGTAGGCATGGTAACTTTCAAATTCAACCAACTCTGTCTCTTTACTTATTACTCTGTCCATTTGATCAAGCTGAAAGCCGGTTTATAAATGGGAAGAGTGGTCTTTAGAAATGTCAGTTGCTGGTACTGGCGTCATGGTAACCATTATATAATTTGAGACCCTACACTATAGCTAAGTTTATGGCATACGGTATGTGTGTGGCTTCCTTTTTTGATGAAAGGGACTCTTTGGCTTGATTCCATAGGAAGTAAAACTTGAAAGAATTACTTAGCCTCGTTCCCTGCCCCCGCTTTATTTGGTTGCACGGTGGTAAAGTAAAGGCACTTTACCTTCATGAAAGCGAATAACTTTGCTTTACCTTCGTGCAACCGAATAAAGCGGGGTCCTGGGAACGAGGCTAGGAATTACATGTGTGCTGGGTAATTTTATGACGTTTTGTCTGTCTCCCTTGTGAGATACAGACTGTATGGAATACAATGGAGGGCCTGCTTGTGCCAACCGCGGACAGCTCTTGGCCTTAGCATAGCACCTGGAGTTTACCGGCAACTCCTAGCTGTGCCCAGAGTTGACAAGCAAGTTCAGCAACTCCTAGCTGACTAGCAGCTACAGCTTTTACACCAGGCTGCTTGGCATGATTGTGTCTCTGTGTGGGCTCATGGCTGCAGTCTGTGGTTAGTAGAGTATACAGCCCAGTGGGCAGTGGTTCCCCTGTATGTGTAAGTGATTTGATGAGTGGTAAAAACCACAAAGTGGTAAAAACCATAAACATGTCTAGGGATGTACCCTGGGGGAATGGGGCTCGTTAAGAGGCAGCAACACTAGGCTGCTTGAATGAACTTTCTTGTCGCAAAAACTCAGCACTTAATTGCTGTTGAAAAGTGACTGATCACTGTGTTTACAGTGCGTATTCTGACCATCAAGCTACATGTAAATGTCGTAACATAAAAATGACCTCATTCCCAGGCCTCCGCCCAGCTTTTGTCGCTTGCAGTGCAATAAAGGAGAGCCTGGGAACGAGGCTAACATAGAGACAACAGCTGCAATTTAATTGGAACTTGTAAATTCCAAAGCGGAAAGGTTGTCATGTGGATGGATGTCGGGGTACGAGACTAGGGAGTCAATACAGTACAGCAGTGTGTGTATACCTGCATGTACGTGACTGAGTGATGCGACTTATATTTACGTGTACAAGGATTGAGTGAGCTTCCACTCGTGGCGGCAAGGGGCTTATACTCTAAAAGTGAGAATCAAACTGGACTTTCACATATACTGATACTCAAATTTCACATTTAGTCACTCTCCAAATTTTTTGACCACTTCTACCAATGGCGTATTATGTTACGCATTGTTTTCTCCTTCCGTATTGTGGTGTTGTGGAGTGAATGTGTGCATTCTTCAGCAAAAAGATGTGGGTTGTGGCCCTTATTGCAGGGCTCTGCTTTGGGCACCTTCTCCCAGTGCATGAATACCGGACAGTAATGGTATGAATGGAGGGCAGAGTGGTATGTGATTTGGAGGCACCTCGTTCGCTTGTCAACAGCTGCAGAGTCGAGCCAGGTGCTGGCTGGTCTAGGTTTGGTATTTAATTATCTCACCTCAGTCTAGTGGGCTCAATATTCTGTGTTGCATGTACATGTCTCTCTACTTGATTTTGAAGGGAAAGCTATGTCCACTAAAGACAGGTGCTATACTAGAGTGTGTAGCTTGGTGAGGTGGTATAACATGCCTATATAGCCATGACATCATAGTGTGGGGCTAGCACTGGAAGTATTTCTGCTGCCTTCCTTTGGCCGTGGGGTATAAACTAGCTCTCAAGAGAAGCCTAGGTCAGGTTGCTAGTCATATTCAGACCCGGACTGGTGTAATAGGATTTATGAGGTGCCCCAGCCCAGCTGTTCCAGCACTTGTATCAGTGAGTTTGTACAAGTACAAGCAAATTACAGCGGCAGGAAAATTAGTAACAACAGGAGGAAATTCGTTGCCATACTTTGCACATCAGGTGGAGTAGGAGATGTCTGTTGTACTATAGCTGCATAGGTCCAACTATAGCCCCGTCCCCAGGCTCTCCCCTCGTCCCTAGGCTCTCCCCTCGTCCCCAGGCTCTCTCCTAGTCCCCAGGCTCTCCCCTCGTCCCCAGGCTCTCCCCTAGTCCCCAGGCTCTCCCCTCGTCCCCAGGCTCTCCCCTCGTCCCCAGGCTCTCTCCTAGTCCCCAGGCTCTCCCCTCATCCCCAGGCTCTCTCCTAGTCCCCAGGCTCTCCCCTCATCCCCAGGCTCTCCCCTAGTCCCCAGGCTCTCCCCTCATCCCCAGGCTCTCCCCTAGTCCTCAGGCTCCCCCCTTGAAAAAACTGATAAGCGGGGAGAGCCTGGTATCCTTTTTCACATGATTCAACTTACTAATTTACATGATGGGCAGGAAGGTATGGGAATGGGGATACATGCTAGTCTCATTCCCAGGATCATCTGGCCTACACGTCCCTTACCGTGTGAACGTAGCAATGTCTATACAGTAGAACCTGCTACATTGCTACGGAATTTCCTTCTGAGCCGGTAAAATTCTTTCTGATTGATTCAAGAATGTAAAGTGGATGTTTCAGCTGCCTATGCAGGCCGAGCATTTTTTGGATAAACAGTAAACAACTGCTTGTGGCTAGTGTCCCAGATGTGTTCCATTTGTTTACCGTTCAACTGTAGCCTGGTATTCTTTACTTGTAGATGCAATGGGAGGCTTCAAATAGAATTCGGTCCTTACTCCAGACTTTATTGCATTAGACTTGGAGTAAGACTCCCACACACCCAAATTATATCTTACAGCCATCAGGAAGCACTGCACTTGTCTCCATGACTGTATGTGAGATAACATCTAAGGTGTGGAAGTGCTGACTAAAGGGAACTTTATCACATTTTGTCTGACCTTTACACTATCCTACTATACACTGGAGACAACAGCTGCTGCATGCACTTGCTGATGTGTTCAGCTGCTTCAAGTACGTCTGTGGCATTATTGAAAAGAATTGTTGGAAAGCGTAATTTAGTAAATGAGTTATTGGAGAGCGTAACCCCGGTAAGAGAATGTCTGGTGTCTTGAATGAAATTTCTTGTCACAGACACCTTTCCGTTTGGAAATTCCCAGCTCCAATCCTTTTAGTCTTTCCGTAAAGTTGCTATAGGACATTAGCTCGATGATTCTATTGGTCAGTTTGATGAATTAGAATGAAAATTTAAAATATACTGTATATACAGTGACCAATCACATACGAGATTTATTGTCGGCAAATATGGAGTCTGTGACGAGAAATTTCATTTACAACACCAGACATTCTTTCACCCGGGTTGGGTGGGGCATGAATGTCTGGGCACAAGACTACATTGTGGCCGGCCTGCCTGTGGATTTGATTGGCTGATGGCGAGCATGTGGCTCTCGTCAAGATCAAGTTACGGCCGCTGCGTGTAGTAGTAGAGTAACCTGATACCTTTAGTAATAATTTAATATCAGTTACATGTAATAATGTTAATAAAACAAACTGCATACCTAAAAAGAACAGGGGTGAGCTTTTATTGGAATGTATCTAGTACGCAGACCATTGTAGCTACTAGCTGACACACCACTCTTGTGACATTCTCACAAATGGACAATGTTTTGTTGTTCGAGCGTGCTGGCTGTGTGCACGAGATAGGTTGGATTGTGTGTCAGCCAGTCAACTGCTGGAGACCGTATTTTGATAGGAAGTCATGCATTGGTAGTTACATGTGAGGCTCGACAACGCATAAGCATCGAGCAATACCTGTTTTCGCTACGTTCCAATAAGAAAACGTACGTCGTGTTGTAGCTTATTCTGAAGCTGTTGCTCGAAACATTTTTTGTGTGTCAGCCAGTCAACTGCTGGAGACCGTATTTTGATAGAACGTCATGTGTTGGTAGCTGCATGTGAGGCTTGAGGCTTGACAATGCATAAGCATCGAGCAACACCTGTTTTGGCTAGGCTCCAATAAGAAAACACACTTGTTGTAACTTATTCTGAAGCTGTTGCTCGAAACATTTTTTGTGTCATAGTTTGCACAAGCTGTGGTGTGTGAATGGAGGATTGGGACTTGATACGTGAGGTACATGTATGATGATGTATGAGCATTGTAGCATACATATCTATACCTGTTCTCGCTGTGTTCAAATAAGACAACGCAGTATTGTAGCTTATTCTGAAGCTACAGCTTGTTCTCATCTCTGTGCCCCACGTGTAGATTGCCAAAGCCGTGGTGTGTGAACTGACCTAGCACGCTGTACATGTACAATTCTTAGAGAATCACAAGAGAAGAACGCTTTGACAGAAGGTTTACAGTTTGCGGGAGATGTCTTCCTATTGGGAGCTAATCAACATGGCTGTTAACAGCTAGTGAATGTGGCTCCTTTGTACCATTAATGGTGTAGCTATCTGCCAACTTGTAGGGTAACTCTTTTTCGCCCCCTTGACCTGTTTCGAGGCCTGCTTGCAAACATGTGGCAAAGGACGACTACAGTGCCCTGGATGTTTGTTACACCACAGCTACCATTTACCAGTAGTGGAGTTGGTACTAGTGCATACATGGCAGGGTTTCATACAAAATGTTTGGTGGGGGTGGGAAAAAACATGTGCATAGAGCCATGCCCTCTGGGGGGGGGGGGGCATGGGGTGATGCTATCCCAGGAAATTTTAGAAATTTACATGCTCTGAGGTTGCTTCTGGGGCTCCAAAATGGCTGGAAATTAGCTACTAATGAACTACTGAGTATCAAAAAAAAATGTGAACTTCAAAATTCTAGGGGGGGGGAATCCCAGTACGCCCCCCCCTTTGTATAACACCCTGCACGGTATTCCATGCAGAGGGCCTCGCACATGCAACATCTTTCCCCCCCCCCCCCCCCCCCCATCAAAAGAAATCTGAGGACTAAATATGGCACAGGATCGTCAGGCTGACCTGTTATTGTATGTAGTGCAGAGATACCGTGCGTATATTCTGTGGGCAGTCTTTGTGCATCATTGCACGCCTGGTGTTCCATGGACGTGGGCCTGAAGTGTGTGCTTGCTCAGCAGATTAGTTACGGGTGTACTAAATAGCCTCGGGGGCTTGTGTGGGCAATTTCTGTGCGTTGTTGCACAGCAGATGAGGTATGGGTGTGCTGCATAAATAGCCTCAGGGACTAAACTGTAGTTGCAAGCTGGCTAGTCAATCTCAGTAATAAACTGGGTCATTAGTGCGGTGAATGGGTTAGTTTATAGCGTATGCTCTCCAGCCATTTACCATACATGTACATATGCATGTACATACATGTACATACATGTATGCATGTGAGCTCCTGGAATGTGTACACAGAAAGAAGCCTTCCTTGTTCCTAGGATCCTAGGGGAATTGGTGTGGACGTTGTTTAGCTCCATACATGTAAACATCTGGGGCACATCAAAACATGCACACATGGCCCTGTTCGACTGCACACGTCTCCTCCTCTCTCCAGGCACTGAGTATTCTACCCATCGACTGACCGTCCCTTTATCGCTCCAGCCATGTCAACGCGCCCCGGGGGCTTGGCCACGTGGCAGAATGCCCTCAACTGGGACGACGACGATGAACAGGATAGCGACACCGACTCCAAGCTGAGTGGCTCTGCCATCGTGGACTCTGTCATGTGAGTCAAACGACTTGTTGCTAAGCAACGTAGCTCTACTCTTGTACTTATGCAAACTATTGTAGCATTACAGTATCCATCATTATTACTGACTCTTACTCCACCCCTAACTCCACCCCTAACCCCACCCCCTGACAGGAAGCGGCTACGCAGCAAACACGCCCACTACAAGGACCACTCCTACATCACCAGCGGCGAGTTCTCTCTGGATCCCATCCGGGACCAGAGCCTCAGCGAGAATGACGAGGAGCAGCAACAGCAGGAGTGGGGCCATCCTCCTCCAAGGGTGCAGCAGAGACCAGGTGAGTGTCATGTGGTAGTCATGTGATGATTGTGTGGGGTGCAGCAGAGACTAGGTGAGTGTCATATGGCAGTCATGTGGTAGTCATGTGATGATTGTGTGGGGTGCAGCAGAGACCAGGTGAGTGTCATGTGGTAGTCATGTGATGATTGTGTGATCACTGTATTTGAGGTGCTGTGCATCTGATAATGAGAAATAGTGTGAAACATTAGTTCTTCATCGTCGCGGCAATACTGGTGCCAAAAGTTTGTGGCAGAAACTGTTGCATATGGTGGGCTACATCCGATGTATTTAGCTATGTAGATTACTGCAAATCCTCCAGAAATGTGTGTTTTAGTCTGTCATTTATGAAAGTACTTTGAGGACAGCAATAGCAGACTGACAAGCATTTTGCAGGGGAGAGGGGGGGGGGGGGGTTATAGCAGCAGATGAACAAATGTTTTGGGTATGTGGGTGATAGCCTCATTCCCAGTCTCTACTCCAGCTTTTTATGTGGGTGATAGCCTCACTCCCAGTCTCTACTCCAGCTTTTTTATGTTGCTTGCATTTTTTTTGTTATTACTCCAAGTGACTTAAACGCTGGAGTGGAGAGACTGGGAAGAAGGCTACCTATGTGGGGGAGAGGGAGAGAGGGAGAGGGAGGGAGGGGGGTGTAATGAAACCCTAAAAGATAATAGGACATTCCTACATGTAGCCTCGTCCCCAGGCCACGGGGGGGGGGAGTGGCCCAGGGACGAGGCTAGGACATTCCCATCTGCTATTCTCATTTGGGTCATGGGTAGAGGAACTATGGACTAGAATAACAGCTAGTCTCTACACTGTGTGCTACGTGTACATATGTTTTCCTCAGATCTCCCATCGGTGGCTCGCTATGGCAACCGGGCCCCGCCCCACTTGAGCAACGGGTACTCAGACCACCACAACTCTCCTGGGATACAGCGGAGACCAGGACAGAGTGCATCACCAAGGTAGGAGGAGATTAGGTTTTTTAGTTTCTCACAAACAGTAGATACACGTATGCATTTTCCATCCGTACTTTGTAGCCTTCTTGTGTTCATTACCTATTGACACATGATTTTAGTAATTTACATTTAATTACATGTGGGCTTGGAGTAGTCTCATGCCCAGACATTCATGCACCCCCCGCCCGTGAAAAAACATATGGTGTCCTAAATAAACTTTCTTATCACAAACTCCATATTTGCTGACAGTAAAGCTCATATTATGTGATTGGTCACTGCATATAATATTTTAAAATTTACTTTCTAATTCATCGAACTGATAAAGATGTATCAAGCTAACAATGTAGCAACTTTACGGATGGACAAAAAGCTGCAATCTGATTGGAGCTTGCACGTTCCAAAGGGGAAAGACGTCTGAAATTTCACTCAGGACACCGGACGTTCTTTCGCTAGGCGGAGCGTGAAAGGCGATCTGGGCACGAGACTAGGCTTGTGGTCGGGGACCAACCAGTAAATAGCTCCGCTTCTCTGCCTTAGGGGACAAGGCACATATAAGATACAGGCAATGTGGGTGGAGCCTAACGAAACCCCACCTTCTCCTCGCAATGTTTCCTTTGCAGGAATGCCAGGAGGCACTATGTCCCGCACGAGATCCCCTCGTCGACCTACTACCCTCCTGTTCGTACCGATCACAGAAAGAAAGACGTTCTGAGTCCGGTTCCGGAAACGACCTCCAGCGGGGCCCGCGTAGTCGAAATTTCCGCCCCACCCCCTGCTGGGAGAAATTGGAACCCTGGTGGGGGTCCGATGCATCGGAGTTCGGAGAGCCTTCACAGCTCCCCACCCACTGCTAGGAGAGAAGAAAGAATGATGGGAGAAATGGGAAGACCGTCCTACCGGTTAGTCTAGTTATCTGAACAGGGTAATCCAGGTGGTGTAAATGGGAAGGCCGTCCTACCGGTTAGTCTAGTTATCTGAACAGGTTAATCCAGGTAGTGTGTAAGTCAGTGCATTTGTTATCCTCATTCCCAGACCACATCGAAATGTTTGAATGTGGTCTGGGAACGGGATTAGTACGTATATACAAATACTTTCAGTAATGCTACTTTATCGCTATGACAACCAGTATTTGTACCTAACCAATCAATATATTAGGTGTGGAATGACGTATTGGACTACTTTTTGCACAGAGATAACCCAGAGGGGAGTAAAAATTTTACTAGATTTCTGACTACTCCCTCTCTCTCTAGTATGCCCACGAGCAGCCTACACACCCGCAGCCATGAGGCGCTGCCCCGTGTAACAATGGAAGGTGGTCGCTATGGCAATGAGTATGTCGAGGGGGCGCGGAGCGAGGTGGGGTACCCAACGTCACTGCTGCACATGAGGAGAAACAGCTCCGAGAGTGGGAGTGGCGTCGGAGGACCCGTCCTGTCGCATTTCAAACCTGCTTCAGACCAAATGGTCAGTGTAACGAGTAACTATAAGAGCACAAAGGTATTAGGGGTGAGATCGTTGGAACTGTAGACCCTCCTTACGCTACTTAAAGATATACAGTAGCAAGCATGGTATCCAAAGAGATTACAGAGTATGCTAAATTATCCATTAACAAAAAAATGAGTGACTGCAGCATTTTCGCCAAGCTGTTTTTTCTTTTTTGTACAGTGGGCTTTGCCAGTGAAAGGGTTAAAGATATATCATTAAGTCATCATTATGATGTCATTATGACATCCTTTACAAGTGAAAGGGTTAAAGATATTTCATTTCATTAAGTCACCATTATGATGTCATTATGACGTCCTTAAGTTAAAGATATATATTAAGTCACCATTGTGATGTCATTATGATGTAATAATAGCCAAAAATAAAGGGTATGCAATAAGTAAAGATGCAGGGGCATCGTATCACCATAAAAGGTGTAGTACCCCAAGAACTCCGTAAATAAGTCTTCCCTGATCTGCCCCCAGGGTATGGTGTCCCACACCCGAAACCGTTCCTGGCACACCACGGAGCACAGGGGAGCGGCGCCGCTAGGGGTCGAGGGGACCCACCTGGGGGAGCAGCAGACTCCGCCCAACCGCAGGGCCAACTACGTGCAGCACAACATCCCGCAGGACACCTCCTACCATAGCAACATCTCCCACAGCGAGACCAGCGCCAGCCGCTACACAGGTGAGTGCTAACCTCGGCCCCAGGCTCGCGTGCACGTTTCACTCTAGCACAGCTGTGGGCCTGGTACATTTTCTCATGTGCGTGACGTGTAGGGTAGAAGGGTGAATTTGCACATGGGCGAGGACAGCTGGATCTTCTCAAACAATGACAGAAGACAACGGATCTATACTTATTGTAGCCTCCACAATTTCATGAATAATTATCATGACATTTGCTAGTACAATAGTACATGTACTGTAGCAAGCTTGTGGGCCTGGTACATTTTCTCGTGTGTGACCAGGAGCCCATAACCCAAAGGGAAGGAGCGTTAAACTTGTGTATGTATGCTGATTCCACCTGTTGTCAAATAGCACTTGCCCAAAACTCCTTATATGGTAAGTGCTACGTAAGCGCTTAGCGCTATAGTCTAGTAGTAAACCAGCCATGCATAACTGCTAGGCATTCCATATATGGAGTTTTCTCGTAGGTGCCATTTGACAACAGGTGGAATCACTAGTTCTACGCTCCTTCTCTTTGGGTTATAGGCTCCTGGTGTGACGTGTAGGGTAGAAGGGTGAATCTTCACATGGGCGAGGACAGCTGGATCTTCTCAAACAATGACAGAAGACAACGGATCTATACTTATTGTAGCCTCCACAATTTCATGAATAATTATCATGACATTTGCTAGTACATTAGTACATGTACTATAGCCTCCACTCCCCAGCTTTTTGGCTCCATGCGAGAAAAAGCAGGGACGTGGAGCCAAAGCTGGGGAGTGGAGCCTGGGAATGAGACTAAGTACATGTACTGCGTACTAGCAGATTCAGGTGATGAAGTAGCTGCTCAGGCAGCCCCAAAAATTGGACTTTTTCTAGTCACGCCATGATATATGATTTCGCTGGCCACAAGCTTAGTGGGCCAGCCAGGTGCTTTTATACTGCACTATGTTGTGTGTTGATTATGGGTTTGCCACTTTGAACATATTCATGGTGTAGATTGCCTCATTAGTAGCTATGAATACTGTTATGGTAAAGCCTCAGCAGAAGAGAAAACAAAAAGTGCAGTGCCATCCTTATAAGGAATACTCAGAACCTCCACACTTATATAGCCTTAGCTTACCTAGCAGGCTGCACTCCCCAGCCTCGTTCCCAGGCTGCACTCCCCAGCCTCGTTCCTAGACTGCGCTCCCCAGCCTCGTTCCCAGGCTGCACTCCCCAGCCTCGTTCCCAGGCTGCACTCCCCAGCCTCGTTCCTAGACTCCACTCCCCAGCCTCGTTCCCAGACTGCACTCCCCAGCCTCGTTCCCAGGCTGCACTCCCCAGCCTCGTTCCTAGACTGCACTCTCCAGCCTCGTTCCCAGGCTGCACTCCCCAGCCTCGTTCCTAGACTGCACTCCCCAGCCTTGTTCCCAGGCTGCACTCCCCAGCCTCGTTCCCAGGCTCCACTCCCCAGCCTCGTTCCCAGGCTGCACTCCCTAGCTTCATTCCCAGACTGTACTTGACTTCCCAGCCTCATTCCCAGGGTGTGTTCAAAGTGCTGTCTGTCTGATATCTCTGAACTTCTGTTGAGGGTGAATTCACACTTCTTTCGAAGGCTCACCCCCACAATCTCATGAATAATTCATTTGCTAGTGCACGTAGCCTCGTTCCCAGGCTCCACTTTCCAGTTTTTGGCTCCATGCGATATAAAGAGGAGCTTGGGAACGAGACTAAGAATATGTACTAGCAGTTTCTGGTGACAACTATAGCTGCTCAGGCAGCCCCAAAAATTTGACTATGAAGTCAAGCAGAAAAAAGATGGTAGCAAATTGCCGGGCATGGGCCTGCCAGGTGCTTTTATACTTCACTACATTGTGTGTTGCTTATGGGTTTGCCACTTTGAACACATTCATAGTGTAGATTGCCTCATTAGTAACTATGAATACTGTTATGGTACATCAACATTTAAAAGTCCTCCAGCTTCAGACTACCAGCTGCACATTCGAACTTTCCCGTTTGAGCATTGATAAGCAAGCACTAGCCCCTTTGATTACGACAGGTTCAGAGTGGTTCTTTCGTGTTACAAGTTAGGGTGCTAACGTGTGACACTTGTTTGTTGCCATGGAAACAGTACTAATTAAGTGATGGGCAGTATTTAGGATATAATATGTTATGACACTGCATCTGCTAATTAGGCCCAGGTGCCAGCTTCTGCCAAAGTGTGACCTTGAGCAGTTGTGAAGAGTGATTAGCTTTTGTAACTCTACAGTTTCTTAGCTGTCAGCTAGCTGGTAGTTTATCAATAGCTATTAAGTACCAGTGTTGTGTAGCTATAGTATTCTAAGTAGCTAGGGTGTTCAGTCGTTGACTATTGTTTGAAAAAAAGCAGCTGCAATAATAATGTACAGAAGTTCCAGAAGTATCCATGATGGAAACACTCCTACTTTTGAATGCCCCTCCCTCTTGCACGCCTCCAAGCATCAGCGGCGTCCACGAAATGGTTACCATGGCTACCAGGGCCATGGCTCTGCTTACCATTGGAAGCCTAAGGACTTGAGTCGAAAGCACTACTACGTCCACCATTCCAGAGGGGGCCACCCGAATCACTCAAACTTTCTCGAGAGCCTCGAGAACAGGCCGTTTAGCACGAGTTACAGCAGCTTCAGTATCTGCCGCCCCAGTAGTCGTACTTCAGTGGGCGGCCACTACCTGCAGCGTGGCCACACAAGCCTCGCCACTCTCACGGCCGACAGCGAGGTATCCGTGGGTAGCACGGGGTATTGGTACGCTAGTGGAGCCCCACGTGTGCACAGGGAGTGTGCTAGGAGGCCTAAGACCCGCTTGTCTGATACTTTGTGGTGTAAGTTGGTTTGTAGCGACTTAAGCGTGTGTACATGTACCTTAGAGTTCACGTACATGTGCTAGAGGGATCACTCCATTGACTCTATAGTCACCACTGCGACTGCAGTCGGTCAGCGGTCAAAGCCGCTCAAAAGGGTGGGGTCAACAGTCAAAACACGCTCAGAAGCACAGAGAATCGCTGCAGAACAGCATGTAAGAGTTTAGAGGTCATAGGCTGAAAATTAGCGCCGTCCGTCGATGGTCAAACTGCTGAAGAGGGCTGGTCAAGGTCTTAACCCATGGATACAGTTATGACTAGAGGGCCTATGGGAGTGACACCCTCTTGAAATATATTTATTATTCATGGGTGATAAAAATCGATGCTTATTTTAATGATATCGTCTAGCTACATGTACATGTAGCATTGCTATGGCAACAGCATGAGCACTTGTTGTTATAAAGTCTAAAGCTGGGAGTTAAACATCCTCCACCCCCCTCCCCTCCCTTTCCCTCCCCTCCCCTCCCCTCTCCTCCCTTCCCCTCCCCTCCCCTCCCCAGACACATCTCATGAAGTACTGGACATGAGAGGGAGCAGCCTCGTTCGATCGGACGTCTCCCAGTCCCGTGAACCAAACCTGAGCGACGTGGTTGATTTCCTTAGCCATGAGGATCCTACGCTTGTCTCCAACGCTGCCAGCTACTTGCAGCACCTTGCCTATGGCGATGACAGCATGAAGGGCAAGATAAGGTACCATAGCAACTAGAATCTGAATTACAAGCAAACAAGCATGTTCTTATGTTTCATACAAGAAAACTACATCAAAGCACATGTTCTTGTGTGTAATGATATTCGGATTTTTTTAATGGCTAGGGGCATGTATCATAACTTTGCATTGCTCTATGTTTCATTCTATTCCAGGCAATTTGGCGCTATTCCAGTCTTGGTGAGTCAGTTGCGGAATCCGGACACAAAGGTACAGATTTCAGTATTGGGAGCGCTAAGAAACCTTTCTTACGGCCGCTCCAACGACGAGAACAAGGTCGAAATTGCTGGGGAACACGGACTACAGGAAATTTTACTGGCACTCAAAATGGCCAGAGCTTTGGAGGTGTGTGTGTGTGTGTGTGTGTGTGTGTGTGTGTGTGTGTGTGTGTGTGTGTGTGTGTGTGTGTGTGTGTGTGTGTGTGTGTGTGTGTGTGTGTGTGTGTGTGTGTGTGTGTGTGTGTGTGTGTGTGTGTGTGTGTGTGTGTGTGTGTGTGTGTGTGTGTGTGTGTGAGAGAGAGAGAGAGGGAGAGAAAAAGATGATGGAAAGTGGTCCTTTCATTCTTTGATTCTTTAATTTCCGACAGGTTCGTGACCTTCTGACTGGATTGCTTTGGAATGTCTCGTCTTGCGAGGTATGTTAGGCCAGTCATCACTAGTCTCAACCTGCTCACAACTCAAACTGACTTCCTTCTTACCTTCCTTCTATCTCTCCACTCTCATCCTTCAACCTCCCTCCCCTCCCCTCCCCTCCCCTCCCCTCCTTCCTTCCCTCCCTCCCTCCCTCCCAGGAGTTGAAGCTTCGTATCATCAAGCAGTCCCTGCAGGAGCTAGTCGATGGCATTCTGGTCCCCTGCTCTGGCTGGAGCATGGAGGCAGCCAGCAGCCCAGTAGCCAGACCGGGCTTCATCCAATGGAAGACCGAACTGAGGAATACAACAGGTACAGTGATACTCTAGGATTTGTTGCCGTATCCGATCTTTATAGCAGTCAAAACTGGCCTTGTTCCCAGGTTTTTTTGTGTGTGTTTTACTTTACAAATTCAGGAAAAAAATTCATACCATGGGCCTGGGGATGAAGCAGAGTTACAGTGTAAAACCTCATTAGCTGTCTGATGAAGATTGGCTCTAGTTGGATCAGAGAAGTTGAGCTTCGCAATAAAGTTTTATGATGTGATCTTAGCCTCTGCCAGTATCCCATACATGAGCCAATCAACTATGGCTACACTGTACAATGTAGCAGAAAATGGGTGTACAAATGTGGCCAACCTGCAAATTGATTCAGATTTTTTGCAGACCAAGACAATGATTCTCACTTACAACTCAGCTGCCTGCAAAACTCCTGTCACACAGGGGTTTTATCGCCGCCTTTTCTCCCTCCCCCGCCCTCCCTCTCTCTCTGCCCTCCGTCCAGGTACCATGAGGAATGTGTCCTCGGCCGGGGAGCCTGCCCGGGCCTTCATGAGGGCCAGCCGGGGGCTGGTCGACTCCCTCCTGTGGATCATTAAGGCAGCTGTGCAACAGAAGGAGGGAGTGGACGAGAAGGTGTGTCAGTCTGTCTGTTTGAGTGTCTTTTTTACAAGTGAATGTGTTCGTAATGTACTATAAGGTATTAACCTATATGCTTGCCCCCATCTGAATGGCCCATATACATAATGTAATTATAGGGTACTCAGAGCTGTGACATATGTGTACGTGTAGAAGCTAGGATACGTATTATGTTGCAGTAGGCATTAAATAGAGGTATCTGTACCTTCTTCAGACGGTGGAGAACTCGGTGTGCATCCTACGCAACCTGTCCTACCAGTTGGAGAACGAGATCGACCCGCAGGAGGGTGCTGACGACGTCTTGGATCGTGATTGGGAGATGGAGCAACGGAGAGAGATGGAGAGACTCTATGTGAGTTGGGGGAGGGGAGGAGAGGGAGGGAGGGAGGAACTCTATGTGAGTGGGGGGAGGGGAGGGAGAGACTATGTGAGTGGGGGAGGGGAGGAGAGGGAGGGAGGGAGGGAGGGACTCTATGTGAGTGGGGGGAGGGGAGGGAGGGAGGGACTCTATGTGAGTGGGGGGAGGGGAGGGAGGGAGGGACTCTGTAAGTGGGGGGAGGGGAGGGAGGGAGGGACTCTGTGAGTGGGGGAGGGGAGGGAGGGACTCTATGTGAGTGGGGGAGGGGAGGGATGGAGGGACTCTATGTGAGTAGGGGGAGTGAGGAGAGGAGGAGTCAATGAATATTGGACACTTTTATCAATAATATATGAGTGAATGTACATGACCATTACATCATCATGACATCACATTTTCCTTGGTCCTTATGATATTATAACCGCGTACCCAGGCCTTCCGCGCTCAGATTTTATCTCGTAACTGTAGAGAAACATCTCCCCGATTTTTCTCCATTTTTCTCCACGGCTGTGAGTTATAATCCAGGCGTGGAAGGCCTGGGTACAAGGTTAATGCACAACAGCTGTACAGTCCACTTAACTTATTTTTACTTTCAATTTTTCAGCAGTCAAACCAGAAGGCTCCAGGCTGTTTGGCTTTCCTGACCAGATCACGGGCCTACGACGATACTCCCAGATTGTCTCACATCATGTCACAGCCGCTTTACAATGTGAACTTTGCCGACCCAGGTTTGGTTGCTGTCTGTGTGCGTGAATGTCTTTTCTGTTGTCTGTTTAAACTCAGGCAAAGTTGTTGATGGTTTTCTTCAAGACAGTTTGACGGATATGTCTTTAGCCATGGTACAAAATAGTACCTTTGCTAAAGGGTTAAATTTATTCACGTGAGAGTGTAGCATTGTTAATCTGTGGTTAATCGTTGCTAGTGCTGGGGCGAGAAATCATATGACTTCAAGGCCACGCCTACTTGACATATTTTCCAAACTGAAGAAAGTCTTAGTTTATATTACGTCAAGTGCAAAAAATGTACACACACATGAACACACACACACACACACACACACACCAGATCCAGCAGCACTCCCGAAACGCCAGAAGCCGGTATACGGCATGGCATTGCTATGGCAACCAGAAGTGGTCTATCCTTACCTTGCCCTGATAGAACACTACGGCAGCTGTGCAGACACGCTGGAGGCGGCTGCTGGGACCATTCAGAACCTCACAGCCTGCTCATGGAAGGCAAGCACTTACTTCGGACTGGGCAGCTCGCTACAACACATAACTCCTGCCCCATTGTCGTTTATGAGTTGCTCCAGTGACCAGTTATACTAAATATGATATAAATTCGTATAAGCCTTAAGACGTATTAAAACTTGGCTGGGTAAGAGTTAAAGGAGAAATTATGTCATAAGTATTTGCAGGTGCTTATTCAAACCTTGCTTGCACGTTTGCGCACAAGTTTGTATACGGAGTACCTAAAGTATTTTCTCGTACACACACATACCACACACACACACACATGTAGTGGGCAGTCTACTCTCGCAACATCATCCGCACTTCCAACGGTCTTCGTGTGATCGGCGAACTCCTCAACAACGGCCATGACGCGGTCGTCAAGGCAGCAGCAACTGCCCTGAGGAACCTCACAGCAGACCCCAGGAACAAGGCCAGCCTAGGTGGGTGGGGATCACATGATGATCGCATGATAATCATGTGACAAGATCACGTGATATACATGCAGTTTTTCTTTTATGGTGAACGGCCTAGAAATGAAGCTAACACAACACCCACCTGCTTTTTTTTTTCATCCCACAGGTGTAATCGTGATGTCTGCCATTATTCCACGGCTACCCTTTGGCTCCAACCATCTCGGAATGTCCGAGCCGACCACCATTGCCCTCCTCTGTACACTTATGGAGCTCTGCTCATTTAGCCCAGAGAATGCCAAGTGAGTGATGTCACTATGATGTCATTGTGTACTCAGGGAAAATGTAATGATGAGCTCATTTGTTTTTCAGGCTATTCCGGGAAAAGGAGGGTATTCCTTATCTGACAAGACTGACTCGCTCTCGACAGCACACAGCCAAGGTCACTTTTGCTGCTAACAAGGTACACCATGGCTGTGCATGACTATAACCAATTGAGTAGACCCTCACATCTGTCCTCCCACCCTCTGTTACTATTCCGCCCTCTCTCCTTTCTTTCCTCCCTCCCTCCTCCCTCCTCCCACTCTCCCTCCCTCCCTCCCTCCATCCCTTCCTCCCTCCCTCCTCACTCCCTCTCAACTAGGTTTGCTCCATCCTATACGAAAACAAAGACTGTAAGTCAGCTCTGAAGCGTGAGGGATGGGAGATTGTGCAGTACCAAAGGCTAGTGAAAGAGACGGCTGGCCAGTTTGACTTTGGCCAGTATAGCAGCATGTCTCGCGACTATGTCGGCTCTAGACGGAAGGTTAAGAAGAGTTCCAAGAAAGACAAGGACTCCAAGAAAGACAAGGGCTCCAAGAAAGACAAGGAACATAAGAAGACTAAGAAAGAAAAGAGTCGCGCTAGCAAGGCCTCTGGTGGCGCTAAGTTAGAGGAACTACCTCCAGAGGTTGGTCATGTGGCCACAGGCAATACTCAGCACAATATACGAGTTCCACTTTTCAAGTGCTACAGTATAGTGTAAATATAAGCCTCGCCTTTCTTCCCCCCCGCCCCCCCCTCCTCCTGTGTGGACCTTAATGGCGGGGAGAAATTGGCTACAAGACTACCCTTGTCCCAGGGGAGAAATGAAATGACCGTAATCATAAACCTCTCCTCCTTCCCCCTCCCCAGCTCCCCCTGTCTCCTGAAGTCACCTCGAGTTCCGTCTCCCCCTACACCCACTCCCAGGCCTCCTCTGCCACTTACGCCTTCTCTGCTGACCCGAACTATAGCCTTGTAGAGACCCCCGCCAGCTCGCAAGCACAGGTGTGTATATATAGTGAGAGGAGTACAGCTGTTATAACTAGCATCCTTGGGCCCTTGCTAAGCAACATTGATGCACCTAGGCATACGTATGTAGGCAGCGAAATGCATATAGCGACACATGTGCTGTTGTTTAATATTGTGACTGCTAACTGGAGGCACAATGAAATGCTGTGTCAGAGCTTGTCACTGTAAGTTCCATGTAGGTTGGAGGTAATGCCACACCTCCCCCAGCACATGTTGCTTGCAGTCCATGCGCATGGGGAGCCTGGAAGCTAGGAGCTCTTATAGATAAAGTCTATCAAACACAACCTACGCCATAGCTGAATTTAACAAGTGTTTCTGAGCATTGGCTTGGATAACTCTGAATGTCAAAATAGAACTTCCCCAGCTAGTTTTTAGATAACATGTATGAAATATCAACCTTGTTTTTTTTTGTTTTCAAATCAAAGTCACCACCACCTCTAGCATTTTCCATACCTTAGATAAAGAAATGTTTTAAGTGAAACCAGAACAAAACAAGGATAATTTTTCTTTTACAATTTGATTGGACTCTCTTTGCTCTGTGTCTTCCCTCACCTCCCTCATCTCAGGAACCAGCTCCCGTGTGCATCTACCAGACGATAAACGACCCTCAGATACAGAGCGTGCTGCAAGCCAGTGGAAAGCAGTCGGAAATAGCTGCAGCCTCTACCGTTAGCGGGCCCCTCTCGACAACTTCACAGGATGCAGATGAGCAGCAAAGCAGCGAGCCAGACCCAAATGCGACGTACGCTTTGGTGGATATTGAAAAGAAGCGGGCTTCGAGGAAAATAAAGGAGAGACAACAACAGCTGGAACAGAAACAGCAGCAACAAGCAGCAACTGCAGAATCCATCGACTCTTGGGTGTAACTGTAATTTTATTAGTGTTATTGGTTTTTGTAGCATCTGTATAATTAGTCAACAGTCCACACTATTATACACTGCCAATGTTGCAATAGAATACTGCACTGATGTGATAAGTTTATATTCATGTTTGAGTGTACAATCATAATATTATGTATCAGCATTATTATTACTTCTAAACACAATATTACAATGTCATATGTATGCATACGAAGGGGGAAAACAATTAGTAGAGGATAGCTTGCGCTGGATGTCTGAAAAATAGGGTATGCCTCGATCGGCGTTGACTGATTATAAAGTGGGCGGGGTCTCAAATTGCGAGCCCGCTAGTCCCGCCTCACTCAGGTGGAAGAGCACGCCGCTGAAGTGGCAGCACGTGATGGCATGGTGGAAACGCAGGGTGGACAGCGCGGGTGAACTGGGTAAATTTCATCGCGTCTGTGGCAAGAATATCCAGCTATCGGAGAGCGATACGGTGGCAGAGAGAGTGAGTAGTTATAATGATGGAATAGTGTACACGGAGCAGCCTGTACCAGTTGGTACTGTGTTTCAAATAAAACTACTCGAGATAGGAGATGAGTATGGGGGAGCCCTTTCTCTTGGGTTCACCACGGTATGCCCCAATGAAAAAATGGTACCATCAGATCTTCTGTATAGTATGTTGAATGACTACTGGATATTGTTGTACACTGGAAGTTTTAGCCATGCAGGTGTTAATCATGGGTATCGTTTACACATTAATAAGATCCTGAAGAGTGGGCTGTCACTGGGCTGTGTGGTAAATGAAAAAGGAGACCTACACTTCTGCGTTGATGGGAAGGACCAAGGATTGGCCTGTGCAGATCTACCCACTGACAAACCGCTGTGGGGTGTGGCTGATATCTATGCAAGAGCTACAAAGATCAAATCAGAATTCCATATTCTTCAAAATAAAGAGTGTTCAAATTCTTTGCAACTGGAGCAGCAGCTGCGAGATGAGCAGTCTCATGTGCAAGGTCTTCAACAGAGGCTTGATGAATCTACACAGCAGCTGCAGCAGCAGAAGGAAGAAATGGCAACAACAAGAGAGGAATCTCAACTGCAGTTGCAAAGTCTTCAACAGAGGCTCGATGAATCTACACAGCAGCTGCAGCAGCAGAGAGAAGAAATGGCAACAACAAGAGAGGAATCTCAACAGCAGTTGCAAGGTGTTCAAAAGAGTCTCGATGAAGCTACACAGCAGCTGCAGCAGCAGAGAGAAGAAATGGCACAACAAAGAGTGGAAGCAGCACTGCAGAGGGAGGAGGCAGCAGTGAGAGAACAGGAGTCTCAACTGCAGTTACAACTCCTACAACAGAGGCTCGACACTGCCACAGCTGAGTTGGAGCAGTTGCGCTCTTCTCCACAAGTAGCATCCCAGCAGGGAATCGAGGCCTGGAAGGTCCCACGAGCTGAAGTTCAGATCTTGGGTGAGATGGCAAGGGGGGCATGGGGTGTTGTTGCTCGAGGTAGATTCCAAGGTCAGTTGATTGCTGTGAAGTGGCCACACCCTGCAATACTCAATGAGCACACCATTGAGCGTCTTCGAAGAGAAGTGCAGATCATGGCACAAGTCCGCCATCCAAACCTGCTACACTTCATAGCTGCCGTATTTGATGACCAAATGCCCCGCCTACCTCCGCTGATTGTCATGGAGCTCCTGGATACAAATCTCCGTACAGCATACCAGAATGGGAGGCTTTCAGGTGATAATAAGGTCCCAATATTCCGAGATGTTGCGTATGCCCTCCACTATCTCCACGAACACCAGGAGCCCATCATCCACCGTGACGTGAGTGCCCCCAATGTCCTCCTGGAGGAGCTTCCTAATCAGATGTGGAGGGCAAAGGTCTCCGACTTTGGGTCAGCCAATCTGGCAAAGATGGCCCAGACCATGGGAGAGGGTGCCATCATCTACGCAGCACCGGAGACCATCCCACAAGCCTACGACCCAGACACTACCCCACCACCTCAAACCACAAAGATAGACGTCTACAGCTATGGAGTGCTGTTGTGTGAGGTCATCACCTGCCAGTTTCCCGATCCAGCCCAGTATCGAAGCATGTTACGTCAAATCCAAAGTCAGTGGCAGTTCATGCACGAGTTGATCGTTATCTGTACTAAACGCAATCCAGAGGAGCGACCAACAATGGCACAAGTACTTGACAAACTTAACAAACTTCCTAACGCTAGATCTCGGCTTCAGCAAAGATCATAATGTCCCATGCCTGATATCCTGTACATATGGACCAAGTTCTAGTTATATTAGTGAGTGTTCATATTTTCTACATTCTTATTTTTGTATTAGCACAAGTACCTTAGTTGCAATATTCTTAATGTAGACCCTTCTCATAGCTATTGTTATACCCCTGGATACCATCCCCACTTTTCATGTATAAACTTGATGGCCTTTTGAGATATAATCAAACTTCTCAGGTCATGTATTATAATATAGTCAAGTTGTTCAGCCGATTAAGCATAATATTGTTGCAGGCAGGAGGCATGAATTACAGTAATTAATTAAACTAGTGTTTACAAATCTAAGGGTGATCGATATAGTGGCAGAGAGAGTGAGCAGCCTTGATGATGGAGTGGTGTACACGGAGTAGCCTGTACCAGTTAAAAGTAGTCTAGGTGTATCTGATTGTCCCCACCTATCTCTCCAGGTATACCAGTCAAACTGGCTTTCCATGGCCTGGATTACCGCCAAAGTCACGTGTAGTCTACGCACAACGCATGCGCGCAATGGCGCTAGGCGCTGGGCGCCGGCGGGGCTATACATTCCTAGTCTCGTTCCCAGACCCTCCACACGCGCCCCGTCGCGTGTGGAGGGTCTGGGAACGAGACTAATACATTCCTCGTCCAAATCAAACGCCACACGCCACATCGGTTAATTTGTCTGATTCGGCACATGTGTGTTGGATTGTGCAGGCATGCCATTAATGCATGCTGCAGACTATGGGTTCTGCAGACGAGGACAAAAGCCTAGGCAAGAGCTTGCAAGGTGGTGAGGAGGAAGGGGAGTGGCACGACAGACCACCAGTGGCGGAGTTGCGACACAGACCGAAGGACCCGAGGACAAAACACAAGTACAACCCATTCTGTCGACTTTTCTATCTGTAAGTTTAGTATAATGGACATTGTGGGGCGAGCATGAGCGAGTGACTGTGTATAACGTGATGAGCCTATAGTCTCGTTCCAGACCCTCCACTCGCGCCCCGTCGGAGCTAATAATTTAAAACGCAATTATTGAAACTTGGGGTATCAGCTGTTTGTTTACTTAACACTGCGGTTAATTACTGTGCCTGTGTTGGGATTCCCCACATTCCTCTGCCGTGCCTGCTGCAATGCTTGGTTTCCAGACCCTCCTTCCTTTCCGAATTTTCCAATGGAGCGCATGTGGAGGGTCTGGGAACGAGATTAATCAAAGTGGACGTCGCAACAGCCAATACTAATGACGTCAGAAGCATTATTAATATGCCAGGTAGTTTGTATGGCCTCCTGCTCTGCACTCTCTGCTGCTTTCAAGCCTCCGTGTGATGCATGCTGTCGCAAAGCCTGCCAATTGTGAGATTAAACTAGCTGTATCATTGGCTGGCCGTATCATTGGCTGGCCGTATCAATGGCAGGCTGTGTACAGCGAATTTGATACATGTAGTTAAGTAACTATTAAGAATTACATTTTCCTCATTGCTATGCGTACTTCACATTCGGCTATTTTTGTGAAACTGATATACGTGCACTGCTTCACTGTCACATGATTGTCACGTGACCATCCTCCTTCATATACATGTAGGTGGGTGGAGCCTCTGTTCTGTGTGGGGCTGCGTCGTGGACTCAACCAGTCTGACTTGTATGCTCACCCGAGCGAGACAGACTCTGAAAAGCTCCTCAAGAAATTTAACAAGTAAGTCATTTTGACAACTCAACAATGAAAAGTTTCATCTGACACTGCTATTTTTCTCTGCAGATACTGGACTACTGAGCTGGCCAGGAAGGGGCGGGGCCTAAGTCCACGGCTATGGCTGACGATCGCGAAGTGTTTATGGTGGAGAATAATTCTGCAGGGCATCCTCATGGCAACAGTGGTGACAAGGGGTTAATGTTAGGTGGCTGGGGATTAATGTTAGGGTGACTAGGGGTTAATGTTAGGTGACTGGGGGCTAATGTTAGGGTGACTAGGGGTGAGTATTGCTCACCAGTCGTGGCTGGTACTAAGACTGCTGTATATTTCCAGCATCATAGTCTTGAGGTGTCTTGCAGGGCTGTAGGTCGAAGTTGCTCACTTCAGCTGCTTGCTTCATTCAATTCTCTGACTCCTGCTTGTTTCGCTCACAACTCTCAGAGGCATATCCGTCAGGCTGTAGCCTGTAGGTTGAACAGAAGTAGAGGTCAGGACGTAATAGCCTTCCGTGTGTTCTCGCGTAATCGTGCGTAATTAGATGATGTCACGTCTGTGACGGACAGACAGACAGACAAAATTAAGTATTGATGATGACATAAACCTCATTCTCCTTATCCCAGGTGGCACTCCAGGTTGGCCAGTCGGTTGTCCTTGGCTACCTCACAGAGTATTTTAGCATCCAGGACCCCTCCTCCCAAGACACACGAGACGCTTACCTCTTAGCCGCAGGTGGGTCATGTGACTGTCATGTGACATATCTTATAGTCACACTACCTGTATGTTGTTTGCCCTCCTGCATTTTGTATACTCCCCTTTCTCCCCCTCCCCCTCCCCCTCCCCCTCCCCCTCCCCTCTCCCCTCTCCCCTCTCCCCTCCTCTCCCCTCTCCCCCTCCCCTCTCCCCTCTCCCTCTCCATCTCGGGCAGGCCTTGTGATGATGGCACTGGTGATAATGGTAATAGTCTCCCACGCCTTCCTGCTAGGGCAGATGATCGGGGTGATGGCTCGGATCACCTGCACCGGGGCCATTTATCAGAAGGTAGATGTGTGTGGGGTGTGACGTGTCACTGTGTGTGCCTGGGGGAGGGGGACAAGTTTTGTAGCTTAGAGACTCGGTTCTGTCCAATCAGATTATAGGATAAGCAATAACGATTATTGAACTAATTAACTATCAAGGGGGTTAATTAACTAATTCAGCCCCTCCTTCCCCATCTCACAGGTGCTGACCCTGAGTCAGGTGACACTGAGA
The DNA here is from genome assembly GCA_963921505.1 of Phakellia ventilabrum. Classification (NCBI taxonomy): domain Eukaryota; kingdom Metazoa; phylum Porifera; class Demospongiae; order Axinellida; family Axinellidae; genus Phakellia; species Phakellia ventilabrum. Next base: position 795,254 of record OY997389.1, read on the forward strand.
GATGTATCCACTGGCCATGTCATCAACCTTGCCTCCAACGACGTGCAGAGATTTGATCTGGTGAGCACCATATGGAACAATACTGATCCTTTTTATAGCCATTTCCAAAGTAGCTTCCTGTTGCTGCCCCTTCACTATCCATCCATCAGCTACACTAACTAGCACTAACTGTAGCCCCTCCCCTGCCCCTCCTCCAGGTCTTCATCTTCCTTCACTTCCTGTGGATCGCACCCGTCCATCTGGTTGTGTTCACCTACCTGGTCTACATGGAGGTCGGCTGGCCAGCCTTCCTTGCAACTGCCTACATCATTTTGCAAACTCCTCTCCAAATATTTCCTGCCAAGGTTTTTGCCAAACTGAGGTGGGTGGGGTTTGGTCAAGTCAGCTGGACTGTCCTCAGAGTGTGTCTGGGTAGGCCAGGTTTTTATTCCTTAGTAAAGACACGGGTTTTGAAGGCAAATTGTGTATTTAATAATTGTGTTATTGCACATGAGTTCAAATCTATCAGAGCTCCTAGCTTCCAGACTCTGTATACTTCAAGCAACAAATGCTGGGGGAGGTCTAGCGTCGATTGCTTTGACCTGCATGGATAGTGCTGACACAGCAATTTCCAGTTTGTAGTTGTAACATCAAAAAACAGCATATGTATCACTAGCTACACTTTCGCTGTCTAGGTAATGGAAAACTAGGTTAGTTCAATGTAACTTGGCCTGCGAACTGTCAGTAGCTCCGCTGGACTGGTAGACTACTGTTGCATGGTGACAGCTATGATGCACACATGATACGTGCAGATGCACATACATGCACATACAGATACAAAAACTTAAAGTGTGTGTGTGTGTGTGTGTCAGAGTGTGTATGTGCATGTGTGTGTGTCTGTGTGTGTGTGCGTGTATGCATGTATGCTTGTGTGTGTGTGTATGTGCAGGTGTGCATACATGCTTGTGTGTGTGTGTCAGTGTGTGTGTGTGTACATGTGATATCCACCATCCCTCCTACAGGTCTAAAGCAGCAGGTGTGACTGACAGACGTGTTAAGGTCATGAACGAAGTGATTGCCGGTATCAGGGTGATCAAGATGTACGCCTGGGAGTATGCCTTCAAGAGAGTGGTTTCCGAACTGAGAAGGTCCAGTGACGCACGCTTTTATGTTACCATAGCAACCTTGAGCCCAGTGCGGTACCAATCTCCTGGTATGGTGTCAGTGACAGAGTGCTATCCTCCCATTATAATGTTGCTTACCAAAATATCTGTTATGCATAAATGATTAGCTTAATGCAGGCCCCAGTGGCTCCACCCCTCTGTAGTTAGTGCTGCTGTTTCCTAGTAAGAGCCCACCTCCCCGACATCATTTGGATTGTGAGGGACCTTAAATTTATTGGGTACCTGTCAGAAGACAGATGGCACATAGCACTGCTCGAACTAGTTCAGGGAGGCAATTTCCCCCCTGAAGATCATGGCTAACCTGATTTAGTCATCTGCAAGCCTTACCTCAGGTCCCTCTTGTCTACCCGCCCTTCTCCTAATAGGTTGGAGTCTCACATAATATTCCGTGGTGGAATGATCCCAGTAGGGGCCTTTCTGCCTCTTGAGGTCACCTTCACGTCAGTAGTGATGCTTCTCGTGTCTGCTGCCTATGTGAGCACTGGTGGGGTGTTGATACCGCGACGTGTATTTACAACGCTGTCCCTACTAGTGACTGTTAGAAGATCGACTGTGTACTTTTTTGTACGTCAGTTCTACCTGCTCTCAGAGGTTGCAGTGGCCCTTAAAAGAATCAAGGTACAGTGCCGGTCCTCTCTGTGAGATAATTTATTCCTAGCTTACTGTGGTGTATTGCCTGTGGCTGAGCTTATAGCTTTGTGAGCTGGCGTAGCTACTGGCCTTTAGGAGACTGTCTCCGTCTGTTGAAGGATGAGTCATTCTCCCTCTCCCTTCCTCTCCTCTCCCTCCCTCCTTCCCTCCCTCCCTCCCCTCCCTCTCCCTCCCCCTCCCTCCCAGAAACTGCTAGAGCTAGAGGAGCTGCCTGAAGCTATCAGTGACCACCCTTACTTCAAGAACTGTGGAGAAGACATGAGTGAGTGAATCTCCTGCATTACACATACACACGCGCACACACATACACACACACACGGCTGAAGGTGGTAACAGCTAGGATATTCCAATTTGAAGTGAAGCACTTCTCTCCCTCAGAAGAAGAAGAGAAAAGTGTATTTGATGGGATTGCCAACCACCACTCCCCAGTGTCCAAATTTGCAGCCCCCCTGCCCCCCGCCCCCCAGAGGGAGAGGCTTGCCATGGTGACAGCAGACAGACTGTCAGCCTCATGGACCAACGACTGTCAGAAGCTGGTGCTCAGCAACATCAGTTTTGAGGTCAACAAGGTCAGTGGGGGCATGTGACCACAGGGGGTTCGAGACTGAAGGTCCCTAGAGACATAGTTACCTACAAAATTTTAATTTTAATAACCATACTGTTAATAGTAACCATGCACACACACACACACACACACACACGCACACACACACATGCACACAGGAGTTTCCTCTGCTGGCTGTGGTTGGTCCAGTGGGGGCGGGCAAGTCAACCCTGCTGCAGTGTCTGCTGGGAGAGCTGCATCCAGTCGGAGGGAGCGTGGAGGTCTCGGGACGTCTGTCCTACGCCAACCAGGAGGCCTGGGTCTTCTCGGGCACTCTGAGGGACAACATTCTCTTTGGACAGCCCTACGAGCCACACTGGTACAACTTTGTCGTGGAGGCCTGTGCACTGGACACGGTGAGTGGCTGTGATCTTTTGGCCACCGTTGGCTTTGGGCGGGTCTGAGACTGTGTTCTGGTATGTGAACATCAGGCTGAGACATGGCCTCAGTCACCGTTCCAGAATATACGGGAAAAAACTGCCAGTATATTTTCTTATGCAGTTAGATATGTGTGCAGGGTATGGCTAGCTAGTATGGGTGGAGTCTCAAATCCTGTCTGATTTTGCAGCTGTTCCCCTCTCCCAGGACATTACCCAGCTGATGGACGGGGACCTGACTCTGGTGGGGGAGAGGGGCGTGACCCTCAGTGGGGGGCAGAAGGCTCGGGTCAACCTGGCGCGGGCTCTGTACCTCAGGGCTGACGTCTACCTCCTGGACGACCCTCTCAGTGCCGTGGACACCGCTGTAGCTAAGCACCTGTTTGACAAGTGAGTACACAGCCTACATATATTCACTTTGTAGCCTCGTCCCCAGGCTCTGTGTGCGTTCCTGTTGTTTTGTTCGGAGTTTCTTTACTCTCTCCATGTTTTTTTCTGCCATCTTTCATGAATTGCATAATTATATAGGCCATGCCTCTGTCCCATTCCATGACACAGGTGTATATGTGGACTACTGGAGGCAAATAAACTGGTTGTCATAGTAACACACCAGCTGCAGTTTGCCCAGCAGGCGGACCGGATCCTGGCCATCAACAAGGATGTGAGTGGAATGGGAATGGAACATAAGATAACGGAGATGAGCTATTGCCACATACACACTGTATGTAAATAGTTGTGGCAACCAAAATAGGATGGAATTTTCATGACATACATGTGCATGTGTGCTTGGTATTAGTAATTATGTATGTATGTGTATGTATGTATGTGTGTATATTTGCGTATGCTGTATGTGTCTGTTGTGCATGCAGTAGTCATGCACAGCCTCCAACAATAGCCTACTCATTGAACTTTTCACTGGCTAGTCCAATAGTTGGTTTAGCCTGTAAACTTTCAGTAGGTTCTTTGGATATTAAACTGCAGTCATGAAACACGTATACCGTGTGTATACACAGCCCCAACTATACATTTAGCTAGGCCTTACCTATCGCTGAACATTGCCGCAGATAACTAATCCTTGCTGGTTTTAGAAGTCTTGCTGTATAGCATGTGAGGATTGTTGCACACTTTGTCATAATGCATGAATCTTTGTCGTAGGTTACTGTGGATGCTCAACCTGTCAAACAGGTTTTCCATGCAGTGCTATTTACATTTCCCCTTTTCTTCTCCCACAGGGTCAACTTGAGGCGTACGGCAGTCATGCAGAGCTGGTGGCGTTGGGACTGGACCCCACCCGGCTGGTGGGCGTGGCAAAGAAGGAAGAGTGGGATGAGTTTGTCTACCGGGACAACGACGATGAGGACAGTGGGGGGGAGGAGGCAAAAGGTGGGGGGATGATGTAATGGGGAATGGGCTAGGGTGGGGCAATGATGTAGTATGAGGTGTTCCTATAGCCCATGGCTTCACATTAGCCTATCTAGGCATCCACATGTCGAAGCCAGCAGTTGGGAACTCGCCCACTTTCCCCTCCTCCAGCCACCGTTGTGCTTCCCCCCTCCGCGCCCACTCACATCCTCAAGCGCTATGACCGGCAGCAGAGTGACACTCTCCAGCTGCCCCCGGAGGAGCCCACTGCCTCCATCTACCCTGCCCAGTCCATGCTCTCCTTGCACTCTGCCCTGGATGAGGGGACCAGCAAGAATGAGGAGGAGGTGAGGGGGTGGGGTCAGTTGCCATTAGCAACCTGACTTAGTAAGGATATTGCTCATGGCCTCATCTCCAAGCCCACGTGTATGTTTCACTGTTAGGTATAGTTTCTCACCGCTTGAGTATACACGGGTGGAGGCCTCAATCAAAAAACAGCTACACTTTTCCTTGTTTTTGTTTTTTGCTGGTGATAGTGTTGCAGCCCTCAGTTTATGGTACAAATGGGTTTCCCACGGTATATTTTCTCACAAGGTAGGGCAGGAGTGACCTCGTACTCAGGCCGACCACGGTTGCGAGATTAAATCTGGGCGTGGCCAGGTACGAGGTTGGGGCAAAAGGGTGAATTGCAGTTCTCAAGCATTGCAGAAAGGCGGTCAATCTAAACCTTCTGTAGCTACTCTGGGCCTATAAGCAGTGGAACATGGAGACAGGGACAAGGCTATAGTGCACAGATGAATGGGGTGTAAGTCTGTTAGGGTCAAAGTTCACTAGCTGTGCTATAAGCAAGTGCTTGTGTATGTTTGCAGAACCCCGCCCACTCAATGCCGGAAGAGGAGAAGGCCCACGGGAGTATCTCCATGGCAACCTACTACCGCTACTTCCTGGCAGGAGGGTCGTACATCTTTTTATTCTTCGTCACCATCATCTTCATCGTGGGCGAAGTGAGTGATCTCATTGGTCAGTCGTGTATGATGTCATTATGATGTCATTGTGCTGTGATCCTGCCCCCTCACCCCTCCCTCCCCAGGGCAGTATTGTGGTGTCAGACTGGTGGCTTTCCGACTGGTGAGTCCAGGTAGACATCAGCTGTCACTGTTCACTTGTGGTGGTGTACTACCGCAGCCAGTAGCATACAGTCTGGTAATGTACTGCAGGGTCTGTGGTGGTGTTCTACCGCAGCCAGTAGCATACAGTCTGGTAATGTACTGCAGGGTCTGTGGTGGTGTACTACCGCAGCCAGTAGCATACAGTCTGGTAATGTACTGCAGGGTCTGTGGTGGTGTACTACCGCAGCCAGTAGCATACAGTCTGGTAATGTACTGCAGGGTCTGTGGTGGTGTACTACCGCAGCCAGTAGCATACAGTCTGGTAATGTACTGCAGGGTCTGTGGTGGTGTACTACCGCAGCCAGTAGCATACAGTCTGGTAATGTACTGCAGGGTCTGTGGTGGTGTACTACCGCAGCCAGTAGCATACAGTCTGGTAATGTACTGCAGGGTCTGTGGTGGTGTACTACCGCAGCCAGTAGCATACAGTCTGGTAATGTACTGCAGGGTCTGTGGTGGTGTACTACCGCAGCCAGTAGCATACAGTCTGGTAATGTACTGCAGGGTCTGTGGTGGTGTACTACCGCAGCCAGTAGCATACAGTCTGGTAATGTACTGCAGGGTCTGTGGTGGTGTACTACCGCAGCCAGTAGCATACAGTCTGGTAATGTACTGCAGGGTCTGTGGTGGTGTACTACCGCAGCCAGTAGCATACAGTCTGGTAATGTACTGCAGGGTCTGTGGTGGTGTACTACCGCAGCCAGTAGCATACAGTCTGGTAATGTACTGCAGGGTCTGTGGTGGTGTACTACCGCAGCCAGTAGCATACAGTCTGGTAATGTACTGCAGGGTCTGTGGTGGTGTACTACCGCAGCCAGTAGCATACAGTCTGGTAATGTACTGCAGGGTCTGTGGTGGTGTACTACCGCAGCCAGTAGCATACAGTCTGGTAATGTACTGCAGGGTCTGTGGTGGTGTACTACCGCAGCCAGTAGCATACAGTCTGGTAATGTACTGCAGGGTCTGTGGTGGTGTACTACCGCAGCCAGTAGCATACAGTCTGGTAATGTACTGCAGGGTCTGTGGTGGTGTACTACCGCAGCCAGTAGCATACAGTCTGGTAATGTACTGCAGGGTCTGTGGTGGTGTACTACCGCAGCCAGTAGCATACAGTCTGGTAATGTACTGCAGGGTCTGTGGTGGTGTACTACCGCAGCCAGTAGCATACAGTCTGGTAATGTACTGCAGGGTCTGTGGTGGTGTACTACCGCAGCCAGTAGCATACAGTCTGGTAATGTACTGCAGGGTCTGTGGTGGTGTACTACCGCAGCCAGTAGCATACAGTCTGGTAATGTACTGCAGGGTCTGTGGTGGTGTACTACCGCAGCCAGTAGCATACAGTCTGGTAATGTACTGCAGGGTCGTACACGCAGCCAGTAGCATACAGTCTGGTAATGCCAGTAGCATACAGTCTGGTAATGTACTGCAGGGTCTGTGGTGGTGTACTACCGCAGCCAGTAGCATACAGTCTGGTAATGTACTGCAGGGTCTGTGGTGGTGTACTACCGCAGCCAGTAGCATACAGTCTGGTAATGTACTGCAGGGTCTGTGGTGGTGTACTACCGCAGCCAGTAGCATACAGTCTGGTAATGTACTGCAGGGTCTGTGGTGGTGTACTACCGCAGCCAGTAGCATACAGTCTGGTAATGTACTGCAGGGTCTGTGGTGGTGTACTACCGCAGCCAGTAGCATACAGTCTGGTAATGTACTGCAGGGTCTGTGGTGGTGTACTACCGCAGCCAGTAGCATACAGTCTGGTAATGTACTGCAGGGTCTGTGGTGGTGTACTACCGCAGCCAGTAGCATACAGTCTGGTAATGTACTGCAGGGTCTGTGTGTACTACCGGCCAGTAGCATACAGTCTGGTAATGTGGTGGTACTACCGCAGCCAGTAGCATACAGTCTGGTAATGTACTGCAGGGTCTGTGGTGGTGTACTACCGCAGCCAGTAGCATACAGTCTGGTAATGTACTGCAGGGTCTGTGGTGGTGTACTACCGCAGCCAGTAGCATACAGTCTGGTAATGTACTGCAGGGTCTGTGGTGGTGTACTACCGCAGCCAGTAGCATACAGTCTGGTAATGTACTGCAGGGTCTGTGGTGGTGTACTACCGCAGCCAGTAGCATACAGTCTGGTAATGTACTGCAGGGTCTGTGGTGGTGTACTACCGCAGCCAGTAGCATACAGTCTGGTAATGTACTGCAGGGTCTGTGGTGGTGTACTACCGCAGCCAGTAGCATACAGTCTGGTAATGTACTGCAGGGTCTGTGGTGGTGTACTACCGCAGCCAGTAGCATACAGTCTGGTAATGTACTGCAGGGTCTGTGGTGGTGTACTACCGCAGCCAGTAGCATACAGTCTGGTAATGTACTGCAGGGTCTGTGGTGGTGTACTACCGCAGCCAGTAGCATACAGTCTGGTAATGTACTGCAGGGTCTGTGGTGGTGTACTACCGCAGCCAGTAGCATACAGTCTGGTAATGTACTGCAGGGTCTGTGGTGGTGTACTACCGCAGCCAGTAGCATACAGTCTGGTAATGTACTGCAGGGTCTGTGGTGGTGTACTACCGCAGCCAGTAGCATACAGTCTGGTAATGTACTGCAGGGTCTGTGGTGGTGTACTACCGCAGCCAGTAGCATACAGTCTGGTAATGTACTGCAGGGTCTGTGGTGGTGTACTACCGCAGCCAGTAGCATACAGTC